>VZTH01008345.1:248420-316587 GCA_013397815.1 Aleadryas rufinucha | reverse complement strand
ATCCTGTGGGGAAATAAACTCCAGTCAGCCAGACCCCAATACACTTCCTAAATTCAACAGGTAAATCAGTATAACAGACCAGGTAATTTTGGAAGTATCAGCTTTGTCAGCTAGTATTTTGGAGTCAAAATTCCAGATACTTTTTAAGAGGTAAAATGCCAATAATCTCAACAATTCTGTTCCCAAATTCTCATTTAGATCCTCTTCTATTGTATGTAAGTATCTAACGTATTCTCAAAAGTCTCCTCTCTCTCTTTGCTATCAACATCAATGCTTCTTGAATTAAGAGAATTAGACAGTATTTAGGATCCATTTCCCACCACAGGAGAAATTTCCAAGCCTTTCACAGAAGCTGGAACTCAAGTTGTGGAGGACCAGTCATAAGTGTGTTNTTGTGGAGGACCAGTCATGAGTGTGTTTTGTCTGGAAAGCTGTGGTTGGAAGAGAGGGTCCTGTGGAGGTGGGGCAGCGCTGTTCTGAGCCAACTTCCTTTTCTGCCTTGGGACTTGTGCTCCTGTGTGCTCCCCCCCACACATTTCACTTCCTGAAAGGCTCAAAAGGGCTGGCTGCACATGCACAAATGAAATGGCATGAAAACTCTAGTTTACATAAAAGGCATGTAACAGGGTAACTTCCTCTCTTTCCTCTCTCTCTTTCTTTGTCTTGCTACCACAGCTCCAGACAATTCATGCAGCAGGACCAACATGGGATCTAAGGACTGATGATCTTCTTTGTCCTTTTTATTTTTTTTCCACCATTATTTCTCTCCTCTCTTGCTTTGTCTGGGTGAAGTGTGACTGATATTCTCATATTTGGTACTGAAGTTTGCTGTGGGAGTAGTGAACTTTTGAAAGTGTGTTGTGGCTCATTAGACAGCACCTTTGAGAAATGGCGTATTGTGGATTTTGAGCCAGCACCTCTGAGAAGTTTGTTGTGGGAGTGGAGAGCTTATTGAATTGTAGTGTAAAAGTTAAGGGCTGGTTAGACACCACTTCTGAGAACTGTGTTGTAAAATTCAAGGGCTTGTTAGCCAGCACATTTGAGTCTAAGGCAGTGGGCTGGTTGCTGGAGTTAAGGTGACTGTACAATAAAAGCATAAGAGTTCCCTGACACGTGGACTGGTGTCTTTGTTCATCCTGATGAGAACTGATAACGAACTGGGTACCACACCCAGTACCCGGCAGGCTGTGACACAAGTAGCATCCACCATGGGAGGGTTGATATAAAAGAGCTGAAGTCACAGCAATCATTATAAAGGTAACAGTTATAAAGGAAGATACAATGGTCATCTTTTGGATATTTGTGGTTGTGCAATATGCTAACTAAACAGAAGAAATGCGAGAAGGAAAATAACATTTTTTTTCCCCCAAATTTTCCTACCAGTAATCTAGAGGGATGCATTACTGAAGAAGAGTCAGCAAATCCAAAGAAGTGCAATGGCAGTGTTGCAGGAATTCAAAAGGAGAAAAGCCCCATGCTTTTAAGTATATGAGGGATACTCAGTTATCAGGAGGTTGCAAAATCTTTCTGATATCTGTAAGCTTTACTCCACAAAGAAAAACTAGAGGTAAAATATGTAAAATTAACATATCACCTTGATACTCCTATAACTAAAAAAAATAATTCTTGGTAAAAGGTAGTCAAGGTACTTCATCTGGGGTAAGAATGAAGAATATGGGTAGCAGTAAGTTGCAACAGTGATTGAGTTTTGCTAATTGCAATTAAGTGGCAAGAGGCAATTTAAAAATTTAAATAATTAGGCACAGAATTTCAAGGCAAATTAGCAAAGCATATGAGACATCCTTCTACAGATAAATAATGATGAGTTTCTCCCTGTCAAGAATTTTAACTCCACATTTCTACAAACAAACAAATACTGGAATACTGGCAACAGAAATTGTTTACCTTTTTTATAATCTAAGAACCTATTCCAAAATACTACCACCTTCCCAGCCTTTATAATGAAAGGTATTAAAATATTTGTGTTTCAACTGCTTTTAAACTGGCCACTGATTCTGCAGTGGAAACTAATCTCTCACTTAAGACACTATTTGAAAATGCAATAAGAAATTAGATGTCATGAGAAAAGTGAGAGGGCAAGAAAGAGAGAACCTCACATCTAATCTTTCAGAAGATTGACTAATATACCATAGAGATGTTGAAAAATCTCAAGTAATATTTTCTTTCATACACAGAGTACTGAATATGTTCATGTTTAAGCGAACATACTCAAGGTGTTTAAGTAAAGAAAGAAAACAGTTATTGGCCTCAAGAAGTTCTTTTATCATATACCTACTATTATTAGAATCCCTAATAACACAAAAAAGGGTAGTCACAACTGGGTCTTATTTTAAAATTTCCTTGACTGAAAGAATGTTTTTTGTCATAGTCATCCTGAAAGTGTAAAATTTGAAGTATTATTACTAAATGCCAATCACACAATAAAGCCCAGTTGTGCCTGTGAAAATATATACTCATTCAGTACTTCAAAGGAAGGATATAGAATTGAATTTAGAGATCTTTTAGAGTAGCAAAAATCATAACAAATATAATATAGGTAAATTGTGAATCCTTAACCATAGGGCAGAGAATTAAAAAGAACACAAAGTAAACTTAGGAAAAGACTAAATTTGGGTTACCCATTTGCAAAATGTCTGGCAAAAATATTCCCACTCCATAACTGGGATTCCTACATGATATTGATAACTACCATTGACAATGAAGAAGCAATCACTTGTGACCTACTTCAGTGAAATGCAACATTAGGATGACTTTTTTTTACTTATAAAACTCACAGAAAAGACAGAAAGAACCACCAGGTTTGCAATGACATAGAATTAGAGGCAATAGTCAATGCTGTTGAGGCATTGGGCAGAGGCTGTTAAGGCTCTTAGGCAGATTAACCTAAACAGGCTGGAGCAATGGACCAACAGGAACCTCATGGACTTCAAGATCAAACACCAGGCGCTGCTCCTGGGCAGGAAGCACTGGTGCAAAGGCCCAGGGTGATGTCTGCCTGCCTGCCTGGGAGCAGCTCTGACGGAAGGGACCTGGGGGCCCTCGCAGACACAAGTTGAGTGTGAGCCAGGAGTGAGGGATGCTGAAATGGCCAGCAGCACTCTGGAAGCCATCATCAGTGCACAGCTAGGACATCAAGAAAAAGGATGACCCCCCTCAGTTAAGCACTTTTGAGATCACGTCTGGGTACTATACCCAGCACAGAAAAGACTGGCAAACTGGACTGGCTTCCAAGCACGTTATAGCTGAAGCACTTGCTGTGTGAGGAGTGGCTGAGGCTCTGGGACATGATCAACTTGTCTTACCAGAAAGTATGAGCAGCTTTTAGTATCTAGGAGGACTTACTGAGCAGATGCAGACTTTTTATGAAAGGGGATAAGTTGTAGGGTCGTATAAACAGTAAGGACATACACAAAAATAAATAATATATTTTCTTACAGTCTTCATATATTTCTAAGACAGCAAAACTTATAATTAATCTCAAATATTACCTTGCATTTTTGCATGCACACATTGATTTTTTTTTTCTTATGAAAGTTGGTATTCTCCCCAAATTATTAAGAATTTTTCACACACAAAACAGTGGTACTAGCAAGCGGAAGGAAGATACAATGTAAAAAAACATTCTTCAGTGATTCAAGAAGCAGAAGTAGGCAGTTATGCTCTTCACTTTTCATCATGCAATCAGTAGTACTCTTCAGTTTTCCTTACTTTCAAATTTCTGTGTTAACTTTATGCTTGCTCTTCTAGATGCTGATATTGCTTTCCTCCTCAATTTATCTGTGTCGTCCTTTACTCTCAGAAAGTCTTTTATTCCACCATATCAAATCAACTGATGGTTACTGATGCGACAACCAGTTTTCTCCCTCTATTTCACAGATAAAATCGAGACAGTCAGAAAGGAATTACTGTGATGCAAGGACAGAAAAGACATTTTGCTGTCTTGATTTGATACCAAAGCCCTCTGCACTTTTTTTCTGAAGATCAAGTAGTTCATGTTAGAAACAGATTTTTTTATTTCATAAGTATATTTTTTCAAAGGCAATCAGTTGGTATTGCATTGTTTCATGAAGGTTAAAACTTCAAACCACTGTTTATTAGTGTTATCTTCTCTCATAGCTCTTTAAAAATATTAATTTAAATGATGTAATACCTTAATATAAAAAGTTTTTTAAATGTAGCCTCAGATGTTTTCATATTTTTTAGCAGGAACATGGTCCTGCCTTATAGCCATATTGCCATGTAGCCTATGGCTATAATAAGAACAGAAGAGCACAGAAAGGTAAACTGATTATAACAAAATACTTGTGGAAAGTAGATTTCATCACTTTGGTCATAACCTTCTGTAGCGGGTTTAGTTCGCTTTCCCGGCCAACGCACTAGATGTGTAGGGGTTTGAAATCATAACCGGGCGGAAACACCAATTTTGTGTAGTGGTTTCAGTTCACTTCTGTATCTTTTGTGAGATAGGAGATTTGGAGAAATGCAAAACAGGCTCAAACTTATCAAGAAAATGAAAAGTTTATTAACAGAATTAAAAGAGACAAGAAAATAATAAGTAAATCAAAGCAAAATCCCTCTTTTCACTCACACCCCCCTCCTCCTTTNTTGGCTCGAATCCCCGCAGCCACGCGGAGGGGGGGAGGGGGCAGTTCTCAGGAGCCCCTGGCCAGATGTTGCAGCTACTTGCAGAGAGCACAGTTGTTTCTCAGCTGCCGAGCTCTGAGGAGATCGTCTCGCCGGCATCCCAGGGCCGTGTCCCCGGCACCGGGGGAGGGAGGAGGCTCGAGGCCGCTCCAAGGAGCGAAAGCCTCGGCGGCCATTCCCCTCCCCTCCTGCTGGAACCGGGCAAACCCCAAAGAGAGGGAGCGACTTCCTGTCCCTTCACCTTTATATATGGAAATTTCGAAAAGTGCCACTGGTCAAACGAGCTGTCCATCAGCTCAGGCTCAACCCATCACACCTTCACAAAAAAAAGAGTATTCAACCCCCTTTTTAAAGTAGGAATAGTAGTCAACTAAAGCTAGCTATCTTAGCAGGACAGGCTTCAGAATTGACAATGAAACATTAACATGTATAGTTTCAAATTCTCAGCTCAAAAATAATTAGGTACCTTAAATATTTTATTAGAACAAATCTACTTTTGGCTTAAATATATTTACTCTGAAATGATGCTGGTTTTAACAAAAAGAAAAATACAGGGAATTTATAAGTTCCTTAAGAGCTCCCTACAGAATTCAGGCTTCTGGAGAGCCTTTATGAATACACCAAAACTTAGTTTACAGCAATCATAAGAAATGTTGAGAAGTACTATACTTTCTCTACTAGCATGTGAAGAAAATGTTTTGTCAGTCACTGCCATCACTCAACGTGAAGCATTAATGTTTACTTTAAATGACAGTGCTCAAGAATTTGTATGAGTTCTCAGCATTGCTAATGACAGATAAAACCCAGAGGTATTTCATGCATACACTGAATAATATGACAAAGACATACTAATGAAAAGGCTGATGATATAAAAGAAACTTGTTTAACGCAGCTGAATTTGTTGCAGAACTAATGGACAAAACAGACTTGAGAATTTTAAATTTTTTTTTCCTGTTTTTTCATTAAGCTGTGACACTGAACAATAAAGTATTTGACTGAGGAAGGCCTAAGTACATGTTTCATTTGAACTTACATGGCATGGAAAAAATAGCAGTGCTAGAGAAGATTTGTGTGTTCCCTGTGTTCTTACACATTCCTCCCCTCTTGTCATCTCCCCATGTCTTCTGATGAAAGTTTCAGTACATTTATCACTCTACATCACACATCACCTCGAGAAGCACTGAAACTCTCCTGTGTGTGACACTGGCTAAGTGACAGCCCGGGTGAGCAGTGTTCCTCATAAATGAGGGACTGCAGGACAGGACTGGCTTGGCCTGAAGTAGCCACCACACAGGGAGAAGCATTTTCACCAGACTACAAAGTCTGTGAGTCTACAAAGACTTATATAAGCTGTAACAATGTATTATACTTGGCAAAACATCCAAAATTATCTCTGGAAAGTTCTGAAATATACCCTGAAAGTGCAGGCATGTGTGTGTGAAAATATGGGAAAAGAGGGAAGAAGAAAGAACAAGATGTCTATGTCCAACCTTTTCTAAAAAGTTATTAAAAACATAGTTTGCAACTAGAGATGGATTTTAAAGGTTTCCATATCAAAAAGTATTTGTATTATGTGCTAGTGCCCAGGTGCCAGTGGCAGCATTGGGGGGGTCTCCCAAAGCGGGCAGCTGGGGCTAAATTCCCAGCAGGTTTGTCCCTGCGGCCCCTGGGTGGGGCAGGTATCAGCAGTGTGGCCTGTGGAGGACCCCAGGCTGGAGTAGGTGGCTGTTCCGTGAAAAATGCATCCTGAGGAAAGATTCAAACAGTTATTCTGTGTATAGCTAATAACATGCTTCTACATCATTATTACTCTTAATGAGCCAAATAGCAAATTCCTGCGTACTTTTTATAATATAAGTTCCGGGAGTTTGTGAAAATTGGGGTAAAATGTGACCATTTTACCCCAATGAAGTAATATTAAGACATTTTAGTCAGGCTCTCATGGGAAATGATAAAAACTTGAACCTCTAAGGATTACCCTCTTCTATCCCCCAAAGGCTTCACTATCTACCCGAGTACATTCAGTACTAAGAAAACCGTGACAGACAGTTATCTTTTATCCCAGTAACTAAAGAGAATCCCTCTCCCTCCAGAGATGGGAGGAATTTTAAAGCATTTCTCTTCAACCTTTCATTTTGAAACATTACCTTTAATTATTCTATTCCAGAGCAGCTTTGGCTACTTTGCTGTTTTCTACAGTCATGGCATTTTGATTCAAGTTTAGCACATCTCTTGGATTCCAATAGCAACATCAAAGGAAAGCAAGTAAATTTTACATTTGCATATGGGACAGTGAGATTTCAGAGAACAGCTGGCTATACTCACCAGTAAACGGATTACACCCATTTGCAGATGCAGATATTTCTATCTGAGTGTGAAGATCAAACTCACAATTTATTCAGGTAAACTAGGTTAACTACAGCAGCTCTTACTGAACTCTAAATTTTAAGTGAAGGTTTCACAAAATGTGCCTAATGATTTTTTTTCCTTGTGTTTGTATGGTTTTTTTACTACAATGTACATAGAAATAATAAAATTTAAGAACATGCCATGCAAAGCAGACATAAATAATTTAATTTCTAAATTAATTATAAAAGCATCTGAGACCTGACTTGTTTTCCTTTAAAGGAAACAAATAGAAAAGGTTTTCTTCCCTACAAGATCCATTAAGGTGTTAAAAAATTAACAAGGATCAGAAGGTACTACTGAATTATCAACTACAATGTAATCAAATGGTTCCTACATCTGAAAATATCTGAAGGGAAAAGAGTTGAAATACAAGTGTATCAAAGACCAAAAATTTAGAGGGGTTTGTTTCTATCTGTGGCATGAAAATATAGCTACTGGATGCATATCTGTTTCAAATTCAAGGTTGACTAAAGAACAGCTGCATCAAAAAGAACAAGTCCCAACAAGTACGGATTCTTCACAGATTTTACAGGCACTTGGCCATCAAAGAGGAAAGAGTGCTGTATGACACCTGATTATGCAAACTCTTGTTTTCCCGAGTTCTAGACAAGAAATGCAGTTACTTCAGTTCAGTATAAGTGAAATCAGGAACGTCATATGAAGACTAGTGAATAAATAGGATAACATATCTAATTATGATAATGATGAAATCACTTTAATTAAGATGGCATTGAAGAGATAAAGTACACATGTAGTCACATCTGACTGATGTGTATTCATATCACTTAAAAGCTGAACAGCTAATGATAAAATATAAGCACAGACTTTGCAACATATGGCCCAATTCCTCATTTGGTCCGATTTTCTGTTCTTAAATGAATGATTCCCAATGCAATTTCTTTTCAAATAATTTGAAGACTTCAAGCAATATTGGCCAGAAATACCCAATAGGATAAAATTGAATAACCTAGAAAAGACTACTACCATTTATTTTCATTTTTAGGACTATGCAGAAGTACAAACAAATCCTACATGCAGTTCTTATCTTACCGGTTACTAGTTGGAAAGTTCCATATGTTTTCTTTCACATAATTAAAAAATGAAAAAAATCCCTTTATCTATGATCCAATTTGGTTGGGTTGATTTTTTTTATTTTTTAATATTATAGAGACTGGCTATTGTTCTTCCACAGTTCACTTAGAAGCCAAGCTTAGTGATCCTCAGCAGAAATAAAATGAAGACTAAGTGCAGACCACAGTATTTATGTTTGCTCCCACAATTCTTCACATTTCTTGTCTGCGTTCAGGGCAATGGAAATCAATCAGGTCGGTCAGCTCCCTGCTTTCTGATGTAATGTTCAGTAGCTACTTAATAGCGACTTTCTGTCTTGAGTCCTGACTACCTTCTCAGTTAAGCATTGTGCACTCCTGAAGCAGAAGCAGATTAAGCATGATATATTTGACATTTTCTTCTGTATTGGGTTTATGTGGCAAGGTTTTGACAGTGAAGAGGCCTGCAGGGGTGACTTCTGTGAGAAGAGGACAGCTACAGCTGAGCCAATCAACAATGATGGTAACACTTTTTTTTTTCCAAGAAAAATATTTTTAAGAGAGAGTAAAAAATTCTGTACAGCTGCTACAAAAGAGGAGTGAGAAAAACATGACAGAAACAACCAGGTAGGCGCTGAGGTGAGTGGAGAAAGAGGGGGAGAAGAAGGTCCAATCAGTGGAGCTGGGATTCCTCTGCAGCTCTCAGAGAATATGGCAAAGGTGAGTTGTCCCTCTGCAGCCCATGAAGGCCCACGTCAGAGCAGATACCTGCATTGTATTATGTGGAACAGAATGGAAACAGTGTAGGGAGGAAAGAGTGACAGGGACAAAGTGTTAAGAACTGACCACAACCTCCTCTCCTTCCCCCGTGTTGCCTGGGAAGGGGGAGAAGGTAGGATAGTTATGAGTGAAGTTAAATCTGGGAAGGAGGAGGATGGGAAGAGCTGGTTTTGGTTTTGTTTTTTTTTTTTTTTTTTCTCACGACTCTATTATTAGCGGGTAATAAATTAAATTAGTTTCCCCAAGCGGAGTCTTTTTAACCCAAGACAGTAATCTCCCTACCCTTCTGAGAATCCATGAACTTAGTCACTCTATTTTCTCCCTCTGTTGAGGAGGGGGCATTAAAAGAGCAGGTTGGTGGGCATCTGGTGGGCAGCCAAGATTAACCCACCTGAGCTTTCTTTGAACCAAGACATAGAAAAATGCGTAACAGGTGACTGTACATGAGCTTTTGTTAACACTTGAATGCCACTAAGTATAAACAGTAGGAAACCTCAAAACCAAATAGGGACTTGTGGT
Organism: Aleadryas rufinucha; assembly: GCA_013397815.1. Classification (NCBI taxonomy): domain Eukaryota; kingdom Metazoa; phylum Chordata; class Aves; order Passeriformes; genus Aleadryas; species Aleadryas rufinucha. The sequence continues at coordinate 307,165 of VZTH01008345.1, read as the reverse complement.
ATAGTTGTACAAACAAGGTACAGGAAAGCATGCACATAGTAAAATCTGCAAGATCAGAACCAAGGATGAAAGCAGAAAAAAAAGATAGGTGGTAAAACTCTCTGCAGAAGGTTGTCTGGTGCAGCCAGAATGATCCTGCGGAACAAAGGAGGAAAATGACTGACAAATGACTCCAGAATGACTAGTGCTTCAAAAAGATTAAGAAGAGCTATGTCAGAAGCAGATAGATTCTCCCTATTTTTCTCCATGTAGGAAACTGAGGAATATAAACCAAAGAAACCAGAAAGGTAGGGAATAAAGTAACAGCCCACAGCAGTTCCCTCATTGAGACCTCTCAAGCCTCATTACTTTTATCTCCACAGCTAAACCCTTCAACGACCACAGCCATTAGAGTTAACTTTATGGCAACAGCTCCCTGAAGCAGTGTACTCCTATGTAATTGTAGACAAAGTCTTAAAGGATTAATTGTATTCTATATGGAATGACAATAATGGATATTGCTTAGGAACTAATTATTAACAGTATGTGTTATTAATTAATGACTGTCTATTTTTGTTTTGAAGTTTGAAACTCTCCTGAATTATCAGTTTTTTAAACAATCTAAAGACAGTGATCCTTGATATGCATATAGATAAGCATGGATTCAGTTGCGAAAACTGTCCAAATCCCAGATTACCTATTTTTGAGAATTAAACAAAAAATGGGTGTGTTCAATGTTGCATTATACACCTCAAAGAGTCAAACACGTTGGTGCATATAGAATCAATAATTCTTCAGAGAAGATACTCTAAAGGAGAATAACAAAGCCTACCTTTTCCTGTACTCACAAAAAACAAACCAACAACAATAAAAAACCAACAAAATAAAATCCTTGGAAAACCCCAAAACAACAACAAAACACACCCCATTGGTTGTTGCAGCAATAGCAACAACCAATTGCTGGTCTCCAGGTTTCAGCATGGGACCTAGCTGCTGCTACGAAGTGTTATCGTATTGGGAAAATCTCTGTGTTGCTGTCTTGTAGCTCTCTAATTAACTGCTTGAGTTTTGGTGATGTAGCTCCTCGATTCCCAAGAAAGGCTGACATGCATATGATGAAGTGAATTTTTTCTAGAGTGTCAGATATAGTTACAAAGGATCTGAAAAGCAAAGCAGATGAGTAATACTATACTGTAATACAGCAAACATGCTACAAGGAATACAGTATATACTTTCTCTTAACATTAAACATGCACTGTATGATCTAGTTCTTCTGACAAGTAAATCTCATTGAAGCTTTAGAACATGTCATATAGGGAAAAAATCATACTCTTTTGAAATTCATCTAGTAGAGAGCATGAGGAGGTCTCTCCTGTAGGGAACAGGATGTGCCACTCATATTACTGAATACTTCAATCCGAGCACAGTTTTTCAATTGCAGCCCCTCTTTACAATTACTCAGGGTCTAATGCCACTCAGGATCTTTACTAGGGCAGTACCACAGATCCTGCTGCAGGGGCCAAATGGTCTACTTGTCAGAGATGTAGTTACTAATGAAAAAAATTCCTCTACTTTATCCTTGTGAGCACTACCCCATTCTCAAATGGGAATTTTAAATAACTGTCTTCCATCCAAGATATTAAAGTCAGATAAAGGACAGGTGACATTTCAGTACTTGCTGAACAGGGTTTAAAAGTCATTGTGCTGGTTTTTGCTGGGGTAGAGTTAATTTCATTCACAGTGGCTCGTGTGGGGCTGTGTTTTGGACTGGTGCTGAACACAAGGTTGACAATACAGAGATGTTTGCAGAGCAGGATTTATACAGAGCCAAGGCCTTTTCTGCTTTTTGCACTGCCACACTGGTGAGGAGGTTGAGGGTTCTTGGGACATCAGGAGGAGGCACAGCTGGGACAGGTGACCCAAACTCACCAAAAGGATATTTTGTATCATGTATTATGCTCAGTATATAAAGTGCGGGGAAGAAGCAGGGAAGGGGGAACTGTTGGGAGTGATGGTGTTTGTCTGCCCAAATCACTGTTACACATGATAGGACCCAACTCTCCTGGAGATGGCTGAACACCTGCCTGCCCATGGGAAGCAGTGAATTAACCCCTTGTTTTGCTTTCCTTGTGTTCACGGCTTTTGCTTTCCCTATTAAACTGTATTTACCTCAACCCAGGAATTCTCTAGTTTTACCCTTCTGATTCTCTCCCAGTTCTACTGGTGAGAGAGTGAGTGAGCAGCTGCCTGGGATTTGGCTGTGCTGCAGGCTGGGGTTAAACCACGACATTCAGGGTTTCATTTGGAGAAAATCAAGCTAGTCCTTAAGTATAAGGTAAAAAAGCCTTCCGCTGTTAAGCATGACCAAGGTATCTGGGTACAGAAATGCCAAAGTGTTTTTTTTTAAGAGAAACAGAAGATCTATATTTTTGTGGTAGCGATATAATCACAGATAATGCCATATTATTAAAGTAGTTGGTCAATATTTATGGGAATCCTAGCTAAATCAAAAAAACCCCAACATAATGCTGAAATATTTAGGATATATTTTTTGTGAGATGTCTGTACTTCTATTCAGTAAATCTGTATGCATTCTTGTAATAGAATAAGTCTCTTGTAAAAGACTAAGAAGTACTGATGTATCTTGTTCCTATATGCAGCAGTTCTTATGCTTCTTCCTCATCTGATATCAACCATCTAATCAGAGATGTCATTAGGAAGTGCAGTTATCTTATTTCATGAAAAGAAGTATCCTTATGTTTCTTAAGTTACATCCCCTTCCCCCTCCAAGAAAACTCCACAAACCCTGCCCCCTCAAAACCACAGAAAACAGATAAAAACACCCCCTGAACCCTGATAAGTTTAACAAAACTACCACAGTATACAAGGATAAGCCTAATTTGTCTGATGCTGATTAGCCCACCACTTTTCCAAGTGTCTTTACTGATCCCAGAGTGTCTAATATTTATTTTACAGCACAATCTGATATCTCAGCTGGCAGTCTTTGCAAGTTAAGCACATACTAGTTACTAGCTGATGAGCACAGAGATGATTGGTGTTGCCAGAAAGGAAGAGGGAAACACTGAGTAAATGTCGCTGTAGTAGCGAGCACGGAGACAAACCCACACAGATTTGGTCCAGGAAGAAAAGGTGAAAAAGGTGTCTTTATTTAATTAATTCAACTCATTTTATGCCTTAGTATTCTAGCATGGTATAAGGACATTGGAACTTTGGTCATCCACCTCCTGAAGTGATTGGTCAGTTCTCCCAACACCCATTCCAAAATATTTCTCTAGTCAGTATCATAACAATTCTACAAACAATCTGCAGGTGCAAAATAGCAAAGTTAGTTTATAAAACCCGTATCATTGTTTCTAATAGTTTGCATGGGAAAGACAGAGCTCTCATGAAATGCTGCAGCCTCACAAGATGCTGCAGAAAGCTGCAAAGTTTCTCTGCTAAAGCTTTTTAGCATCCATAAGTAAAACTGAACAAACACTGACTAAAAGGTAAGAGAATGAGTTCAAAGACAGCTAGGTAGGGTAACTAACATAAAACTGCCTGAAGTCTGATAGATGCCGAAGTTTGCCCTTAACTTGGAAACGTTACCACTGTCTACTGGTTAGAGTATGAAGCATATAAAAAAAAGTCTTTTCAGCCCTAAAAGTTAGGATGAAGAAGTAAAATAGTACTGTAATTCTGTATGGTTTTGTCCTCATTATTAAAAATAAAGGGGAATTACACCTTAAAATAACCTAACATTAGAAAGTCCAAATCTCTGAACCACTGATAAACTCCATTAGAAGTATTCTAAAGTTAAAATTTCACACCATACCCTGCAAGCCCCCAAATATTTTAAATGAAGTGTCACTGCCACAGACAAGACTGGAAGACATTTATTTGAGGATAGCTTTATCCCATTTTGCCTTATAGTTTTCTTGTCTCAGCCTACTCATTACTCCTTTCCTTAGCACTGCTGGGGAGTTATCCAGGAATAATAGGAATATAGGAAATGTTACATTTCTTATTTAATTTTATTATTATATTTAACATCCAGTAAATAAAATGACTGTACTTTGCTGCACCGAAAGTTCCATTTGTTCTCAAGAAGAATGCTCTTATGCCTTGCCTTCCAAAATGAAATGCATGTTTTTACATATTGTTTGGCTAGTTGATTAACTTGTCTCCAGTTTAGTAAAAGTATCAGGCATAGTTAGACTACACACATCTTCACTGTACCTGTTGGTTGACAGTTCAGTATATTCCTTCATGTACTGCATTCTCTGCAGGAGTTAGTGATCGAGTGCTTATTCAAATACTATCAGAGTTACAGCAAAACAGTTCATTTAATGAAATGCTTTACTGTCATTTCAGACTCATGTCCTCCACTGCACATTTTCCTTATATGTGCCCCCTTATGATTTATATTTCTTTTTTCATTTATCAATACTGCAAAGACAAAGGTATGTCCCTGGAAACTGGACATAATGTTGTTCTTTGGAAACACATACATTAAGGCCCTATGTGAAGTTTCAGAGATTATGAATCTTCCTACTTTATCTCTTAACAGAGGTGTGAAGTATTTATGTTAGATGCTATCTTTGCTCCCATATCTCCAGAGTACTGGGATTCAGAGCAATACCGGGTAAACTCTATGATTTTAGCTTGTATTAAACCATATTATTTCATTTATGAAGCTTTAGAACAGTCACGGATGAATGACACAGGTAACTGCTTTAACTAAAAATATAAAGATGACAAGCTAAGTTTACACTGAAATTTCATTCAGCTTATAGATACATCAAACAGCATCAGACCATTTATCAAAATAGACTTTATATCCTAAATACATCAATTTTATGCTAAGACAAAAGAAAGTAAACAGAGTTGGCCTGATAAGTCAGAAAACTAAGAGTCAGAAAAGTAACAGACCAGATTTTACCATCATAACCCAGTAAGCAAGAAGTGTGACCTTATGGTAAGGCTATGCTGTTAACTAATTTTAAATGTATTACGTTCAGTGTCATAAATGACTTTATTTGGTGACTTTTTGCAGTCCTCAGAGGTTTAAAACTCTGCCCATCCAGAGGACCACTAATGAACAGGTTAATTAAAAGTTAACAGTTAAATCAAAGGAGTTCCAGTTAANATATAAATAATGTAATTAAAAAAAAAAAAAAAAAAAGAAAAGTACTGAGAATTGTTATGAGGAAGTCCATCTGACAGAAGCCAGTTCTGAATTTTCAGGACAGCATAGCAGCAAATTTCTGCCAGCTCTTACAGCATGATTGCAGGTAACAAGCAGAAAGCCACTTGTGATCTACACATGACACATATTAATACTGGAGGGTCATAGAGAAAGCAAGCCCAGCAACTGAAATAGTAAAAAAAGAAGTTTATGCAGAGCTTGAAGAACTGTGAAATGCTTCAGAACACACAGCCTGCTCTCTTACAGAGAATGCTTGAGAGGGGTCGTTAGAGAAAAAAAGGTAACAGCTGGCAGAATGGTTACTTGACGAGATGAGGGAATTCTGTCCATTGACATACAAAAAAACCCCCCAGTAATGTAATACAAATAAAGACAACACTCTGGATCACTGTCATTTTCTTGTGGGAAGGATCCTAATTGCCTACGGGTGCACATCCAAGGCATAACATGAACCGAATTAGAAAACAAGAGAGGAACACATTTTTGTTTAATGACAGAAAACAATGTAAATAGACTCAAGTATTTCCCTTACAGTTCGGAGATGATAGACTGAAAAAGATATCTAAAGATTCAGAAAACCCTGACCAAAAAATGCTCCAAAATGATAGGAAAAAAAATATCAAGCAGGTGAATATTCCTGTGGTTTACTAAATTGCCTCTAAAGATGTGTTTTTTGGTTTTTTTTAATTATTATTTAGGCAAGAAGGAATTTATTTAAGTAGTCTTTAGATACAATATATTAAATCGTACTAATTTCAAGCTAAGAACTAAGCTCTAAACTTCTGAACTAGCAGTCATTAAATGATTCATTGGTACCTACTGAAGTATAAGTTATTGAAATACATCTTTTTCTTTTATTTCCTGACTTGCCCATTCTTTAAAAATTACTTATATTAATCCAGAGAACAGGACTGCTTTCATCTTTCTTCAAGCCTATGACACATGTGGGAACTGTTTCCATTCTGGATGACTGGGAGCATGCAGTATTGGTCTATGAGCCATAATAAAACCAGGAGATTTACTTTTTGTGTGTGTGTGTATAATAAAGGCTGGTATCCTCAGTATGAATATTTGTAAAGTATTGTTGTACTCCATATTTAGGTTGTGGTGTAAGAAAAAATAGAAAACAGGTGAAGAAAGATAGAAACCAAGCACAGAAAAACTGATGTTTGCAGTGTGTATTAAAAACCTGAGTCCAAAGGTTCTACACACTGGTACATTTTAAATAATAGCTTGAATGGGACTTTGAGCACTTTATTGTACTAACTTGGCTTGTCCTTTTGAACCAGCCCATCACCACCATTATTTCCAGTATATATAATGGTAACAAATATTCCTCACATTGCTTGTAAATAAACAATACCATTCCTGAGACAGGCAACTCTATTATTACCTCTGTGGTTTTGTCATTCACTCCTTAACAGAAGTGCTGCCTCCCTTAAACAGACCTCTAGAAATCACAGCTTAATTTACTCTAACAAAAATTTTGAAACTTTTAATAATTAATTGCTTAAGCATAATTTCTTATGAAACTACAGAGTATCTCTTCTGGCCTAAAATATTCTATACAGTGGTATTACTACTCCCTTTCTGGTACTAAACAAGTCTTACTTATCTGCTTGACTAAAATTTAAATATGAGGCAAGCAGGAACTGTAAAATGCCCAACTAAAGCATAGGAGACAAGATAAATGCAAGTTACACGACCAAAAAGGGTTGAGGTACATAAACAGAAGTTTCGCAGCTTCTATTTGTGTAAAGAGGGTAACTCTTTATCACTAGGTTTTACGTGAATATATAAAGTGCCAGAATAATCAAACTGCTTGCTAAAGTACAAAGCACATGTAACTCACACATGGTTGCTACATGCTATTTCCCGCAGAAGCTGGCATTTCCCCCGCAGCCTTAACTAAAAGAAGTAATTGATTATAAAATAAATTCTCATTTTGATGGATGCAGAAGGACAGCATTACCTAAACCAGACTGGGTTTTTTGCCCAGCTTTTCAAAGACAGTTGGAGAATGAGAAACAACTTCCAATTTTCTTCTTTTCTACCATGGCTGTTACAATTGCATTGAAGAGTACAGAAGTATAACCTTTATTCTTATGAAGTAAATTTAAAATGAAAGCATGAAAGAGTGAATGGAGTCTCCACATGATTTTTGAAAAAGGGGTTCTTGACATGAATCTCTTATAACCCTGCAGTAAATATGGATATTGAGATGATAATTCACGAGTAGTTTTTAAGATAACAGCTGCTTAAAACTGTTAAAGGTTAGAAATCATCAAAAGATTAACAGTGTGAGCTGTAGATAAGAGAGATAGGAAGCCAACTGTTCTTTCTGTAACTAGAACCACAAAAACAAAGCAAGAAAGAGGCAGTATGGATTTTCAACTGCAGTTATTTTTGAGAAAACTACAGCATGCCCAACATTAAAAATGTTAGATGTGGTTTCAGAGGTACAGACAGAAACCATACCAGCACCTCTGACTGCCATCTAATAAACTGTAGTTTCTCTGAACATCCTTTCAGCCACCTACCAAGGGCCTTGAAGGTAATCTAATGAAAATTCTGGATAATCATTTGTGTTGAATGATTTAAATGAAATGGAATAAAATTAAAACTGAGTTTTAATACCATCTACTCTGAAGTAAAAAATATATCACTGAAAAATTGGAGTAAAGCTAAACACAGGGAAGGATGAAATACTTCTGAGCATTAAGTGTGAGAGAGGCTTTGGTTAATAAAGATTCAGCTTTCCTTCAGTTCTCAAAGGGTAACAAGTCTGAAGAATAGCACTATTCAAACTGTGTAATATAAGATCTCAAGCAATCATCAGGAGTGTTAAAATAGCATAAGTATTTTCAAATTTATTATGGATCAGGAAAAAAAGAAATAAAATTATTACGGAGTAGCATAATATTTTTGGTCTACCTGCAAACCTCCTTTCTGTAAATAACATATTAAACAGCTTGCTAGTGTTCCAGTGGCCACTAGATGTCAACAAAGTCTAACAATATAACACTTGAGTTTAGATTTTAAATAAGGTGCAAATAAATAGACTTGAAGCTATCTTTGTTACACACATTTGTATTGATATATGCTTACGCAAATGTATACTACTTGGCTCCATACAATATCCAATCCAATCCAGTCCAAAATCCAATCAACTTAATGTAATGGCAGAATGGTAATAATCTACACACACCAGCACTTCCAAGTTCACACAGGCACACATAGCTAATCACGTTGTAAATATAATTTTTAGGGTATCATCTAAGCTGCCAGCAGGTGTCAAAATAAGCTGATCTTCTTTGCCTGGATAGCTAGTGAACCATACTCCGTGCTCACATTTGACTGGGAAAAGACTCAGATAATTCTTTCTATTTCTACTTTAAGGTCTGTGCAATTTTAGGCAATAAAAGTCAATGAGAAGAGATTTTCCATGACCTACATAGTGTATGCAAATGGACAATTTCCGTTTCCATGCTTTCTTTCTTGGGCACCTTGGTTTTTTATGACACATTTGTGTGTCTCTGCGAGACAGAGCTGGAGCTTATTTTTACTTCTGTGCTAATCAGGGAAACTGGGAGGAAGAGAAATAGAATTTTCCCCATACGAAGGAAAAAAAAAAGCGCTGAGCACTCCTTCATTCTGACAGGAAAGGGGAGGCTCAAACTTACACTGTTGAGAACTAGAAAATTAATGACCCTTTTTCTCTTTGAAGTTCAGTGGCCTAAATATCAAGATGAGCAAACTGATGACAGTCTCTTACTCACAATTGCACCAATTTAAGTCATAACAAACCCCTCCAGATCTACCTGATGTTAACAGATGCCACAAGTGTTTATCAATTAAAATAAGGAGGACACAAAACCACCCCATACCTGTCCTATCTCCCTCTACTTTTTGATGACTTCTTTTTAAATCATGGAGATTATGAACAAAATTATTCCATCCTAAAACAGAGTTCCAGATAGGAAAATCTGCTGGTCTTTAATTCAAAGTGTTTCTAGAGCCACTTTTAGCCATACAGTTACTAAATAAAAAACCTAGAAGAATTTTGTAATACTTCTAAAACTGGCATTATGATTCTGGTAGTCAACAAAGTATTCATACCACAGCTGTTTTAAAGAAAAGCTGAGTAGAAACTCTGGGATCCAAATTGTCTAAATGCTATTAATTCTGTTCAAAAAATTTATGGTATATTATGCTTTCTTTTAATTGTCAAAATATTAACATATCTATGCTTTGCATTTACTACCAAAGAGCTCAGTCCTCAGTTTTTAAGGACAGCCAGGAATGATAGGCTGTGTAAACAAAAGGGCATATGCAACTTTCAAACAATGAATGAAAATGTGGGGCATAGATTTCTTTTCTTCTGGACTTTGGAGTAGTCAGATACGGTATCTCATCAGATGAACTTCAGATGAGTACACTTCAGAGGAAACTCCTCTGTCGCTTTCCTGAGTTGTTTCAGCAACTATTTGGATTATTAAGATTTCTTCAGAGCAGCAACACATGCAAGTATAGAAGAATCCTCACAACTCTAGGGCAGATATCAGGAAAAAGCACCCCATGACCTAGAACAGACAAAACAAAACAAACTGCTTCAAATCTACTGAGCGATCAGTTTGTTTTCTTCTTTCCTAATAATGATTGGTGAAGTTTAAAACCAGATAAGTCTCGGTCATCTATTGTGGCTTTTAAACCTCTCAATTTGCTCCATAGAGCCCAACAGTACTCAGTTATGTGTCCAAAGTTATTTTTGCTATGATCATCATAACATAAAAGACGGCCACATTGACTCTCTTCTCCTGTACTGGTCTGAGTTCACACTAAGAGGCCTCTGGCCTTCAGTCCATTTCATCTATGGTAAATTAAAAACAAACAACACTCTTTCTGGTCCCCCCTGAAGACAGAGTGATTTGCACTGGCATACTACTGATATGCATTCAGAGGACACTTCCATGTACAATTGTTTCAAAGTAATTCAAAGTGTCAGATTTTGAAAGCTTGGACTAAAATGTCTGAGACAAAATCCCCCTACAATGTGAAAGCTCCTCAGTTATGAACACAATTAATTTAGTAACAGGGTGCCCCTTAAGCAGCTCAAACCGCTTCATGGGGCTTTGGGTTTTCTCCAGTTAAAACTGAAGAGGTAGTTTCATGAAAGTTGTATCTCAAGAATACAAGTACCAAAAGTTATTTAAAAAAAAAAAAAAAGTTACACTAGCATGAAGTAAAATATCTCCACGATAAAGGAATTTGGAATTACTCTCTGTAATGCGTTTACTTTAGCAACCTTGAGGGTGAAAGTTTCAACAAACACTATCTAAGCAGCTTCTCAGAGTACACATTGATTCTAGAAGAGATAACACCAATAATTATAGCACAAGAGACTTCCTTCCCTAAAAGCAAATTGGAAAATGTGACAGAGAGGAGGAAATACCAAAACATAAACCCAAGAAAAACAAACAAACATCCCAAAAGCCTCTTAAAAGAGGACAGTAGGAGGAATGAATCTATTTAAGCATCTCAAAGATGACAAGGACTGGAAGAAGAGAAAAGGAAGCAGTCATGAAAAGCAGTGGTTATTGCAGCAGCTGGTATTTTCCAAAGATGACAGAACATTTATCCCTTTCATGACAATCCTATGAATATAGAGGGTTACCATCAGCATCTCCTACTTGCTGGTATTTGTACTCCTACTCCAGAAGACTCTTGTTCTTGTCAAATGGAACGGCAAATCTGTCAATAATGTAGATTCTGCTCCAGAGGCAGCTGTAACACCCAGAAAAGAGGGGCATCTTCTTGGCTTGAAATTCAGTTGGTCTTTCTTAACTCTTCCCTTGTAACACAGTTGATCAGTGCTCTGTCAGGCTGTGAGAGGAAGATCCACTGATATACAAACATACATATTTGTAAATATATATATATATTCTGTCTATATATATGTATACATACTTGTAGATGTTTTTTTCCAGTAACACATCTCTTTAGTGTAAAGACCTTACACAGCATTGATAAATTTACACCTCAAGGCATAATTTCCATCTTCAAACAGTCACAGACAAAATCACTGTTCTGTTATATATGTTTATACACAAGGGAAAACGCAGAGTGGATTAAAAATTTTCTGCTACATCCAAAAGAAAGGATGAGCTCTGTAAATCCTGTCTGCTGTTTAATTGCCTCTCTCTAAATCACTAGGCCATATGTGATTTTGAACTTGCTGTATATAATTTCTGAATGACCAAGGCTGGAAGATCAGGTTTCATTTATGTATGTGCTAACTATTTTATGCATGCATGTGTGCAGATCAGTCAAACCATAAAGTAATTGCGACAAAGATGCTATTATTTTAATTATATTGTAAAAGGCTAATTTTATAGTCATGTAAAACTGCTGGATTTCGCAAACAGCCATACAACATTGCATAATCCCTAGCAATTAGTTTCATCAGGCAATAAATCTTTCATCAGCAAAATGGTACACAGTAAATTATACCAGGACTGCAGTGTTGGAGAACAACGGGATGACATATACAGTGTGAATTAAAAAGAAACACATATATTTCTGGTACAAATCCAAAGCAAGCTCATAAAAATCAAAGTATTTACAGCAGTCTGTCTAAGAATCATCCCATGTGAAATAGATTACAGTGGATCATATAGTGAAACTTTTAATCTGCACAGTGTCTATAAACATCCTGTATTTTTATTGCTATGAATTGTAACAGCAAATAGGACTAAGAATACTTGGGTTTTTTTCCTCGTTTTTGTTCATGGTCCCAGTGCATGTGAACCACAAAGTACTGCAGGCAGTATGCCAGAAGTATACTGGCAAAACCAGTATACTCAAAAAAAACTCAAAATACCCCTCCCTCTTTCTTCTCCCCATTGCTTCTCACTATCAACAAATAGGTCTCAGGCAGATCCAGAGAGCCTCCCAAGAAGAAAACTTCTGACATTTTAGTGCACATCACATGGAAAGGCAATGCAGTCATATCAGCAGAAAAACACCTGTCTGTCAAAAGAAGTAATTTACACTGGCATAAGGTCTGATAAAACTTCCGTAATAACAAATTAGAATTCTTACAGCTTAGATAAAACTCCTCTTTTCAATTCCAGTTCTTCTCAGACTATCAGGTTTTGGGCTGAGATTTTTTCTTGTAAGGCTGTCTAAAAATAATCTTATAAAGTTATGCAACTGCTTTCTCTAACAGGTCTCTTGATGAAAAAAAGTACATGGACAAGGGAACTCCACATCCAGCAAAAGAAAAAAATCTACCCATATTCCAGAGTTATGCTGGGCAACTTTGAGTTCAGAGCCATCAGGATAGAATCACACAGTCAGGTTTCATTTGCTTTTCCTATGTTAAAAATCTTAGAAACTTGAGTTTCATAGTCACCACACCTCATTCTTTGTACTCATTGTTTTTAAAGAATAAGACAGCTTGGGCTCCCTCCTAGCCCCAACACTTCTCTTTCTAAAAGCTGCAGAAAAAATAGGTTTAAGATGAAAGGCAAGAAAGACTAGTTGTCAAGAGGCTAAGGTTGTCTCAGTGTCTCTTACTCATTTTTTATCTGTCACTGAGAGAATAAACAAGAAATACAGGAATGAAACTGCCCAATCTGACTCGCCCATTTTTATGTTTATAAAGAACAGTATGAGGAAGTGAAAGCAGAATTTAGCTGTATGTTCTGCTACACAGCGCTGGATATATTTAAGGAGGTTGCTATCATAGTGGGACAGAAAATGATTCAATAATTCAAAACTACAACAGGTGATACAATGGCTTATTTTTCAAATTTCTTCTAAAGGCACAAACCAATCACTATCTGAAATGGGCTGGAAGAAACTTTATTTAAGGTAATTATCTTGCCTTACCAGCTCTTACTTTTTTTCTGTGAAGGAGCTCCATCACTATGGATAGAGAAGGCCAGCCTAAGTTTCTACTTATGTCACCTGTGACTTACGTGACCACATTGTGCATATATTCAGCATGGATTTTTTTCTGAAACCAACAAAATACTGTGGGTTTTTCCTGCTTGGATTTTGTATGATAAATTTATGATTGGCCAGCTTAAAAGTGTGACAACTGTGAAATTGACATCAAAGTATTCAAGAAAATGAAATGCAAACAATTTGAAAGGCATAGGATTTTCAGCTATCTTTTAAGAACTCAGTTTTGTTTGCTTTTGACATCTTTACTTACCATCAGATGTTTAAAGACCAATGCCTAGTACACTTCCATGAAAGATTCTTTGTAAAAAGTCAGCGTCTGTGCTGTGTCAATTACAGAAAAGATCTGCAATGCAGAAAAATATGGGGAAAATACTGGCAACTGTGAAATTTTTGAATGTCAATCACAAGGTAAGTAAATATACCCCTATGCCATTAAATATTAATAACCACAAAACTAAGTTACAGGAAGATTATTAATCAAGTTATATCAAAATCATGATGAATATAAATATGCATAGTTTAGGTTGCCTCTGGGGAACGAGATTGATTTGTTCTTCTTGAGAATCTGTCTTCAAGTATAGGAACCTAAGGATGCCAGAAAATGGTCATGAATATAGGCCTAAACCTTGCCTGACTCCTTAGTTAGTTCCTTTGATGTAAATTATATTATGAATTTATGGAATCCCTTGTTATTTGCGAGTGATTTCTGTCTGTCCTAGATCATCCACATGACAGACTATTCTCAAGGAAGATGCAAAATATTTTTAACTTTAGAATTTCCTACTTTTTGTTAGAAAAATCACTGTATCCCAATAAGAAGCAGATTAAAAAAACCCTAAACATTTAGATATCAACAGTTTGACTTAAGGGATCGTTAAGCAAATCAAAATCTAGAATGCAAGATACAGCAAGAAACTGGGAATATTAGTCGGAATAATTGGTGATGCTTATAATATTTTGTTGCAGAAGCTCTTGCTGGCTGAGGGCAAAGCTGATTTGACTGAAGGTTTTCCTGTAGATTGCCTTGTGCTATCCTGACATACAGAAGAAAGAATGGTAAAAAGAAAAAAATATTTAGTTCAAAGATAAAGTCCTATACTTTTAAATTATTTAAATATTTATTCTACCCCTGTGGCAAGAGTATCTGTCCCAGCTCGGCTGATACCTAGTGGCCCCACCTGTGGCAGGTACACAATTACCTCTCCTCCTCCCCCTTCCTGCCCCCCACAGTGGAGGGAATGAGAAGTGCAAATCTCCTTGGTCAGAAGGCTGGACCTCCTGCCAGTGAGAGGCCTTAGCCCAGAGAAGTTTCTGGACTATGACTGTGTACAATAACGAGCCCCAAACCAACCAGGTTATAAATGGGGCCTCTGACAGAAACCATGGGCATTTTTCCTTGGATCAGCAGTTCTATGATGGGAAACCTCCCCGTGGGGCTGGGATGCACTCAAGAAGACTTTCACGGACTGAGTGCCTTCATCCCATTGCCAGGTGAGTGACGGTTTCTAATGGGCATCTGTGAGTGATCCTTCGAACTTTCTGGTGAAGTGAACCCACTGCTGGGTACTCCTGAGGGAGAGGCCCCCCGTGCATGTATGAATGCAGGTGCACTTTGAGTTGTCGTTCTTGTCCTTGCAGGAACAATATCCCTGACTGGTAACACTGAACCTGTAACTGTTATGGAGCGTCATCATACTTACCCTTCCATTTGTTAGTTTTAGCCATTGGGTTTTGGTTGCAAATTTTTTTTTGTTGAGTGTTTTACCTTTGTGAAGTTCTTTTTGTGGACATCCATGACAATACCCCTTATATAATGGGAGGAATTTCTTTTAAGGGATCCTACAGCTGAGTGTTACATACCTGGAAATAATGCTTTGAACTCCTTTAGAATCTATAAGCCAAACTACCATGACAAATTAAACAATGACTACATGGAAGGGACAAGATTGATTATTTGTCCCTTGTCTCATAAAGTCACAAAATTATCATAGGGATAGAGCACGTCTCCTGTGAGGAAAGGCTGAGAGGACTGGTATAGTTCAGCCTGAAGGAGAGATGACAGCCTTCCACTACCTGAAGGGGGCCTACGAGAGAGCTGGGGAGGATCATTTTACGAGCATGTAGTGATAGGACAAGCGGGAAGGGCTTCAAACTAAAAGAGAGTAGTTGAGCTCATGACTGGGGATTTAGTCGTTTGTCATGGCCAAGATAAGGTGCATTCCCATAGTCAGTTCTTTCCTTATATAATCAGCTAAGTTCTGAACAATCTGTGTGGAAGAGATCACTGCTGTAAAGCTACAGAAACATTGCTGCTGGAGTAGGAGATTATAGTGGTTCTGTTTATTAGTACTCTAAGGCAGGAATTTCTGAAGTATACTTACATCTTAAGTACAAATTGAACAGCTACCTCAGGCTACAAGAAGTTCAAAATGATGCTTAGAGGCAATGTCAAAAACAACCTGGAGAGACTAGTTCCTAGAATGACTGGAGAGTGAAAAGCATAACTTGGAAATGCAAGAGAAGAAAATGCTGCCAGATGTGACTACCCAGAAAAGAAGAGCGTGCTCTTTGGGGTTTTTATGCATGCTTCACAGTGCAACTACCCAATGCTCTTGGCCTTGGACTAAGAGGTGGTTGCAGTGACTTTGGGTGAAGAATAATCTTCCAGCCCAAGCTGCTCCAGGAGACCTTGGAAATGACCTTTTCATCATAAAAGCTTTACTGATATAATACCTAAGGAATGGCACATTTATCTTTCTTAGAAGACTATAATTCAAATCATACAGATCAGATTATTCCCTATTAGGACCTGTTAACCATTTCCCAAGGCCTAGTGGTGCATTTATTAATTACGAATATAAGCAACAGAAATTCACAGAGGAGCAGCACGTTTCTGATTTGAGCACTGTTCATAGTCCAGTCCAGGTTTTGACACATTCAGGCAATACTGGAAGAAGAGTAAGAAATCTGTGTCTGGGTGAACCTGCAAGCCAGATGAAGTTAATCTTCTGCTAAGATCCTGGAAGGTAATGG
Organism: Aleadryas rufinucha; assembly: GCA_013397815.1. Lineage (NCBI taxonomy): Eukaryota > Metazoa > Chordata > Aves > Passeriformes > Aleadryas > Aleadryas rufinucha. Next base: position 290,973 of record VZTH01008345.1, on the reverse strand, counting down.
AGGAATAATAACCTCAGAACATCTAAACTTGTCAGATTTTGCCACTAATTTAAAGGCAAAACTCTGACTTTCTAGAGGGACCTGCACTTTTTCCACTGATGTCTGATGCACTGAGATACTCTAATGTAAAGACAGCAAAGCAGGTTTTGGATATTGGCACAGGATCTAGAAGTCCAAGAATTTCCCACTTAGTCATGGATATGTCAGATGAGGTGAGTTTGGTCCAGTAAAAATACAGAATTTCTCAAGACAGAAAATGTTATACTAATGAATCCCTTTAAAAGGATAGGGAAGGAACATGTAACGTGGAATTGAACGGAACACCATACTTCTTGCCTCTGCAGCCTACCACACCACTCTGGAAAAGAAGGAGGTTATCGAGGTTTGGGAGGGTAACTAGTCATCTATATCTTTTATAATGGAGCAGCAGTCCTAATAAACACACCAGAAAGGCTGTTTTAAAGGGACATATGTTAGATGCTACCTCTCATCAGTATGTGGGACTTCTCAGTCGGAAGGGGCAGCTGACAAACATAATACTGAGGTCAGAGACTTTAATAGAATAAATACAATGGATCTGCTACTGGAGGTGTCATTACCATGTAACATTGAGAAACACTGCCAATTCTCAGATATTTCCTTTTTCGTTTGGTTTTTTTTTGTTGTTTTTTGTTGTTGTTGTTGTCCTGAAGAGGCTGGTGAGAAGTAGATGATGCCATTAATGCAAATTTACCTTTTTAAAAGGTCATCTTTCCATTTGAAGTCAATCTCCAAGTCGATTTCTTTGGAATAGTGGTCCAACAGCAGTCATTCCCAGTCATTTCACTGGCATTCCAAATGGCATTCTAATTTTCATTCTATTGGCTACTTAATAAAACCTACCTAAAACAAATAATAAATGAAGCTTAATGAAAGTTCCAGCTGTCAGATTGCCTGTGCAATTCTGAATTTTCAGCAAGTATGCAACAGTTCTCCATTTTATTTTTTGAACAAATTTTATAAACTCCCTTCTTTTCAAAATGTGCATATATATAGCATACTACATTATGCACATTAAAATAAACCTCCTGCTTTGATGAATTAACGTTTTCAATCCCATTGTAAGCAATGCAAACATTCAAACTCAGAATACTAAAGCATCTGGTAATATTATCTGTACCTGCCTTACAATTACACAAAATGAAAAAATGGACCTTATTACTGAACTTCCTCAGTGTTCTGCATTTCAGTTTCAAGTGTAATTTGGGTTCAGTTTTTTTCTGTTGTATTCCACAATTCTTGGAAGAAGTACTGATAGGTTTTTGCTACCTATATTTCCTTCCATCTGAAAGGAATGTGTTGACATAAAGAATCTGGAAGAGAAGAAAACCGTACTCGCTCTCAAAAAAGTGTCTCATATACTCAATACTTTATCTGTTGAAGTTATCTTCAGCTGATTGGCACCAGTGGTCCATCTTTCAGAGTGAATATATTTTACTCTTTCATATTTGTGAATCCAAACCCAGAATACTTAAAGATACAGAGCAAATTTATTTCTCAGACAGAACAAAAGAAAACTTTAAAAAGGTAGTCATTGGTCTAACATCTCTTTGCCTAAGAGAGGTTTAGCTTTTAGAAGCTAACCTGACTGTAGTATTTCAATCAAATTAACAATCTTAGTTAATAGAGCAAATTATGAACATAAGCCACACTCATATGCACCTTTCCTCATATTCCATCCAATTTCTAAGAACCTATGATTGCAGACAGAAAATTAAGCAAACTTATTAATAATGTTCAGTATTATAAATAAAATGAGTAAGTGGGAACACATTCCATGTACTCCATGCTGCATATATAAACTAAAAAAAAAAAACACCAAAAAATAACAACAACAAAAAACCACCAAAAAACACAAAAAAACCCCAAAAACTATTTAATATACTCTGAACAAGAGATACCATGGATAATATTTTTTTTAAGACCTCCAGAATTTAAATGTCTGAGATTTGGAAGGTAGAAAATGAAATATCACAAAATCATGCAGACATGACTATTTACAAATACTAGCTTTTTATTAGAGTAACAGCTGCAATGAGTGCTCTGGACTATAAAGGAGCAGAAAAAGAAATGCTGCTTTTTATTATACCTAAAAATCTTCAGTATTGCTTAACATTCTCAAAAGAGTTTGGATCTTTAACTGAAGAAATTTTCTAACAGCTAAAACTCAAAACATTTTACCCCAACTTGAAGTTTTTGTCACAGAACTACCACAAACTCCTTTGCAAAGTTTGTGAAATGCTGACTTTCACTTTTATTACTAATATAGACTTCCCACTTTAAACCAGAAATCAAACTGAGTTCTGAAGTCTTGCCCAGTCAGTGACTCAGTAACACTCTGAATTATGCTGCACTCTCTTTTTCTGTCTTCCTTTCTCCTACGCACCTCTTTAATGGTGTATTCCAGCCTCTAGGAGACTTGTATACACACAGATTTTATCTCCATCACTGCAGTGGGGAGGAAGGTAATTATTCACTAAATGAATATTTTATTATTTTCTAGACAAATAAGCAGAATTCTAAGACAGATAAATGTGTAAATTGGTATTTAAGTAGTATTGCAATGTTTATACCTCAGTCAAAAATTGCCACTCAACAGCTTTTATTGCTATAAGTAACAATAAGTAAGAAAAGAAAAGTAAATTTTAAACTCTTGGCTTCTATACATGCCGCAAGGAACTACATATCTTCTCAAATGGATTAAAAGAACCCCAAACAACAAAACTTACTGTCTGCTTGGTTGAAGTGTAACCAATAAACTTGCAAATATGCTACCTTTTAAAAATCTGTCCTGATATTAATTTCATTCTATATCTTATTTCTATACCCATGATATTGAGAGTTAAGCTCAGAATCTCTAATTGCATCTCAGGGAAAGAGGAGGGCTACTGATGGTGCACAAGGCATTTAATACCAAGAATTCTGTGTTCAAAGATTTCATCTAATAATATGTCATAACTACACTGAGGTTGTACAACCCTTGCCAACATATTTCTGACAGGTGCTTTGCTTCTTAAAACCCACATGAACAAATAAGATAATAATTATGCCCTAGTTACAATCAAATTTCAGTGTAGATATTCTTTTTACTTTGTAGTGTTTCTCTTTGTCCTGTGAAATGTTTTCAAGTTCTCATCTGCTTGCCTTTGTAAATTTTATGTCTCTTTATAGATTACCAGAATTGAAGTACAAGGTAATCAGATATGGTAATAGATGTCAAAATTAAACATTTGCTTTATAGATAATGATCTCTCAGCATATATGATAGGTAGATGCAATTATAAAATGGGAGAATACAAGAATTATCTGTAGCAATTTATATTCTTCAGGCAGCCAGATGTACACCTAGTTATCAACAAGGAATAATTATATGATTACATTCAGAGTTTGAAAATGCCTCGCTAGTTTTTAATAGGATCTCCAAAGCTGACTGAGCACCATTATTCCATTGATTTCTCTTTTTTTCAAAGTGTTAGGAAAAGATTTCTTTGTCACCTGTACTAGATTTGGTTGGGATAGACTTAAATTTCTTCATAGCAGTGAATATGGGGCTATGTTTCAGATTTGTGATCTAAAAAGCATTTATACCACACTGATGCTTTAGCCATTGCTGAGCACTACTTACACACCATCATTTTGTACTTTGCACACCATCTCATCAGCAAGGAGACTGGAGGTACACAAGAAATTGGGAACTTCTTATGCACTGGAACAGCTGATCCTAACTGACCAAAGGGTTCTTCCATACCATATGATGGTGTCCTGGTTTCATCTGGGACAGAGTTAATTTTCCTCTTAGTATCTGGTACAGTGCTTTGGTTCGGATTCAGAATAATGTTGGTAACACACTGATGTTTTGGTTGCTTGATGTTTAAGTAGTGCTTACTCTGAATCAAGGACTTTTTAGTGTCTCATGTGCACAAGAAGCTGTGAAGGAACAGAGATGGAATGAGGGAGTCCTTCCTTGCTGGAGCTGCCAGTACACTGGCCTGCTGAAGGGAAGTAGTGAATTAATGCCTTATTTTGCTTTGCTTGCCTCTGTGCCTTTCCCTATTAAACTGTCTTTATCTCAACCCATGAGTTTTCTCACTTTCACCCTTGCAATTCTTTCCCCCATCCTATGGGATTGGAGTGAGTAAGCTGCTGTGTTAAACCACTTAGTTGCCAGATGGGGTTAAACCATGACATCGAATTGTCTATAATTTTTCGGACATTCAAACAACTAGAAGCTATATGCTCCTGTGCATTTTGCTTCACCTGTGTTTTTTTTGTCCAGAATCAGAAGCATCACATAGAAATATAAATTTGAATAAGGACATCATCTATTCATTCATATTTATTTAACAATTTTGGTTTACAGTTGATTTTACTTTGATTATCTGGGTGTGCTGCACTTCGACCTAGAGTACTTAGCAGAATTGCATGTCAGGTATCAGAATCTAACCAAAATATGTCCCAGTGGTGTCATACAGCACACATAGTCCAGGAAATACAGAATACTGAGACAGCAAAAGCATGAGAATTTGCTAAAGGATCTGCTACCCCGCAAAACATCCTGAGAAGACAACACCAGCCTCTTGGAGCAATTTTATAAACGCTGACACAACAGTTGAAATTGTGTGTTTTATACTAATCTCTTTTTCCTTAAGAGAAATATCATGACATAAGTCTCTCTTATTTGACTTTAACAAAAACATTCTTGATAAGAATAAGGCTATCTGCTCCTCATTTTTGCTGTACTTAATTCATATCACATTTGAAGATTTATGATCCTCATAAAAACCGTTACCATCTTTTGTCTTTTCAACTCTTTGACCTGCACTGCTCCTGTCACCTCTAATGCCAATTCAAAATGGCTCATGCAGAATTGGCATGATGAACCTCTCTACTCAACATCTTTTAAAAGAAGGGACTGCTTATGACAACCACAGAAATCCAACAATAGTTGCACCCAAACTGGGGCCCAATCTGGATGGCAGCAGGCACTTAGGCAATCCAAAGAGAATGTGTGCCTGGACAGAACACTTCCTTTGATTTGTGAATTACAGCACACTGTCCTTGCTAGGAAAACAGAAACATGGCAAACACAAGGCAAGAAGTATTTGAATAAAGAGGTCCAACATAGAGATTCTGTTGCATTACTACTTAAACTGGCCATTTATACAACAACATGCCCATGTTATTAATACTAATGAACTACCAAAACCAAAGAAATAAATTGTTGGGTTATTCCCTAAACACTGTTATTGAAGAGATAGTTTGAGGCTTACTCTTTAGTTGAATTCTGTTTAATTGTTTTGCCAGTTGATCTTTGCTTAAGAGACTTTAAGATGATTTCTATTATGTAATTTTTATTACAGTTGTACTTACATAAATGATTGAAGGTTTGAGAGTGCCATAAAATACTGTTAGAGAAGAAAAAGAATAGCTAAGAGTACAGCCTGGATAGACCTAGCAAAGAAAAAGTAGTAAAAGGCATTTAGAAATTTAGCATCAATCGAAAAACTTGTGAAAAAAAAATCAACATTTTTGAGATATATGAGAAAATTTGGACAGACATGGTTATTTGTACAAATGATAAAAATACACTTTTGCTGTGGAAGTATTTTAGTACCTATTGCACATTAGCAGTATCAAAGTTAGATCAGCTCTAAATAAAACATACACCTTGAACAAGTTTTCTCCCAACAGGCATTTAAAATTGTTTGAAGTGAAAGCATTTAAAGAACCATCTGATATTCCCATACAAGTTCTAAAGTAGTATAGGTAATCAAATGATTTTTTGCATAAAAGTTCAAAGAAAAGATAATTTAAAGGATAAAAATCCAGAAAAATTATTTTTAGATTTCTAGTAATAGTGATATATAAACAAAATCAGAAGACAAGTGAACTAGCAATACACATGTTTGCACTCTAAGTACATATTTACATATATAAAAAGGCCCAAACATAATTTGCTGAAAAATTAAGGTGCAAAGGGGAAGACTATTTGAGAAACCATTCTATTACAACACAGGGATTCTTAAAGTCAAAACTTAAAAATCTCCTCCTCTCAAAACACCACATAAAATCTGGCTGAAGAAATTAATTTCCTGTTTAGATGACAACAAATGCTTCACAAACACCCCAACACTGATTTGTACAGCCTCTGCCAAAGCCTTGAGATTTACAAACCTCATGAATTTCAACAAGGTCAAGTTCAAGATCCTGGACCTGGGCAAGGGTAATCACAGACATGAGTACAGATTGAGAGAACTCACTGAAAGGAAGCCTGAGTAGAAGGACTTTTGAGTTCTGGTGGACAAAAAGCTTGACATGAGGCAGCAATGTGAGTTCACAGCCCAGAAATCCAAACATGTCCTGGGCTGCATCCAAAGCAATGTGGCCAGCAGGGCAAGGGAGGGGATTCTGCCCCTCTGCTCTGCTCTGGTGAGACCCCCCCTGCAGTGCTGCATCCAGCTCTGAGGTCTTGAGCACAAGAAGGACATCAACCTTTTGGAGCAAGTCCAGAGGAGGGACACCAAGATGATCAGAGGACTGGAGCACCCCTTCTATGAGGAAAGGCTGAGAGAATTGGGATTGCTCAGCCTGAAGAAGAGATGGCAGTCTTCCACTACCTGAAGAGAGCTGAGGAGGAGCTCTTCACAATCAATTAGCGGGAGGACAAGGGGAAAGGGCTTCAAACTGAAAGAGAGTAGGTGTAGATTAGATATTAGTAACAAATTCTTTACTGTGAGGGTGGTAAAGTGGAACAGGTTGCCTAGAGAAGCTATGGATGCCCTGTTCCTGGAAGTGTTCAAGGTCAGGTCGGGCGGGGCTCTGAGCAATCTGGTCTAGTGAAAGGTGTCCCTGTCCATGGCAGGGGGTTGGAATTAGTTAATCTCTGATGTCCCTTCCAACCCAAACCATTTTATAAACCCAGCCTAGCTGAAGCTAGAACTGATGAGAATAGTCTAAGAATGAAAAAAAGGGGTGACATCTGCATCTGCAGTAATTCAAAGGGGTATTTTCTAACAATTTAATATTTTTGCAACATACAGTACATTTGATCTGAATAACCAAACTAGATTTTCTGCCTTCTCTATTGGTTTCCATTTTGCCTATGTTAAACAGCACAAAAAAATCGTTTCTCATACGGATAGTTCTGCAATTATGTGGAATTTTATAGAGGCTAATACTTTTTTATCTCACTTCACTCACAAACACTTTGTTATCCAAATTATGTCAAGGCAAGATAATTCTAAACTAAGATATGACTCATCATTTGATCAAGTGGTTTAAATTATATTGAACTTTTAAAAGTAGCTATTGCTCAAGAAAACATTAAGATTGATACTTATACTACTATTCCTTTGAAATGTAATCACTACACATGAAAGCCAGCCTTTTTTATCTACAACATATGCAATTTATACTCCAAAAGGAAATTAGTCAAACCACTAAAAGATACATAGGAAAAGCCATCTGCACAGATAAGGATTTTTTCATTTAAGTGATCACAAAAATGACAGCCCCTGAAGTGTCTTTGTACACCTCAAGAATTATCACAGACGTTCAATCATGCTCTGCAATGCTGAACAATATACTTGTTTTTATATGAACCAGTAAGATCTATGGCTTGTGTTTAGTACTCATTTTAAAAGGTACTAAAGCAGAGCCAATCATTGTACATAAGATGAAGAGATAGTTTTGGAAGAAAATGTGATGAAATGGTAACAAAAGAGGGCCTCTGCTAACCACAAGGTGATAAGAAAAGTACTTCAACAATAAGTAAGACATCAATTTGTCAAAACTAAATTATAAGAGCTGTTGAACTGGAACCTAATACATGGCTAATAGTAAATGTGACAGGGAAAATAGTGTCTTCTATTAAACTGTTAGAGATATGTCAGAAATTTCATTGCTTATTCAACATTATTGGATGAGTGCAGATAAACAAAATAAATTGCAGAATTTTCTAAGGTTTCCTTAGATTGTTTTCCTATCTCTGCTTCAGTTTGTTACACCTACACAGCACAAACTTTTTGACCAATGGGACTATTTCACCCAGCCTTGACAAAGCAATAAAGACCCTAAATGAGAATCAAATTCCCACAGGCTTTGTAGAGACAGAGTTAATCTCTGCAGTGGGAAATGCAAGAAGAATACAGCTATCACACATTGTATGTCAACAGACACTGGCCATAAGGACATGCTGAGCTACAATGGCAAAGCCATTCTTGTCTTCTGTCCAATGGTAGATGTTACAAGCTTGAGGAACAGCTGGGATTCAATGAAGAGAAACGAGGGAAAAAACCCTACAGGATATAGAGCATATACCCATAGGAAATGGCATGTTATTAGCTGAACTGTTTTTAAACGATGTTCTGTCTGTTGGAGTATGAATAAACTACAACTGACCTTGAGAAAAAACGCTTTGGGGAAGAAAGAATGCTTTTGGGGGAGCAGAAGACATGGCATCAAAGTGCAAAACACATGAGAGATTCATATATCCTGAAGCAACACAATATACCAGATATAAAAAATATATTGTTTACTGCTTCCAACAATGGAGGAAGAAGAACACATAACACATTAAGGGGGAAAATTAGTGAAATTTCAGAAATCCTTTTATATTGTCATTTTGTTTGCATTAGTCTCTCACTGTAATTATTCACTTTGATCTTCTGAAAAAAAGTTCAGTTTGAAAATAATGCCTTAGACAAAAAGGCAGTTTTAAAAAAGTGAAGGGGAAATCACATGCACACTAGCAAAAAACAAATTCCGAGCAGAGGAAAACTATTAATTTACACAGAAAAATATTACACGGTAATCTACTTGAAAAACTGCTTTTAAATTAAGGTGACAATGGAAAAGTTACCATCCTCAGTATTGTAACTATGAAACAGAGATCACTAACAATGCTGAAGGGAAATACAAGGCCTTTAAAAGTAATAAAAATACACCATCTGAAATTTTAAACATTCCCTTCCAAATTATTCTTTTCAGTTAAGCAAGAGCAGAACAAATTTGGGAGAAGGCAATTTTGTCACACAAGCCAAATTTCATTCCTGAGTGGAACTTGCCAAAAAATTATCAGCTGAGATAATTGGTAGGTACTTACCAGCTTTCTGCTGTCAGTTCTACCAATGCTAAGTCTGTTAGTAATTTAAATATTTCCTAACATAGGAACCAGTGTACTAATTCTAAACACACAAGCAACTCTTACAGTTTTATCACAGTAGACTAGTAGTCTTAATTACATTAGATTACACTCAGTTGTCTGAACAGTCATGCATTTCAATGTAATATACAGAAATAACTGAAAGAATATTTTTCTGCCTTGAAAATTCATTCATGTTACTAATACATGCAGACGATCCTTTGAAGGAATCTCATTTCATCTCATTTTACAATTCAGTTTGACAGAATTTTTCTTTTTTATATAGAAGTTTGGGGTCTTTTTCAATAGGTAGAAGCAACCACGCAGAATCTATCCTTATCAACTGGATTGTTGCTACTAATATCCTTAACTCTGCTGGTGGCTAATTCCCACTGGGCAGAGAAGCAAACAGAGGCTCAGAGACAGGGAGGTGTTACTCTCTCTCCAGACCCCTGCTTAAAACTTTCTGCTCCCCACACAGAGGTTTAGCTTCCTTGTGTATCCAGGAACACAGACCCAGCTCTGATGTAAAACCACATGACTGTAGCTCAGGTTTCATTAAAATTTTAAATAGTGAGAAAAACCTGCCAAAATGTTTGGAGACAAATAAGTTAAAACTCCAGACAGAGGCTAAATTGACTGAGATGGGATCATTAGTAGCTAAAAGACTCAAGAGGAAAAGCAAAACCAGGATATGGTATAAAATAATTTAAATACATGGGAAGGTAGTTGGGAAACATCTGGCCAAGTCATCAGCATCAGTCCTAGTGGCAGACAGCAGCTCAGAAATGGTGAGGACTCTGAAGACAGCCCTTCCAATCCAGAAAAATGCATGCAATAAAAGCCTCTTTAGATAACCTACTGCTGGTAGTGACATAGAAATGCTTAACTAAACTGCTCACTATGCAGGGCCAGGAGAAACCGTGGGCAAAGCCAAACCTCCATAAAAGAAGCTGCTCTGGGAGTGCTGGTGAGCAGAGTGTGGCACAGCAGTTTGCATGGGAGATTGCTGCACCTCTGACAGCTGGATCAGGAAACAATGGCATCCAGCCAGCAGAAATTTGTGTCCTGCTAAGCTCTGCTCGCACAAGTGATGCAGATGCCCAGACAGACCTTGTTAGGAACACACTGGCACTGTGGTACCAGCTGTGGGGTGGGCCTTGCTCTTATCCCATTACCTCAGAGTAGCTGTAAGCACCCTGTGGGAGTAATGCCCAGGTAGAGGAACTGCTTTGATTAGAGCTCCAGGAGGAGGTGAGTAATTTGAGGGGTTCAAGAGACAGACTACTGGAATCACACTCTACCTTCCCTGGGACAAGCCGAACAGGGAGACAGGATATATGATATGGAGGATTCCCTATTCTCTCTCCCCCTAGCTGAACATGGTGGCTTAAGGAATATGAGCGAACAGCAATAAGCTCCTGCCTGGTGCAGAAGACACATCTCTTCTGTGGCTACCCCACCTTCCCAAGTGCCCTTGCATAGTAAGTATGAGGCTCTGCAAGTGGAAATAGAAGTGAACGATGATGAAGATGATAGTCCATTTAGGTTGGAGGAGTTGCCAAGATTACATATATCCTGTTTCAAAATCAGTGCCATAAGGAAAAAAAGACAAGTCATTGTCATAGGAGAGACTCTTTTCTGAGGGGCACAGAAGGCCCAAAGACCTGACTGGATCCACTTCTCGAAGAAGTCTGCTGCCTCCCAGGGACATGGGTTAAAGAACAGATGAGAAAATTTTCTACCATGGCACAGCCCTTGCATTATTATCCATTATTGTTTTTTCATGCAGGAAGTGATGAGTTGCCATAATAAGTCCAAGGGCAATCAAGAAAGGCTTCAGGGACTAGGGATGATGGGTTAAGGAATCAGGAACACAGTGTTCTCCTCTATCCTTCCAGTTGCAGGGAAAGATGAGGGAAGAAACAGGAAGAGCCAGCAAATCAATACCTTGCCGGTGTCACTGGCAGAATTTTGGGTTTTTTAATGACAGCTCAGTCTATATAACACCAGGCCTATGGGCAACAGATGTGGTTCACCCTTTTCAAAGAGGAAAAAGGATCTTCACCCAAGGGTTAGCAGAGCTCACTGGAAGAGCTTTAAACTAGTTTTGAAGGGCAAAAGGAATAGAACCAGGCTGACTAGAGAAAAGATATGCTCTTAGTCATAGAGTTTAGCTCTAGGTAGTCCTGCAAGGAGCAGGGAGTTGGATTTAATCCTTATGAGTCCCTCCCAGCTTGAGATATTCTATGATTCTGTCTGAAGATGTATGAACACAGTGGCCTAGAAGAGGGATGGGAGCACTGCCTGCATGAATCACCACTCAGTCCAACCTATTACATCAATGGGAGAAATGCTTAGCTGTCCAATATATTTATAATGAAGTTTGAATAAATGAACAAAGTTATTGAAAAAAACCATTCCCATTGCTGTAGGAGAGTGACAAGATAAATCTAACCAGGGTAAATATCAGCATGGGAACTTTGGAACAATGCACAAATAGGCAAACAGAGAAATTGCCAAGAAATTATTTGTGTTGTCTCCATCCTTCTCAACTCTCTTTTCCCAGTCAACACACATACCCCTGCTCAATTTGCAATTCCGCTCTTTTAAAAAATCAATACTGAAGAGTATTAGCAACACGAAAGTTTCAGATTTGGGCAGATCAAAACAGCATATGTAAATAGATGTGTATGAAATATTGGTGCCAATATGATGCATGCTAGCTTCCAGAAACAAAATAAAGAAATAATTGTAAAGAAACTCAATATGCAGGTAAAGTAGGTCACTCAATGCTTATGTTTGTCAGAATATGCCACAATAAGAACGACAATAAAACTCTGCTAATAGCCAGATATCTGTGTTAAGCAGCAAGACAGAAGATGACTTGACACTTATTCTCTAAAACATACAGACAAAAATCACTAGGACTTCATATATATGTTTAAAAAGTCCTTAAATACTTAAGAGTTTTCTATTATTTTCCTAGATTAATGAGTTAATCATCACAAGGCATTACCCATTGTTCAACTAGTTTCGCAAGTCTTCTAAACAGACATTCCCAAGAATTCCTATTCAATAATTTGAATTTTTGATGCAGGCTCTGAAGCTGAAACCTCTCCAGCTCACACAGCTCCCAGTTCTCTGAGCATGAGAAAAGCACATTGCAAAGAAAATGTTCTATCCAAATTTTATGCTAATTTCATAATATGTGAAAGAGCAGGTCTCAGAGAAATCCAAGCAACTTTCAAGGAAGAGTCTTGTGATGGGACATTGAATGTAATGCATGCTACAGAGCTAAGAATTGATAGTCTAGTACATGTTTTAAGAGACCAATAACAGAAATTATTAGTCTATGTACATCACAACTAGTTCAAGAAAGCCTCAATGATACAATTATTTTTTTTTTTCTACAGAAAGAAACAACTGTGTATCTACCCCTCTGTTTTGGTATTTTGTTCACCCTTCAGGGCTTCTCTGCCTCCTAAAGTGGGGTGTTTCAGTCCCAAGCAACAAGAGTGGAGCTGGTTGTGAAAAGGCATCACCTTCCTCAGGTCTCTCCCAGGAGAGATACTATGTTCTCTGTCTGTGAAAGAGATTTTCTCCTCCTCAGCCCTAAATAAGCTTGTGTAGGTTTATTTTCATGCTTTTCCTCAGAAACCCTTTGCAGTCTTCTCCAGGTACCCTGGGCAGCACGGCTAGTGCTTGCTGGTCACCTCCAGCCCCTGGGAAAACCCAGGCTGAGTTGCTCATGCAGCAATGACCATCGCTGTCACACCATCAGCACAACTGGTATTGCACAGCCCCACTCACCCCAAAGATATGAGTCACCCCCAAACAGCCAGGACAGCTAATGCCACCCTTACAGAGCCCGGCTCTCACAAGCCCCAGACCCTGCCTGCCAGGGTATTGGGGAATTAGAGGGATTATGCTAGTGATGGCAAAAAACCATAACATTGGCTCTGCTCTCTGTGCAGATCACACACTTCCACTTTGTTCTTCAGAAACATTACAGATTTCCTGCAGTCTCAGTGGTGTCGTAACTTGACAAGAGCTCTTGACAAGAGGAAATGGTCTGCAGCCATTTCCTGCACGGCATCACAGCCAGCAGCTTTTTAAATTGTGCCTTAAAGCTTATTTCTTACTAAACTTTTTCACCAAAACAAAATTCCTGGACTAATCACATTTACAGAAGCCTTGTGGAAGGAAAGAGGAAATTAAGTTTTCTCTTTTCAGGCAGACAGAGTAGAAGAGAATTTGTAGGAGAGTAGCTACATTAGGCGCAAGATATCCTGAAATATGACAAGAGCACTGTTCCTGTGTAATTTTTAGCATTTTCAATACCTTCAAGACCTATTTAAGAACTATTTCTTTTCTATAGTTAAAGGTCCTAGCACAAATGGATTTATATGGTGTAACTAGTGTATTTCAAGTGTTTTAAGACACCATTTTATTATGGGAGGGCATTGAAAAAAAAAAACCCAAGTGTTGCTAAACATAGTTTTTGACCAGTTTAGGGACTCAACGCTGCTTTTTGGTGCCATTATCAGGTAAAAAAATATATTGCTGGGAGTTTAAACTGATGTTCTCTGACCTTACAGTAAATGCAATACCCTTTTATCTCTGGGTAGCTTGTTGAAAATTCATCTATGACTTCAATACCTATAAAAAGTTCTCTGAACAACCATCACCACAAACCAACTTTGAAACTAGTTTGCAGCAAATCTCAAATTACAATTTAATAGATAGCCCAACAAATAAACAAACAAACAGCCCACAGTAAGCTGCATAGAAACTCGTAGTATTAGAGAGGTGATCAATGAAGAATTTTAGGTGTTTCCAAGATGCTTTGTTTACAAACGCCTTTATAATAAGCTTTATAAAAAGAGTCTAGAAGGCTACAGTAACCATTATGCAAAACAGGACCCATAACACTGAATCTTTAATAAAAGATGCTTGACAGACACTGGCCGCAATTTTTAAATTACTTTTCAGTGTAGTCCATGGCAAGGTGCTGGTACTGGGGGCTGTGCCGGGGCTGCCCGGGCCGGGCCCAGGCGGTGCCAGCGGCTGCAGCGGCCCCAGCGCAGGGCCCGGCTGAGCCCCTCAGCCACGGGCGGGCGGGCGAGATCCCGGGGAAAGCCTGGGCAAGGGAGGGCAAAACGCTGCCCGGCAGCCAGGGCTGAGCCAGGGAACCGTGCGGGAAACAGCCCTGCGAGCCCCGAGGGGACAGCGGGAGCAGGCACGGAGGGAGGGACACCCGGCAGGGATGGCCCTGCGGCCCCTGCAGGGACCCTGTCACAATAGGGGTTTCCCTGCGGCTCCTGGGAAGGCCCCAGGCTGGAGAAGGGATAATGTGAGAAGGAAGGAACAGCAGAGAGGAGCTGCTATGGACTGACCGCAGCCTCCAATTTCCCACCCCCCTGCAATGCTCACTGGAGGGGAAGGAGGTAGAGGAGCCAGAAATGTAGGAGTGAAGCTGAGCTTGGGAAGATGGGAGGACGGTGGGCTAAGGTGGGATTTTTTTTGGTCTTTGTTTCAAACCATCCAGCTTTATTTTAATGGGCAATACATTAAATCATTTTTTCCCAAATTTAGTCTGTCTTATTAGTGATGGTAAGTGATGAGCTTCCTGTCTTTATCTTGACATGTGACCTTTTCAATCCTCTGTCTGGTCAAGGATGGGAACTGAGAGAGCTGTTGTGTGGGATCTTGCAGATGGCCATGGTCAACCCACCACATCAACAAAGCTGACTGCAAGGCAGCAATGTTTTTGCACACTGAACAACACATTGCAGTCCATTCCCACACTCTGGGCTGCCACAATCACACAGAAATCATATAAAGCTAAGTAATATGAACTCTGGCCTTTATCCCTCTCTTATCTCACTAAAAGTTTTAGGATTTCTAATAATTCAGAGCTGATGCATAACATATCTACTTCAGGTACTGTATAAGGCAATGGCTTAAGGGCTGTAAAAGACTGGAAACTTTCAAGTGCTCTCAGCATTAGCAAGCAATTTCCAGGAGACTATTTCTAGGGAATTTAACAACCGTAAGAGAAACTACTTTGATTTTAATGAATCATTTATTCAAGTAAAAACAGACCGCAACAACACAACCTGAAGAAAGACTAGGGTAAATGGTGTCCAAGTAAAGGGAATGAAAATCCTTTATCATCTGTGACACTATGAGGCTTAGAAAACCATCAGAGAAGTAGTTTTCCTTCCTTCTTGAAATAAAAATCAGAAGTAAAGCTGTGCAGCAGCACATGAATATCTAAAGATAGAACAAGGGAAGAAGAGTGCAGGGTGCAAATTATCCTATAGGATGCATATATCTCTATCCATAGAATAGTTGAAGCACATCTGTAAAAGATAACTTACGTATTTGCTTAATAATAAAAACCTGGAGAGCCTGGAAACATTCTAGTCTTTTAATTAGTTTGGAATTTTTAAAAGATTTTCTTTCATCCTTACTCAACACTGAACTTTATAAGATCCATCTTTCCAAAGGAATTTTAAAATTTTCTGTCAGTGAATTGAGTTACATGGCTAACATAATCTGTAGTTTGACTTGAGTTTTAATCACGCCTTGTCAATATTCAGAGTTCTATAATGGATTATAAAGCTTTTTAATTAACTTTTTCTGTGGACAATACAGTAGTTACAATTTTACTCACAGGCTAAACAATAATTTTATGCTTTTAATTACATTAGTTGCATTCTTAAGAAGAAAAGGAGAAAAATACATATGTACTTATAGCCCTTTCCACTTTATGTGCCTTGTGATTTCTGCCGTTAAAAAATTCCATGTGCCACAGTAAGAGAAAAAAAAAAGTCAGTTATATAACTCATATTAACAGCCATTCATTTAAGAAAATGAGGCACTGAACATGATGAAGGAAATGGATACTTTTTTTCCTTAAAATCAAAAGAAACAAAACCAAACCAAAAACCATCCCCCCCAAAAAAACACCCCAAAACCAAACAAACAATAAAACCCCAAACCCCAAAAAAACTGCAACAAAAAATAGCTGCAGACTGGAGTGTTGGATAGCTTAAAATAGTAGAAAACAGTCTATTATAATATTCTACATGTGCTACTTCTCAAAATACAATTGCTCTATCATTGGTACCAAAGGAAGGATTTCAAAAAAGAACATAAATCAGCTATATTGGCAGTTGAAAGGTTGGAAAAGAAACATCACAAAGATCATTGCAAGTGACTTGGGAAACAAATGATAGAGTATTTATAAACACTTGGAATAGTAAATGAAAAGAAGTTTTGAAGACTGCTGATGGGAATTCATCAGAATGAATTTCTAAGTTATATAATCCACATCTATTCCTCCTGATTTGAAAAGACTGCTAGGAAGGGACTTTAGAAACGACTACATCTTCAAAAGAGGAAGAAAATGCTGAAGGCAGCAAGTATGGGACTCTGTCAGGCACTTTCAAGTTTTAGGATCTCACATGCATGGAAGATAATTTAGCAAAGAGCATATAGCTTATTCCTCATAAAAAATATGTCACAAACAGAAACGAATCCAAAAATTCTATGTCTATAAGCAGTCTCTAATTTTGTAATGGGCTATTTCTAATTTTGTTATGGGTATAAAGAAATGGAGTGATTAAAAATGCATGTTTGAGCTGCTGAGACATACTTCAGCAGGGATATTTGGACTAATCTCTAGAGGAAGAAAGCTGGTATTTGCTTCTGATCTTGAACAAGTCAAGTCATCATTTTCCCATTTTAATTAATCACTTGCATGTATTTGATTTTCTATCTTGAAAATTATGTTAGGATTAATTGCTACAAACCAGTAGAAGTATTTACATTAAAATTCAATAAAAAATGATGAAAGATATTATTAGATATCAAAATACTGATAGAATCCAATTTCAATCTCTTTGAGTCTCTGAAAAATATAACAAGTTATATCTGGATGTTTGCTACTGCAAAATGCAACCATATTATAATTAAAGAAACGTGCTAACAGGTGCCAGAAACTAAGGTCTACATTAAGTTTTTGAATAGGACTAGACAGGCTATTCCTATTTTACTTAATGTTACCACTGTAAATGAAGACATCTAATCTTAAGCTTCTCCTATCACTTCTTCTCCCTGCTAGAAAGTTAAGATTAAAGAAAGGTTTATTTTCTCCTCTATGAATGTTTAGATTTTTTCCAGAAAAATAAAATTAAAAAAAAATCTGTGACAAGGTAATCAAATTTATTTATTTATTTATTTTCCCTCAATCATTACACTTGAATAAGTCACATCCTTGTAATCTCTAATTTTTCCCTTTGAGAAGAAAAACACAAATATTTGATTTACAGTGGATATTTCTTAAATATCTTTTGATTCTGCACTCAAGAACCGATGACTTCCTGTCTTCTGACATCTGCTGAAACCTGGTGTTGTGAAGGTCTCTGCTGAACTGCGTCCTTCTTTATGTCCCTCAGACTTGTCCAGTGCTAAAGGAGAAACAGAATCTTCATTTCTCCAGCAACCAGGAAGCCCTGCAACACACACAGCTTACTGTTTATTCACTGACTGCCATCTGTATCCCTGGGGATGCACCAAGCAATCTTTGTGCAGAGTATTCAAATGCAGGATGCTAGCAGACATTTAGCTCACATTCATGGTGCTTTGCTGAAGAATGAGAATCAGGCCCTTAATTTAGAACAGCTCCACCAAGACTTCCAGCTCAGAATAGTGTAGACTTTTTTTTTCCTCCACACACACTATGTAATTTACCCCTGACATTAAATAACTATTTAGAGGACAGATTTGTCTTCATTTTTCATCTACACTACAAACCCAAAGCAAAGGCCTGTGTCAGTCAACTGAACACTCCTAAAGAATACAGTTATTTTGATATCTGATTTAGGCACTGAATTTACTTCAGTACTGACACACAGTGTAAAAACCCTAAAAGAAAGTAGATAAACAGTCCCAAATTTTATAATGGAAAAAAGTATAAAAGTCAGAGAGTTTGATTAATAAATAAATCAGGGCAAAATGAGATCCACCCATAAGCTGCCTGCAGCCTCGGGAGACTCGTTTGCCCACTCATTATGTGCTTTAATATGGAGAACTTAAAGGTACAGGGGCAGGCCAACCTCATGACTGAACTTCCAGCTTTTTCTGGGACTCAGTGAGAAAAAGCATGTATCACCTCTGGAAGAAGGGGCAGGCAAGTCAGTCAGACTATAAGGATATTGTGAGGTTGTGTGGGGAGGAAAGTAGAAGGGTCAAAGCCCAGCAGGAATTTAATCTGGCCCCTGCAGTAAAAGACAACAGGAAAATTTTATACAAATACATCAGCAACAGGGTGAAGGAAAATCTCCATCCTTTACTCGATGTGGGGGGAAATATAATGACAAAGGATAAGGAAGAGGCTGAGGAAGTTAATGCCTTCTTTGTCTCAGTCTTTAATAGCCAGACCAATTGTCCTTAAGGTACCCAGTCTCCCGAGCTGGGAGCAGCATGAAACCCCCCCATCAGCCAGGAGGGAAGGGCCAGCAACTAACCAGTTGCTAAGCAACTTAAACCCACACAAGTGGATGGATTCACCTGAGAGTATTCTGGGGACTGGCAGAGTCTCAGTTGTCAGGAGGTTAGCAAATGTGGTGTCCATCTACAAGAAAGGCCAGAAGGACAATCTGGGGAACTACAGACCTGCAGTCTCATCTCAGTGCTAGGGAAGGTCATGGAGCAGATCATCTTGAGTGCCATCATGCAATATGTACAGGACAATCAGGTGTTCAGGCCCAGCCAGCATGCGTTTACGAAAAGCAAGTCCTGCTTGATCAAGCTGATCCCCTTCTGTGACAAGGTGACCTGCCTAGTGGATGAAGGAAAGGCCGTGGCTGTTGTCTACCTGGACTTTAGTAAAGTTTTTCACACTGTTTCACACAGCATTCTTCTGGAGAAACTGACTTCCTGTGGTGTGGATGGGTGTTCTCTTGGCTGGGTAAAAATATGACTGGATGGCTGAGCCCAGAGAGTGGTAGGGAATGGAATTACATCCAGATGGAAGCTGGTGGGGCTCCCCAAGGCTCAGTACTGGGGCCAGTCCTGTTTAACATCATCTTTGATGGTCTGGACAGGGGAGATCAAGTGCACCCTCAGTCAGTTTGCAGAGGATACCAAGTTAGGTGGGAGTGCTGATCTGCAGGAGGGTATGAAGGCTCTGCAGAGGGATCAGGAAAGGCTGCATTGATGGCTCAAGTTATGTTTTATAAGGTTGAACAAAGTGCCAGATCCTCCACTTGTGTTGCAAGAATCCCATGCAGGAAAGCTTGGAAAAGAGTGTCTGGCAAGCTGCCTGGCAGAAAAGGTGCTGGTCAACAGCAGCTGAACATGATCCAGTGTGTGTGCCCAGGTGGTCAAGAAGGCCAAGGGCATTCTGGCCTGTATCAGCAATAATGTGGCCAGCAGGACCAGGGCAGTGATTGTCCCCCTGTACTTGGCACTGGTGAGGCTGCAGCTCAAGTCCTGTGTTTTGGTTGCCTTACTCCAAGGAACACACTGAGGGGCTGCAGCACATCCAGAGAACAGCAATGGAGCTGAGTAAGGATCTGGAGCACAAGTACTATGAGGAACGGTTGAGGGAACTGGGGTTGTTTAGCCTGGAGAATAGGAGGCTCAGGGGAGACCTTATCACTCTCTGCCTGAAAAAGAGGTTGTAGCCAGGTGAAGTGTAAATCTCTTCTCCCAGGCAACAAGTGATAGAACAAGAGAAAATGGCCTCAAGTTGTGCCAGAGAGGGTTTAGATTGGATACTAGGAAAAACATCTCCATGGAAAGGGTTGTCAAGCAGCAACCTTAAGAATGGATACTGAAGACATCTAACAGCTGTTGTAAAGTTTAGCTATAGCAAGTACTGAATCCTCCTGGGAGTTTCTCTGCAAAGAATTGCTTTCTGTTTCCAGAAATCTTTTGGCTGAAGACAGTCAGCATCTCATCAGTATGACAACATTCTCTGTTAATAAATATTTATTATCCTTGACCTAGACTTCCACTTCAACTGCATCTTGCTCTTTTGATGCCATCTTTAATAAGTGAGTTCTGATAATGGAGCTCTCAGATGGAAACTGTATAATGAAAAAGGAGAGCAGAAGTGAATGAGAGCATTCAGTTGCCAATAACAGAGATTAAACTCATATAAAGGCTGAGCAGACAATGAAAAAAATCTGCCCTTTAAGGTACGTTTTGCTTTTCTTATTGTCATGCTGGTTCTACCGCTTAATCTGCCAGTCCACTTCTAAAAGTCTCCCAATAAAAAAACCTGAATTTTAAAAATTGAGTTGATTATACTGCATCTTTTTCACTTGCTAAATGCAGTTTAAATGCTCACTTGCTCATTTCAGGTAGTACTCTCTCAAGGCAATGCATTATTTCCCCTCAGAGATTTCATTCAGAGTCAAATTTGACAGCAGATGTCACAAAGAAAGTTTGCTTGTGTAAAATCTGAACACACCATAATTCACTTCTGAAAGCCCCCCAAACAACTAAACAGACAGAATTTTTATTCACTCAGATGATCTCTTTTTCTTCGAAATTCTATTCCCTTTACTAAGATCATGATTTACAACAGGTGGAAAATATAAATCCATGCATTCAGCACTGGAGTGAGAGTTCCCGTACTCTGCATCAGCAAATGCATGCTTCCATTGGACATGAAGTATGATCTTGAGTACAGGGATTACATCCTGACACAATTCATTTACCATGGGCTTTGATGCCCATGTAGACATACCTTGACTTGAGTGTTCATCCTTCATAGTGATCTGTGCTGGGAGAACTCAGAAGCCTGGAAAAAAAATCCAGACCTTCTGACTATACTGAAGTTGTCCAGGCAAAACCCAAGAAATTAGAGGTCACCTTTGGAAAATGTGGCCTTAAACTTAGAGCTTCTCAGTTTAAAAAAAAAAAAAAAAAAGAAAAAAGAAAAAAAAAAAAAAAGGATAAGTAACCATCCCTTTAAAAAGTTTGGAGTTCTGTATCCCAGTAAAAATGACTCAAGCCTCTCCAGACTGAGCCAGGACTATGTCATACTGTGTTGAATGCTGGTCCTGCTTCCCTGGTCAGTCGGAAAAAGAGGTGAATTGCCCTGACAGACCAAAATAAGCCTCCAAGCTGAGAAGAAAGAAAGTGGGGGTTCTGAGATCGTGTTTTTACTGGCAGAGGAAAGGAAGAAAGGCCCTCTATGAACATCACATGTGTTCTGGCAAGGACTTGCGGTACTTCTCTGTGCTTCTCCTCAAGGTACTATAAATGGCCAGCATGAAAAAAACAGAGGAGCACTGGAAGATTGAAAATAACAACAACAAAGAAAGAAAGAAACAAACCAACCCCCCTTGCATTATTATTGAGTCTTTTCTGTATTAAATAGATAATTTGGACTATTAGACTGTTAAAAAACCAACTGACTAACTATAAATTATTGGCTCTATATTGGCTCTACCCTTTTGACCATAAGATGATTTTGAGTGATATGTTTCTTAACAATGAAAACTGCTGGGTGAGCATTGCTGTGACCAGTATACTTCCACAAAGGTCAAGATATGCAGAACATGGGATGAAGCAGTTTTATAATATTGGCTTAATTAAGATTGATATTGTAGCTGTGCATTAGAACTCATCCTTGTGTAGATAAATACTCCTCCAAAGCACCCTTATATCTGCTTCCTTACCAAGGTGATACCCCCCAAAACATTATTAACCTCCTTTCATGCAGTCTCCATTGCTTTCTTTGTCCTACATTGCCATTTTTGAATCAGGGTTTCTTGTCACAGCCATCCTGTTAAATTAAATGTTTCGTTTTGAATGCTACAATGTTGAATTATCAATGCAAAAATTCAGGGGATCTGCAACCATATCTTACCTAAGCAATATGCTTGGAGATCTTCAATGAAGCCAGTATATTAAAATGTTCCTGTGCAGCTTATTAAGCTTGAAAACAGCAATTATTTTTGTATTTAGAATAAGTTGTGATTGTAAATAATGAAAAAAGTGTAGTCAAACAAGCAAAACCTCCTTTAACTGATTTCTGAATTAATTTATACATAATACCTCTTGGGCAAATAGTGCTAAGAAAATGTCCAAAATCCTAGTTTTCCATGTCAGAACTAATTTAAAACAGCATATTGTTCAGTTAATATATTGCTGCTCTGTTTTTCAGAAGGGTATCACATCTATGCCTCCCAAACACTGTTACAGTATCTCATGAAAGTTTAAAAAATAAAAAGTATTACTTTCTAGTCTTCTCTCAACCTGCAAATGATCGAATTAGAGCATATTTTTCAACCCTTTCATTCACAGGCAATTACATTTTTTTTCTACCTCAGCTGTTTCTTGCAACCCTCTGCAACCCCCCTCCCCTGCCCTTCACCCCCCGCTAAATTGCAGATTCTGTTTCAGAAAAGGGAGCATAGGAGATTCGGGTGTGTAGCAAAATATATCTAAGATAGAAAATACCTGGTGATGAGGAAAGCACAGTAGAAGGAAAGCTATGTGTCTGTTCTGCTGAACTTTAGAGAACCTGAGGGACAAAGTTCTCAGCACAGGCTCATCAAGGTTTTTTACTTTTGCATTATTGTTTTCTAAAGTGTTAATTGGAAGCAAAGATGAGAAAAAGTGAAAGTTTGTGTATTGTGACTGGGATACAAAAAGTACTCTTTGTTTGTATATTTCTTTTAATCCATGACTTATACAACTTGACCTGCCAGATATAATGGCAAATTCTTTTGTTCAGCAGAAATTTAATCTCTAAGGATAACCGTGAAGTAGAGCACATATGTCAAAACAGACCACTGGAGTCCCTGTAGACATATCTAGAATAATAAGATTAAATAAAAATGGAATAATTTCATTAAACTAAATTTCAGGAGAAAATTATTCTAGTTCAGTAACATTTGTATTATATTCCAAGGGAAACAAATTGTATTCACACACCTTAATTTCAAAATTATAAACTGCTACAAAATTTTAATATGTATTTGATTTTCAGTAGGTAAAACAGTCTATGAATAATGAACTTTCCAGTCATTATAAATTTATTAAAACATAGATGGGGACTGTGAAAAATAAGGGAAAATGTATTTTTTAATATTTTATTGATAAAATATTATTAAGTGTTATATCTGATGTTTGGAGCATTCAAAATATCTCAAATGTTCCATCTTTACTGAAGGAGGACTGTTGCCTAAAATCACTTGGACAGAGAGATGAAGAACTGAAAAACACTACCAATCAATTATTCAATTGTCTTTTGTTTTCATTTTAACTGTTCAAAAGTCAAGTTGCACACAGATTTGGTGTTTTTTCTTGTGTGTGTGTACTTAGAAACAATACACGAACAGCCCCAAATACCTTCTAAAAATAAAAAGAAGCAAATACGTATTCAGTTGAGAGCTGAATCTTTTGACCACATACTTAGGTGCCTTAATAACAGGGGTTTATCAGTCAGAATGTTTGGACAAGGAGAGAGAGAGAATGGCATTGCAAAATAAAGCTGAATAAATTGGTTAAATTAAAAAAATAATGAAACACTTTAAAAAGAAGTTATATCTGAAATTCCACCTTTATTCCAGATATGGATTCAAACTGAATTAAGTGACTTCTTGAATCTGGGAATCACAGCCCTAACCTCTTCCTATAAATAGTTCTTTGGTGTGCATCATCTGACTGATTGGTCCCCTTCTTTCAGAACAGAAAGTTCCATGGCTAGGAACTGATTCATCCAGTTTCTATGGTTTTGAAAGCCTGAGGATCAAATATCATGGGGGTTTTATATGATTTAGTTGTCTATCCAAACAACTGTCCATCTCTCAAGCTATAAAATAGAGTACAAGATGCACAAAATCAAAAAGAAAAGGCATGATAATATCTCACTATGTGGCACCTTACTTCCTTTGCCAATGCTGAATTTTATCTGACAGCACTGCCTGATAGTTCTTTCATGTAAAACATGATACCAGTCCACGATCTAGGGAGAAAAGAAGATCCTTTTCCGTTCCAAACTGTCTTCCATCAAAGAGAGCTATCTACTGAAACTAATGCAGTGCAGGATGAATAGGAAGGAGTTCAGGCAGTTTGTACCCCAAGGAGCAAGTTTCTTAAGAGGACTACCAAAAATTTCTTATTAAATGCAAGGAGAGTGTCTGCCTCATTAGCTTTCCACTCAGTAATAAAGTTTCTCCTGGTATTGATTTAGAAATTACTTGGAGAAGTAACTTAGTGCTAGAAGAAGGTCTGTATTTCCTGCAGTGGGGCACTGCAGTAATGATAATCACTCCTCATATGTCAGGGAACTTCAAAAAATCCTCTTCGATAACAGGAAAAAACTCCAATGTATCCTTCTCAAAGACATCTCAATGGCTTTAACCGTTTATATTTCAGTTCACACTATGAAATACTTCTCACATATCTAGAACAGGGAAGATAATAATGAAAAAAGAATTTGTGAGGCCGTAAATAAAAGCTCATGGCATGACTCAAAAATGTGAGGAAAATCTGACCATTCTGAAGAGTGCTTTTCATTTTCTGTCAACTTTGAGCAACATCAAGGATCTCTGAAGTTATGTTCTTTGGGGATAAGAGGTAAGGAAGATGAAGTGATTTATTTCTTTCATCCCTACATCAGTTAATTACTTTATTTCTTAAAATATCAAAGGTTAAAACAAGAAAACCTTTTCCTGAAAATTCTGCTACTATGATGGCATCACAGGGTAAAGTGAGTCATAACATGAAAAGCCTCTAACTATCATCGTATGGTAATGACAAAGTTGAAACTGTGAATAATGTAGAATACATTATTCCTATAAAGAATTAGGATGGTAGCAATCAAAGTGTTATTACACTCTAACCTTTGAATCCAAACTCAAATTAATCAGAAGTCAAGGTCTTCCTGCATTTCTTGTAAGTCACAGAGCAGAGAAGCTTTGTCTCAGTCACAAATTCTTTTGTTTTCTGGAAGAGCTGCATTTTGTTTTTACATTTTCCCAGCAAGTACATTATGACACTTGGTATTTCATGTCAGGTTTCATCTGTATGTTAGCTCACAGATGATCCTGACAGATTCTCACATACTTTTTCTTGTGAGAAAAGTGTTTTAAACAGTCCCTGTTCTTGCTTCTGTCTTTGAATTGTAGCTCGGTTTTCCTGAAAACATGTAGTATTACACAGTGTTGTACTTAACGTCGTACATAATCCTACAATTAAAATACATCCCTCAAAAAATTTTACATCCAGAAAAGGTCATTGGACTGTTACAGGAAAAAACAGTGCATACCCAAACTCCGAAAATTTGTCCTCAATTTGAAATAGAGGTCTTCTTTGCACAGATATTTTAGGCTCACTCTTGTCACTCCTATATCACAGCCTTAAATCCTTAAAAAGTTACTCTTGATGCAGAGCAATAGAGCAGGCTTTCTATTCCAATATCCAAGCCAAGGGAACCTAGAGTTTCTATAGCTGTTTTCCAAACACTTTTTTGTATTAGTTTATAAGAGAAAAAAGTCTTCAACTTTTTTCAAGAGGTAAACACGTAGGATCAGGTAAAGAGTAAACCTAGCTAGTAGAGAGAGGAAAGTAATGGCATCCTTCAAGTATGTGTGCTGTTGCTCTTACTGAAGGACAGATTCCACCAAAAAAAAAGGATTAAAAACCTGAAGTGGAACACAAAAGAGCATTAAAAACACACAAATATGAGAAATTTATCCCCAAGCACCTCTAACTCTGTAAAACCAAAGGCCATGAGCATACAAGTCTCTGCTGGTAAAACTCCAGACATAAAATCCTGCTTCAGAACATAGCTAGAAGCAGATTTTTCAGGACTTAAAACATCTTTGCTTTTGATAGAATTTCAAAAAACTTCATGAACCTGTAAAAGTTAAGAAAAATTATGCACATGACTATAGTTTTAAAAAAAGTTGTTTCAGATAATGACAAAATTTATTCAAAATACTTTTCTTCTGCGTTTTCTGCATTTGCTTATGGTGATGCCTGCTCTGCAGACCGAACTCTTGTACAGGAAGCCTTTGTGCCCCACTAATGGGCTAACACAACATACAATCTAGGAGTAAATCTACACCTGTAGATCCAGCAGTCATTTGTAAGGCCTATAGTGAATGGCGTAATAGTTCAACCTTACTTTTAGATACTGGTATCCAGAATCTGATATCCTTGCCCTTTTATTTTTACTGGGTCAAAACAATGCAATTTCTCCTCTCAAACTCCACTACATGCTTATGTAACCTGGTTTCTACTGTGACTCCTATTTTCAAGATTTAATGGTCAGAGATGTTAAAGTCTCTGGACTTCTATTAATGAAAATATTTCATTCCCAATCTCCTAAAATGTAGCAGATGACCTACTAGAGAATGGTAAAAACAGACAAGGAGCCAAAAAAATTATGACAGACAGGCTCTTTTATGAAATGGGGCAACGTGGTTATCATAGTGAATTCTGTATATATGTACACATCCAATGCCATCCAGTTCATACCAGCCATTATGTGACATATCAAGCTAGGAGTTTCCAGAAGCTACTCCTTTGTTCAACTCCTCTTCAGATTATATTCTGCCAGCGGTTAAGAAAGATCCTGATAATACACTTGCAGGAAGTCAGCTCATCTCAAGGATGAGACTCAAGGTTATGATCTATATCAAAAGCATCACAATGAAGTCCATAGCTGCTTTTATTATTTCAAAAAGACATTCTTCCTGTTAAATGTCAGGCTTCTGTAAAAAGATCCTATCCCATGTAAGGGCAAAGAATGATGTAGCTCCACCACAGATAGGGTCCTGAGTATAATGAAAAATTATAAGGTTACACTGAAATCTTTGGGAGTGCTCTAACCTTGCTCCAAGAGAAGGCTGTTGTCCTCTCCTATGGATAAATACTTTCATTATTAAATTGCATTAGAGATAAATGGAAGAATGTTTATTTGCAGACAATTTGCAGCACTCATAGACTATATTATTTCCTACTTCCAATTCTCATTCGAGCATTCAGCATAAGCCCCACTTCAGCTGCAGGTGCCTCTTGGCAATGAGTACTTCACGCCTCAATAGAAAGTTATAACAAAAGTGCCAGCAATCTTCATGTTGCTATTTTCCTTCTTACTTGATTCAGAAATCACTCATTGTAGAACAAACAGCTGACCTGCCTCCACTTCATGTGTACCGAATCCAGACCTGGCTTCAAACACTACATGCAGACCCAGCCCCAAATTTCTTACAAAATAATTATGCTTTTAATAACCTTAGGTAATGTCAAAGTTCTGATTAACATGGGAACAGAGGGGAGAAAATATGTTTAATATTGCCTCCTCTTTATGTTGAACATCTTTTCAGATGCTATTCTAAAATTTTAAGATAGTGATGCCTGATTTGAGACTTCATACAGTACAAATTAGCAAACTTGGGAAACCAGGCATTTGGCCAGCCACAGCCACATGCAAATACTTGATCTGTAATTGCAATTATGACTTTTAATGGATATAATTGTATACATACACATATCACTGAAAATCATTCACATTACCTTAGAGTAAAATATTATCAGATCTTACAAATTAGGCTCACTGACGTCTGATCATTGAAGTAGATGTTCTAAGAGAAACTCAGCAGAGTCAAGTGATTTAAAAGATCTCTGCTGTGTGGGGTTTATAGTAAGATAAAATCCCCTTAAAGAATGAAAAGGCACTATGCCATTAGTGATGATGCATCTCAAATGAGATTTAAGTGTAAGTCTTCCAGATCCTTTTGTCGCTAAAACCCCCATGTCATCACTTTCAGGAGTTATAAAGCTCCAGTTCCCTGCACAAACTCCCTCTATTCCATTAATTTACATTTGTATAAATTTTCGTCTGCTTTTCAATTACATGTAGCAATCATTGCTTTTCTTAAAAGCCTGTATAATGTTGCTGTCAGCAATTGCTCCACTGCTTTGTCAGAGACAGCTGTCCTACAGAGGTAAATGAAATGGTATTTGCCTGTAACAGCATTAAGATCATTTGGGAGGCAAGGTACTAAAATGCATTGCTATCCTCCTCTCATAATTTATGAGAGACATATTTTCACATTTACAGTACTTCAAATCATATTCCCTACTCATTTACCATTGTAAACCCAACTTGCATATTTAAAAGGGAAAAATGTGCAGAGCACAATACCGTATTCACTAAATGCAACATAGAAATTAATAATTACCATTTCTCATTAATTTTCAGAATTTGCTGCAGTAGAAAACAATAAACAACTGCATCTGGAAATACCATATTTCTCCATGTTTAGTAAAAATGTCTGTACTAATTTTCTGAGCTATTTAAATTTAATATTCTCTACTCAGTCTTACTTCATGGTGAAGGAAGAACTAATTTAGAAGAAGGGAAAGGAGCAATGATTATTTCCAACAGTTCCCTTGGAGGCAAAGAAATGTTTGCAGTATCACCTGAGTAGATCAATGATCTTGTGGCTAAGGTAAATTAGTGGCACATGCTAGCTGAGGAGAATACCTGAGTGACAGTCCTCCACTTGCCCTGGAGTCAGATATTGGCATCAGCATTGCCTGGAATTTCTGTCTGATATGGATGTCACCTCATGAGCTTCTGGGAATTGGCAGGAAAATTAGTCCAGCTGGAGGTTCTGTACTTAAATTTTTAACGTGGGAAACGTTAAATTATCTGAGGAAAGTTAAGACAATTTACATACAATGAATGAGACTTAGCTGTGTTGCTCTCTGACTTAACTGATCTTTGTAACACTTGGGCAATAAATTACCCTGTGGAGGTAAGCCTTTCTTCCTAAACTGTAAATACTTGTGGAATGACTAACATTGTCTTGGGTTTGGCCTTTCTGTGTCTGCAGTGTATACAGCTACAATTCATTCTTTCAAATTTATGAAGAGAAATTTCTGTTGCTAAAATCAGAAGGATCACATAGCAGCAATATTTTCCCACAGACTCTGAAAGGAGCCTCTAGTGATCAGCTCAGATGTGGACAACTAACTTTTCATCTGCAAATTCCTATCACAGGAATCAATATTCTCTAATTTATTTAAGCACTGCCTTCTCTCATCTACTTCCAGTTTCTGATTATCAGGGAACTAGATCCATTAAAAAAGGAGTGCTTAATTTTGATATATTTGTGTTTGGCTTGTGCATCATCCTCTCAGTTGAATTCCTAGAGAAACAACAACTGTTCTTAACACTTTCCAAAAATGCACATATATATTCTCTCAATGGGGCTATGTGTCCTGATTTTCTCAAATACCTCAAGGACCAGATAATATTTTTGATAGGTAATGACCAATACTCTGAATACAGAATTCATGCAGTTCCTGGTCTTAATAATGAATGACTGTGGAGCAGCTAACATGCCTTCTCTATTGCTGTGTTCTCACAGACTATGGAGAAAAAGTACAGGGGTCTGACCTAAATATCTTTTCATCTCCTTTTCCCAGCAAAATTCCAATACATGTATAACCAATTATATTGCAACTGTTGCAGGTACCTCTTTGCAGCTAAAATTCTGTATTAAGCCATCAGATATTTTACAGAACAATCTTCTTCAAATAAAAATCACTTTTGTTTCATTTTTAGCTATAAACAACCAAGAATATTGGTGGTTCACCTGTGGCTATAGAGTTTTGTACTTAAATGTGAGATCATCAGCTCTTCTAGGTCATTTTCTTGGTTGTAACAAAGAGGTAAACAACAAAACTATGTCAAAGGTTCTTAATCCCCAAATATGGAGACAGGAACTCCCTGGAATGTCCATGATGGATCACAGTCATGCCTTGTGTCTTTCTCATGGCAAACTTTTCTCAGACATTCATAGATCTTAGCAACTCATTTACCTGGGTTCTGACTTTTTGACCAAGTGAACCCTACCACTTGGGTGGGTCATTTTTCTTCATCTTGTTCAAAATCTCAAAATGAATTCTCACTGTGAGTTATTTATGACTCTTGTCAGTCCACGTAAAATTTTTTTTTTAAATTCGCTGATTAAGTAGCCATTATCTTTGGAGTAAATTAGAAGTGCTCTAACATTATAAAGATTGTCAGGAGATTTGTTAGACTCAATTCTTCTGCCAGAAAGAAGTCAAAAGAAAAGTGTTGTCCTGCATATTCAAACAGGACATCTCATCGTGCGTTGCCACAAAGGCACTTAGAGTGTGGTAGCTGCAGAACCACAACTTCACCACTCAATTAAATAATTTTACAATTTTATTTACTGCGCTGGAGGGGGATAGTGGGTGGACATCAATTTCTGTTCTATGACAAATACACCTTCTCTGTACTGACAACATTCACCAAAACCGGTGTCTCTAGTCCATTTGTTATTGGTACCATAGGCTCAGGGAAACAAGACTCCATCTGGTTGATGTGTCCATGTCTTGGCTGGTGGCCTGGCCTTTACATTTAGTGGGCCTTTGGCTCATCCTTCTACACCAGGTTGGATATATAGATAGATATGTTCCCACCAAAGAGTTACTGTTTTTAGTGGTTTAGCTTTATACCTCAAGAGGTCACCAATAGCCTCATCGTTTTGACCACTCCAAGCCCATCTCTGATTTTCTGTACGTAACTTACCTGGGTTAGTATCACATTTCATTCTACCCCAAATGGGCAACATGGATGTAAAGCTACAGTTTTGTCTGTCCTTTTGTGTTACTTTTCTATGCCTACCAAGACCATTACAAGAGGGCAGATGTAGGCTATGTGTTTTGGGTGAGCTACACACGCACATCCTGCCCGAATGTACTTGGTTCATTTTCACAGCACATACCAGTCATCTAATGAGTTTCAACTGGGCAGATGCAGTCAAGCCCATGCTTACCTGAGTGATGCTCTCAAGTAGGCTTTATCCCATGACACTCATTCGCAAGCTCCTGAAAAAAATAAAGAGATGAATTAATAAAGAATTAAGCATAGAGGAGCCGAGAACTGTATTACCCAACAGGCATCTCTATAATGCATATACATTCAGATGTCACCATTTAGAGGGCATCCCCTCTAAAGCATAAATGGTTCTATACCAATCCAATCCTTGATAAAGGCAATTCCCTAACAGGGAAACCTGAATGACTCATGTTTTTCATCACTGCTGGGATCATAATTGATTACAATTCTTTCTGCCTTTCGCTACCTTTCCTGGAAAGAAAAAAAGTTCTGAAACTGGCAATGTTAAAACTCCTTTTAGAGATGAGAAGCACTACTGTTACTGTATTTAGAGGTAGCTGTTAATTAATTTATAAATTGAATGTGGAGAAGATGACCATGTTTTGCTATGAAATAAAATAAATTTACCCTACATTTAGTATAGATAATCTGCTCTATAAAAAATAGCCCTCTTTTTCGCTTGTAGTTTTGCTTTAATTCTTACATTCTTCCATCCAAAGTAGCAAGAGACCTTGAATTTATGGGTATTATGTGAGGATTTGGTGAATGTCACCCATTTTCTTTCAGTGTGCTCAAACCAGTGAAATACTAATGAAGCAGCAAGTTATACCTAACAATATATATCAGACTGTATCAAATGAAGGTTAAAGAAATGATGAATAAAATATCTCTGAGCTTAATATTCTTACAGTGCCCCTTGAAGCAACAATTGCCAAATACATTTAAATCTGCGTTATTAACCAGCTGCCTCCTGGGAGACATGGAGTGCTCATGTTCTGCACAGGCTGCCATCACACATCAATTGCCTTATATGGTATTTGGTCTTTACATCTTATAAATTTAAAATATCACTGGCCCTGTATGAAAAGCTATTTCTGTAATTCCAAGACATTTGTATTCCAATGCAAAGAGGCAGTTCAATACAAAAAGGACGTGTATGCCATTATGCACCAGCTGTCTCATCTAGCTGTTTGCAATTGCAAAATATAAAAAAGCTGTTTATTAGACATGCAAAAATGAGATTAGAATCTGGACAGCTTTATGCTGAAAGGAATCTTACTTGTAACTGCAGAGGAGCCATGCACTTTTAAGGATTTCTATCCAGAGCACTGACTGGAAAGGTCATTTTTAGAGGTCTCTGCTTGCTTTGAAACATAAATGCTCTCTGTTCTGGTGTCTTTATTAGATTTTTTGTGTATGGCCAGGAAAACAAAATGTGCTGATAGAGAATTATTGCAACCAGGAGAAAAGAAAGATGGAAGGGCAAGAGAAGGCTTATAATATGGTACCCACCCCTGTAACCTAAATTTCCCACCTGCCACTAACAAATATCAAACCATGAACCCAAAGACTTTTCTTTTGCTAAGCTGAGGAGTACGGGCCAATATGAAGGAGAATGCGTAGAATAGGTGTACGGAAATTCAAAACAGGTGTGCAAGGACTAAATATCATTGAATTATAAATTATTAAGAGATTATATTGTAACTGTACAATCCTCATACCAGACTTTATGTTTTAGTCCACCACGTGGTGTCATTTGGTTTTAGCATCTGGTAATTCTTCACTTTATTACAGGAATTCATGATGTAATCCATAACACCCAAATTCATAATTATTTGACGAGAGTATGTGAAACCCAAACAGATGTTGTGGATTAATTTAGAATGCAGAAATAAACATCAGTTTGCAAACATGCTGTGGTTCTGAAGGTCTAACAGAGTTGCAGATTTATAAATGGGCACATGCATGGGCACTTGCATGGGATGCTACCACCTTTGGATGGTGACTGGTGACCTACAGGACTAGATCACAAGGAGTGCAGTTACAATATTATTCACATACTGATAGCAACTAACATTTAAAAAGAGAAAGACATGTTACAAGATGGTTTTTGACTCTTTTAATCACCAAGATTTTTATATGCTGTCTTAATGTACTAAGGGTAGTATTTGTGTGGTACATATGCAGTTAAGACCTCCCTGAACTGACTGATTTCTAGAATGAAGCAATATAGTTCAGCATGAAGCTTATTAAGTCTGGTCAAAGAGTAAGAAACCAGTCTCCTTCAGGCCAGGAAAAGAACGCCATCTAGTGTACATTCATGGGTTTCACCTGGGAAAACATTGAGGCAGTGCAAAAACAAGCAAACAAAAACATTTTATTGTAAATAATTCAGCAGTGAAGTAAATTTAAGCTCAGAAAGAAAGGTAGTGTAACATGCTCTGCAATGGAAAGCCCTATTACATCAAAATAGACTAAATTTTGTAACAAGAGTTATGGATTATGCTGCTCTCTTTATTTTATGTTGAAATAAACAAGTTAATATGGCATTATGAGATTCTGTTTTTAAGAAACACAGAAACAAGTGGAATATGTTGGCTTGAATAACTGATCAAGAAACATTTATACTTGTCCTGCAATGGTGATTGTTCCCAGCAATTACCTGAGGAAGATGGGACAAGCACAGAAACTGACACAAAACAATCCATAATGAAGACGATCACGATATGGTAAGTAATTTCTATTAATGTGTTAAATACAATTCCTTAACTATTATTGCATACAAAGGGACAGATACCCAGCACCAACTAGGATTTGATATTCTATTTATTAGTATATGCACAAATTTGATATTATATGTATTTTTATATATGCATTTTTATACATCATTAGATGACCAGGTGTGGTAGGTTGAACCTGAGCTGATGGACAGATCTTTTGACCAGCAGCGCTCTTTGGAATTTCCATATTTAAAGTCCAGAGGACACAGGAAGTGCCCTCTTTCGGTTTTGCCGCTCCTGCGGGAGCGGGGAGGAGATGGGTGCTGAGGTTGCTTCTCGGAGCGGCCTCGNAACCCCATGTGTGGCCCATGGTAAAGAGACTGATTTCTTCCCATGGGAGCAGCAGTTTTTCCCGGCCGCAGCTTTATTCCTGGGCGGGGGCTGTCAGACTGTTGGCTGATGCAGTTTGGGAGACCACGGACAGCAAAAGCACTCTGTTTCCTTAAATAGTGGAGAGATTTGTAAGAACTGTAAATGCTGACCAAGAATCACGTCTTGTTATCCGTTGTGCTGGTTTGGGAAACAGAAAAGGGAGGAGGGGATGTTGTAGCAAAGGGTTGATTTGCTTTGATTTCTTACTATTTTCTTTTTTTCTTTTAGTTCTGTTAATAAACTTTCCCATATTCTTTAAGTTTGGAGCCTGCTTTGCATTCCTCCAAATCTCCTATCTCATAAAAGACAGAAAAGCAAACTCAAACCATTACACCAGGATGAAAAAGGAGGCAGATAAACAGAATTTTACAGAAATAACTGCTACTAGACATCCTTTTCATAACCATTACATAATGTAGCAAAAAAGATGTATTAGTTTAATATTAAAAAAATCAATATGCCACAATAATATTTGGGTAGCTGTTTCAAAATTTTGAAACTATATTGTTCACATTATACTGCTTTTTGGAGAAAACTATTAATTAATTCCAGTAATATGCACTTCAAGATTTATGTCTCCTCTAGCTTAATAATTCTACTTAAACCGTGTGATTATTACATTTCATCTTCATTTAAGACTTTCAAAAACTTTTCCTCACTGTCTTAATACTCATAGCTAAAGCGATCTCTTAGAAAACCATTTAAACCACAAAATTTTGGGTTTTACTTGAAAAGGACTAAAGGGATTTTTAGCAAAGGAATTAAAAAAACATAAGCAAAAAATGCTACGCCTTTCTCACATAATTTCATCTTTCCATTCGTTTCAAAGCATTTTCCAATTGCAATGCAAATATCAACCATATCCCTAGCTGCCCTGTGATATCAGCCCGTATTGTATGTAAGGTATAATTTCAAAGCAGCTTTTTCATGATTTCTCATGTGTAGCTCTCTAATTATGGAGGATTTCCTTCTTATATATTGACTCATTATCCACTCTATCATCTTTTCTCAAATGCCAGTAGAAATTTTGGCAACAATCACACTGCTGAAATGTTCAGCCAAATGTCTTTGATGATGACTAATGCTATCAGAAAGCCCCTTTAACCCCTCTCATTCCCACATCTCGTCTGTTCTGTGTATCTCTGTATCTCTGTTCATGTATGTCTGTATCACAGGTGCAAGTTCTCTGGAGCTGCTTGTTTAGCATGAAAGGCACAGCACAATGGCATTATGGTGGGGAATGGTGTTTCTTGAGGCTCTGACTCTGCACCTACGTAGGAATACTTCCATTCCTGTGTTGCAAGAGAGTGCGTTTTTCTATATTTTCTCTTCATCTCTTCAACCACCTGCCACCTTCTTCTCTCAGCATTTGCAATCCACTCCACCTTCTTCCCTGTTTATCACATTTTTTATATTTGTATTTTGATACTATCTTTCAAATCTTTTATATTCGGTTCAGAAACATAAACCTGAAAACTTGACTACAGGCAGGCAGGTAGGAAACAATGGGGGGAGCTGTTACCTGGGAAAATCCTTTGGTCCTGTGGACTTTGGAAAAAAAGAGTAATCAAGCTGATAAACTGAGATTTATCAGGTTTATGGAGCTTTATTAACTGAGGTTAAAAAAAGTACTAATATTCCTCAAAATCCATAGCAGTTTCTACTGAAATACTGCAACACCACCACTAGAAAATGGCATTATTACTTCTGAGTTTTGACGCCAGCAGAAATCCCTGTAAGAACTATTAGTTTTGTGTTGGCTATCAGGCTACATTGAGATTATCAGATACCAATAATAATTGTATCTTTCCCTGTAGGATTACTTCAAATCAGTCATGCCAAATTGCTAACTAGAAAATTGTTTGTTTCAGCAGAAATCAAGACAAAAATTAACATTTTTCATTCCTGTAATTAAGGAAGCACTGTAAAAAAGGCAAATCTTTCTAAAACCAAGGCTGACAGAGAAACTATTCGCAAATGGGCTTAAGAATGAAGCCATCTTTGAGAATCCATTTTAACTTAATCATCACATAATTATTTTTATATATATCCCAGAAGACATTGAAAGTACCTTAGTCTACTGACTAAAACATCTCTGTCAATTCCACATTTACTATATCATTATGATGAAAATCACCTGAAAAAGATTTTGATACTTTATTTTAATTGAAATAGCTCCTCACAAATGTCTTAGCAGCTCTAATCACCATTCTACCATAGGCACCAAATTATCTTGTCACTGAATTCCAACTCTCTAATTTCAATCAATTGACAGAGACTAATTGTATTCTTCAGTATCAAAGACAAATCTTTCCAGATCTTGCTAAACCTAAATTATTCATAGTCAGAACTAAACTACATGCACAGGGTTTGGGCCATTCTCTTTGAATGGACCAACATTCTCTTCAAAATGTGGTAAGAATTACAGGCTCCAGACAGTTCTCCGTAAAATAATTTTCCAATATTAGGGTAATTTTGTTCCTGAATAAAATGAGGAACATGCCAGTCAAAACCAGAAGGGTACAATGAGAGTCTTTTGATATTTGACACCAGATATCTACCACCCACAACGTACTGGAGACAGCATGAAATTATCTCTTATGTATTTTTTTCAGGTCATTTAAGAAAGCTCCGTTTCCAAAATTTAATATGAACATTATCAGAAATTTTGAATGGAAGCTATAAACTCCAGGATTCTGATCCATTCCTCTTACCCCTTATAAAGGTCTGGGTAATTACACTGACAAATCCGAGTACAGCTTCAAGAGCTATCATTGAATAAAACAGGAAAGATTATCATTACACAAGGGCTTGCTAACAAAACAGCTGGATGTAGAAAAGGGAAAAGAAAGCCAGTCTATTTGTAAAAGACACTTTGCTGATGCAAGGTGATTGGCCTATATTTTTTGAAAATTTTTTATACATAAAGAAATAAATGCAAATTCCATCAAGGCTATGTAGGCTCATGATAATGTAACAAAAAACCTCAGCCATACTACAGACTGCTGCAGACACCATGGTTTTGATAACACAAAACAGATCAAAATCCAAGCTGCCTAAACAGCAACTCCAAATAGACCATGTGGAAATTTTGGCTTGTGCAAATGCACAGTGTTGTGTGCCTTGGCTGCTTGCATTCGGAGCCATCTGTGAAGCAGGCAGAAAGCCTTATTGCAACTCAGCATGCCAGTGTCACAGGAGCTCCAGTGCCAGGCTACAAGAACTTTAGATAGGCAATCTGCATAGCTACCCTAAGTGTTGTCTGTCCTGAACAAAGCAACTCTTTTGTCTTTGCTAGCCTAGATAAAGCAATGAACAGACTTTAGATGAGCATTAGAATAGATGGTATGCATATCAACTAGAATGGGATGGTATGGGCTGGATGGTACACACGTATTCCAATATACATGGAATGTATATATGGAGTGTTTGAGCACATACCTGAAAAGCATACATACTTGTATGATCAAGGAACATATTTAAATTTTAAGGTCATTTGGGCAACTGAGAAAATCTTCATTCTAATTACCATACAGAATATTAGTATATATGCCAGAAGTTACAATAATCACGGAGCCTATGTGTGTTTCTTTAGTATGTAAAAAAATTCTTGGTGCAAATGGGTACATGTGATCTTGGGATATGGTTGTCTCAAAATATCACCATTGGTATATGATTTAAAACATAGATATCATATATGATATCATATAATATGAAAACCTTAGGTCTCTCAAGTGCTGCCAGAATTTTGCCTTCCTGAAAAGTATACTTTTGCACTACAGTTGACAGAATGAAAATACATTATATAAAAATATCACTAATAGCACTAGTTTTAACTATGTGCTAAATCACAAATTAGGCTAGTTTTATACTGGGTTCTTGTGAGAAAGTATTCTGTGCAATATTTCAAAAACATGGTGCTCTGGTTTTAAGTTGTAGCTCAGTGTTTTAGTAACAAACCTCACAGGGAAAATATCAGTAATCACAGAAAAATACAAAAGCCAACAGCAGTCTTTAATTCTTACAACAAAAAAAGAGCATGGCACAGATCAGATGAACTAATATTGAGAACAGATGGATCAATATTGTGACCTGCAACTGTTAATAGATAAAAAGACCTTCCAATACACTCTGGTCAATATGTTATTTTCATAAACTTTTCAAGCCCCATATTGGGCACCCAAAAGGACTGTCATGGCTTAACTCCAGCTGGCAACTGAGCCCCACACATGCACTCACTCACTCTCTCCCAGTGGGATGAGGGAGAGAATCAGAAGAATAAAAGTGAGAAAAGTCGTGGGTTGAGATAAGGACAGTTTGAGAAGGAAAGTAAAAAAAAAAAAATACACACACAAGCAAAGGAAAACTCAGAATTCATTCACCGCTTCCCATGGGCAGACACATGTTTAGATACCTCCAGGAAAGCAGGGGTCCATGATGCACAGTGTTTACTTGGGAAGAAAAACACAATCACTTCAAATGTTCCCCTTCCTTCTTCTTCTCCCAGCTCCCCTCCCAGCTCCTTGTTCACCCCCAGCCTTCTCACTGGTGGGGTGCTGTGAGGGGCAGAAAAGGCCTTGGCTCTGTGTAAGCTCTGCTCTGCAATAATGGAAGATCTCTGTTCTCAACACTGCTTTCAGCACAAACTGAGAACATAGCCCCATACTAGCTACTACAAAGAAAATTAACTCTATTCCAGTGAAAACCAGCATATGTGGTTTATGAATTTTTTTCAGCTATTATATTCAACAAAATATTCAGGATTATTAAAGAAACTCCAGGAAAAGCCTGTATTAAGCTAAGAAAAAATTAGCATGAGACTAGTTTTTTCTTCATAACCTCTCATACTGAAAAGACTATATTTTTTTTTCTTGGCCATTGATCTGTATATTTTCATTTAATTGTACCTCTTAGATACAATTTTATAACTATTTCATTTGGCTGGCTTTTAAACAAATGCTGGTGATGTTTGTATCACATCAGACACTCTTACAATGAAACAACTTTCATGAGTTCATTCGAAATTTTACTTCAGCACATAAAAATGAAAGGAATGACTAAATGATAGCTGCCTAATACATTTGTTAGCTGCTGGAAGTCATACAGAATGAAAACCAGAGCTATATCAACCAGTAGGCCTATTTGAATTGGCCAATTGTATAAAATATATAATCTATTAATAATCCAATGTATCTATTGGCAATATTGCTAACCCCAGCCAAAGGAGCAGTTCTACAGGTCTGTTTGCAGAGTGGGTATCTGTCTCTTTACACTGTCCTGGGGGGATTTTCTGACTGCTGATTATGCAGGACATGAGCCATATTTTTTTTATATTTTTGCCTGTGGTATCATGGAGGATCTATATTCAGGTAACAAGAAGGTAACAAGCAGTTTGGTGGTGGAAACAGAATCATCTTTAAAAAGTGCATTCTTTTGTCAGGAGAATTGCTGAGGGCTTGAGTTAGAGTCAAGAGCACTGTGAAGGACAGCCTGAAAATGAGGCTGAGTCAGACGCCGAGGTTCAAGGGAAGGACAGCGGTAGCCTGCCAGGAGGAGGTAAGCTGGCTAATCGGTTAAGGTTTATTTTAGAGTTTAGTTGTACAATCTAGACAAGGAAGAAATCAAGCAAAAATCCAGCTGAGAGAGAATTGATTTGTTGACTGGAGAGACTAAAAGAGGTAGGGGACTTAGAGAAAGCTGCATCTGGAATCAGGAGAGGTTGCAATGGAACAATTTAAAAAAAACCCAAAACCAAAAAGCACTAACATGTTTACATAATTTCCACTGTTCAATTAAACAGTCTGCAGGTGAGCTCTAGCTTTTTGAATGATAATGGTTTATCCTGCTCTAGTAAGACTTCACTCTTCACATTATTTTTGGTCTTTGCTTTTCATCATTTCTAACTAAATAAGCCAAATGGAATAACATTTGGCATGGATAAAATAAAGTCTCGATCTGTAAAATATGACAAATCTTTTTCAGTAAGCAGCAGTATATTGATGACAAAATCCTTCTGCTCCAGCTAAATGGCTTTTTCAACAAAAGTACCAGTAAATGCTGGGTAAATGGTACCAGTAGAATAATATTTGTTTTAGTTCTCCTGTCTTGATAAGCTGTACTTATTTAAAGCATTATATGTTTAAGTGGCCTATCCCTTAGCAGGTGCTGCAGATGACTTCACTGCTCACTGTTCCAAATGGTAATGCACAAAGTTATAACTTTTTCTAACAACTCTGCTCACGTAAGTATATGTAAGCTGGATAAAATATGTGATGATGTTCAGGACCAGTCATTCAGAGGGGACAGACTAGTTGCAACCCTAGATCTAACAGTTTCTAGTTCTCTATAGATTTGTGTCACATGGTTATTGACTTTGGTGTCTCAGAAAGGCTTCAGCTACGAATGAAGTTTTTCCCCAGGTTAAGTCTTTGTGAAAGAGCATGCTGTTAATTTTTGTGGATTCTTTTTCATCTGTTAACACCATGTCCTCAACCTGCAATTTTTCCTTTACTCAGCTTTCCAATTTAACAAAATGTTAAAGAGCTATTTCCAAGATCTTGGCACTCTTGGAAAGAGTTGAGTTTCTCCAGTGAGTTAAAAAGGTAGAGAAAGAACTTACCCAACATACATAAAAATGTACAGAGATTACATTGTTGTCATATTTAGAGAAAAA
Organism: Aleadryas rufinucha; assembly: GCA_013397815.1. Classification (NCBI taxonomy): domain Eukaryota; kingdom Metazoa; phylum Chordata; class Aves; order Passeriformes; genus Aleadryas; species Aleadryas rufinucha. The sequence continues at coordinate 250,264 of VZTH01008345.1, read as the reverse complement.
GAGCATGCACACACATTCTGAATGAGAAGCTGCCCTCAAAAACCCACAATGCTTAAAATTTATGCTTGCATAAATATTTGGATTGATTCAATAATAGACAACATTTAGAAGTTTTAAACTGTCTGGAGAAAAAATTCACCATTTATAATAAGAAGAATATCATGGAATGGATATTTTTATTGTAAAAGAATAAACTGATAAATTACTTTCATGGTTATTTAAATACTGAAGTGAAATTTAGCATTCAGTAAGCTTGGAAAACCTACCTACTACTTTGCACATTTCCTGTCAACCTGACACCTCTCAATGTTACAGCCTGATAAATCATTGCTTTGCTATTTGTGATATCACAGCTGAGTGTCTTAGACTAAACCCTGCACTTGAGAAGCTCTTGAGACTGTAACATTCAGGTCAGCCTTGTTGGAAGCAGCTGCTGTGAGGGCAGCACTTACAGTAGCAGCTACAAGTGGAGGCAAGGGCTACGGGGAGGCTCTGGTGGGCTTGCAAAGAAGCAGCATGGCAGGAATGTGCCAGTGGGAATGCATCTTGCTGTTTGCAGTGTAGTTTTGGGAGCTTGGTGAGAAGATGCTGGTCAGCTGGCAGGACTAGGCAGGGTGCCTTGGAGGCTGCTGGTGCTGCTGTTTGTGGTTGCTGCTCTCAGTTTGGAGAGAAACTGCAGGCTCTGCTGCCAGCTCTCCTGGGCTTTGCCTAATGTGCAGGCTGCTGCTGGGAATTATAGACTGAAACACTGGAGACACAGCCAATATGACTGCAGTTGGTGAAGAGAGGCACATAGGGGCCTGCCATTGCTGCTCAGGATTGAGCAGGACCACGTGGAGACAGTGCAGTGATGGTCTTAGTGTGCCACAAGTTCCAGTGCTGACTGATGCTGCTGGCTCTGACACAGAGATGGCTTTGGCCACTGCCTGGACTTCATGCTGCAAATATGGCCTGGGGCCTCTTCTATGGGAGGTGTGCTCTGACCAAGGCACTGAGCTGGTGGTGAAAGAGCAGTGGGAAGAGATGAGAGACTGCACAGTTGTCCCTTTCCACTATAAAAGGTGGAGCCAGGAAGGATTCTTTTGACAGATTTTTCTGACGAATAATCAAGCACAAACACGGCAACATTATATCTGGGAACTATTTATTGAAATTAAAAAAAAAAACAACTAAGTGTTCTTATTTAAAAGGGGCGGGGGGGGGACAGGAAAAAAGAACAGAGAGAGAGAAAACAGAGAGGGGGGGAAGAAACAGAAGACAGGGGACAGCGTTACCACAGAACCCCAGCTATCTGTCAGCATAGGTTTGGCAGACGGAGCGTGCGTGTTGCGAACCGCGGTGTGTTTGCGAAGCTTCCGTGGCAGGCTGGGCGCGATTTCCAAGTGGCGGCGGCAGCGTGCCTCTGACAATGGCTGCAGAGTGACGGCCGGAAGCTGGGTGGGGGCGGAGGCTACGGATGGCGGGTGAAGAACACAATGGCGACAGCAGTCGCTGCTGAATGGAGGTGGTGGCGGCTGCAGAACACGAGATCCTCATGGTGACAAGCTAGTTCCTGGAACTGGCACAGCAGGGCGAAACAGGCATGGGCAGCAGCTGTAGGACCACAGGGAAGAGGGCACGAAAGCAGGAGCAGAAGGGGCCAAGCTGACCCTCCAAACAACCCAAAGCAAAAAAGACCTCGTGGTGTTGCGGCTAGCTGCTTTTATGTACTCCCAAACTCCTCCCCCAACTCGGCTTCGCGGGCCTGTTTGTGGTGGGCATTTCTCACAGGCATCTAGGTATTTGCCCCCACCACCAATTGGGGGGGGGGGGGGGGGGGGGGGGGGGGGGTTTTCGAAGACAAA
>VZTH01008345.1:179745-248415 GCA_013397815.1 Aleadryas rufinucha | reverse complement strand
GGGTGGAGCTTCTCACAGTCTAATCATGGAATTTTTCTCTGCCCTGATTGGCTGCCAGGTGAAGCCTCTCTGGGAACAGGGCAACACAGTTTTTTTGCAGGAATTTTCTTCACCTCATTTGTGACATATGTTGAGGCAAATATATATTGGTCCCTCTCAACAACATAAGGGAGTTTGAGGAAGGTATTGAAGCATTCTTTTCAGGAAAGCTGCAGAGGCAAGAACCTGATCCGTGCAAGGCAAGGAGAGAGCAGCAGCAGCTGGTAATCAGGTTCAAACAGGTGAAGGAGAAAGACTGTTTGGACAGAACAGGTTGTGACTTCTGGAAAAAAAAACACCTGCTCCATCTGCAAATCAGTAACTTGAGCATACATCTAGTGCTCTGGGCATTGGTTAAGGATGAACTAAACCAATTGGAGGCACTTTCAGAGCAAGCTGAGCCCAAACAGGTTTAAACAGGCATGTGGTAGTTTTAACAGATCCCTTCCAAGGGGAATGAAAGCAACTATCTCTCAACAAGGCCTGATTTTTCAGGGTATTTCTTGTTTATCAGTGCCTCTGAACTGAGATGTTGCAGGAGAAAAGTCAAGGCTTGCCTGGCCCATAGACTAACACCCCCTGCTCCTTTTTCCAGAGTGGTATAAGGGTAACCCAACGTGCATCAAGGGTTCTTCAGAGCCCAAGGAATGCAGTGAAAGGTAAGGCAGACAGGTGATGATTCTGCCTTTCCAGTAAGGGGGAAAGGCTCCAGCAGAAGGTCACTCCTTCAGTAAGTCAACACAAGCCTGATGTTGCAAGCAATGCTTTGGCTTTTATGATCACATTGCTCTGTGAGCAATGAGCACTACTGTGTAGGGATAGGATATCTGGCAGTGAGCAGGTGTGTCTTTGCCAACAAACTTGCTGATGTAGTGACAAGTACTTTAAACTATGTATGTTGGGTAGCATTTTCCTAAACTGAAGAGAAGTGAGGGCACAAGGGGCAAAATAGGTGTATCTCAGCAGCAACATTGCAGGGTATGTTCTCACACCTGGAGAGACATGGGACATGACTTGGGGCCCAAGTCAAATACCTGTATAAAAATGGATGTAATACAGAGAAAAAGCAGGATGAATAAGAAGTCTAAGCAAAGTTGCAGAGCTATAATGTCACTGGGATTTTGAAAACAAGGCGTAGTATCTCTCTATAGCGGAGTGCTTCAGTGGATTGATAAAGGTGGGAAGGCAAGGAGGAGGTTGTGCTTTACATCAAGGAGTGGCTCAAATGTAAAAGCTGCCTTGGAGCCAGAGAGAAAGCAGTAGAGAACTAGTGACTAGGAGTTAAGGATCAGAAGACAGATTAGCACAGGTGATGTAACAGATGTTTGCTAAGACCACTGGATCAAGAGGAGATGGAAGAGTTCTGCTTTAGATGACTGGAGAAAACCTTACCATCGCAGGCCCTGGTACTCATGGTAGGCTTAAATCTTCCTAATATCTGCTGTAAGGGGACTACAGCTGGTGCAAGCAATCTGTGAGAATTCCAGAATGTGTTGAAGGCAATTTTTGACACAGGTGATCAACCTACAGACTAGAGAAGGTGTTCTGTTGGACCTGCTGCTCACAAAAAAATGAAGAAGCAGTGAATAAAGTCAAAAGCAGGCTTGACTACCACAACCATGGGACTAGAGTTTAAGGTCCTGAGAGATATAAGCAAGACACACAGCAGAATTACTGAACTTCAGGAAAACAGATATTCAGGAATCTTTTTGGTACAATCCCAAGAGAATTTGTCCGGAAGAGGAAGAGGCTAGGAGACCTGCTTGATTTTTCAAGGAGAGCATCTTCAAAGCACAAGGATTAATTTTACATAGCTCTACAATTCTAATTTTGAAAATCCAGTCAGATAATTTTTTTAAGCCGGAAATAGGAGCAGGAACCATTTTGCCTAACTTATCATGCCTACTAAATCTTTCTCGCTGCTTCATTAGAAAGCATGAAACTACTTTTATCACAATTTAAAGCCTTTTGCTAGTGATATTATGGAAATTTATTCTTTCTTTCATTGTTGTACCCATCCTGTAGTATGTTTGTCCTACTTTATATTTGCATTCCTTGAGTTCACACCAAACTATCTTTGAATATGTAAATTCAACAGTACAAATGGAAGTCTGCATGACGTTAATATGCTAACTGCTAAAATAACATTTTATTATACAAATAAAACAGGGTAAACAGCCACAGATACATGCTAAGCTTAGCAATTGCTTGACTTTTACATAAAAAAATTGATTCAGTTTAAATTATTTATGACCTGATTTTTATGTTAACAAGCCCTCCTTCTCACTTCTTATTGGTTTTTGTTTATGTGTTTGTTTGTTTAATGCTGCCAGTGTGAGATGTTTTTGGCTTCTTAGGTTCTAACAAGCTTTAGTGTGAGAAAGGTGTAGTCTTACAAAGAATAACAATTCCAGTTCTAATACTGACCCTCAAATTATTCCAATTATTTTGAAAATACTGACAGTTATTTCTGTAACCCCATTCCTACAGTTTATGTATTTTAAGAGGCTAGACAAGATATTCAATGTCCTGAAAGATTTTACCACAGGATAGAACAAGATGCTTTTACATCTGACTATTTGGGAAATGGATCTACATAAAAGACTTTAATACCTCTCTATAGCTGAAGAACACTAATCCGAAGTAATCATCATCTCTTTCATTTTCCCTTCCATAAAAAGACCATTAGTAAACCCAAAGATATTATAACCTAGCAGTCCTGTTATCGCTTTTCCCCGTCTTGTCTTTTACAACCTGAGAAAGCAGACACAACAGCCCAGGCAGAACTCAGCACCAGACTGCTGATATTTTATTTACTTCATACAAAGCTAGGCAAGCTACCTTCTTATTACCCAGTTAGAAGTTTGAATATGTATTCATATTAAGGAGTGGGATATTACCTGGTATATTTTGTTCTTGCAAAGTGTTATACCCAGCAAGTATCAATTGATTACCTTCCACCACTTTCATCAGTAAACTGGAGAGAATTATGTCTCTCAAAATAAGCCAGTTCTAAGGCTGAGGTTCTGCACAAGTTATTTAACAATTCTTCAAAGCTCTGGAAGTCTTTGCTAACCCAGCCAAGTATCTGACACACAGAATCTCTTATCCAGTGTGAAATACAGCCTAATGCTTAAAATCTGTTCCATATATACTGATGCGTGTATTACAAGCAAAATTACAGCAATTTGTCTCTTTAGTAAAACTGCAACTATGCAAATCCATAACACAGATAAGAAAGAAAAACATGACTGTGAAAAGTTGTAATCCCCAAAATTGTGCCAGGTTTTCTAAGGTTCACAAGCCTATAAGAACATTTGAGCTAGCACATGGATGAAAAAGAAGAGATTTCAAAAAAAGAAATAAAAACCAAACAACAAAATACTTCCTGAAACCGTGTCATATCCGTGTTCATTATTTTAAAACATTAATGAGAATTTTGAGTTTACTGAAATATTTCATGATGAATATATATCCTGGCAGTTTTATTGCCACTCTGATGGATTAACCCTGGCTGGATGCCAGGTGCTCATCAAAGTTGCTTTGTCACTCCCCTCTTCAGCTGGGCAGGGGAGAGAAAATATAATGATGAGTTCATGGGTTGGAAAAAGGACAGGGAGACATCATTTAGCAATTGCCATTATGGGCAAAACAGATTTGACTTGGGAAAATTAGTTTAATTTATGATCAACCAAATCAGAGTAGGATAATGAGAAATAAAAACTAAATCTTAAAACATCTTCCCCCCTCCCCTCACTTCTTCCCAAGGTTTAATTTTGCTCATGAATTCACTACCTCCTCCTTTTGTAGTGGTGCATTGCGCATTCATCACATGCTGTCTCTGCTGCTACTTCCTCTGCAGGGGAAGGACTCCTCACACTCTTCCTGCTCCATTGTGGACTTCCCATGGGAGTCAGTCCTCCACAAACTTCTCTAGCATGGGTCCTTCCCAAAGGCTTCAGTTCTTCATGAACTGCTCCGGCATGGGTCCCTTCCATGAAGTGCAGTCCTTCAAGGACAGGTTGCTCCAGAGGGGGTCCCCCATGGGGTCATAGGTCCTGCCAGCAAACCTTCTCCAGTGTGGGCTCCTCTGTCCATGGAGCGAGTCTTCCCATGGGGTTACAGCCTCCTTTTGACATCCATTGCACCACCATGGACCCTCATGGACTGCAGGGGCACAGCTGCCTCACCATGGTCTTCACCAAGGGCTGCAGGGGAATATCTGCTCCAGCCCCTGGAGCATGTCCTCCCCCTCCTTCTACACTGACCTTGGTGTCTGCAGAGTTGTTTTTCTCACATAGTCTCACTCCTCTCTCTGGGTGCCATTGTGCAGGTTTTTTATCCATTCTTAAATAAATTATCCCAGAGATACTTCTACTGATGGGCTTGGCTTTGGCCAGTGGCAGGTCCTTCTTGCAGCCAGCAGGCATTGGCTCTGTCACACACAAAGATTCTAGCATCTTCAGAGTGTGTGTATATATGTGTATATATATATATTTCCAACTATATATCTACCTTAACAATCTGTCTCTGATCACTACTTTCTGTGTTATTTTACAGAAAGTCTGGACAGGCAAAAAAGTCAGGACAAGGTATTAGGACAGAAGTAATACACTATCTAAACCAGAAAATATAACTGGAAAAATCAGACAAGTTTTCAGGAACCCTAGTTTTTCCTCAGGTCTAAAATAGATTCAGATTTTGAGGCTAGGTACCAAGTGTGTATTCTTTAGGATATCATCTCTGAAACAAAATACACTAGCTACACCTATGACTGTAAGAAAAAGGACTAGAGGAGAATGCAAGAAACAGAGAAAGAGAGAAGGATATGGACACCTGATAAGTAGCTATCTCTTAGGGGAAAGAGAGAAGTTGTTGTGGTGCACGTGGCTGTCTAACAGGCAGACCAAAGTCCAGAGTCCTGGTGGACAGGCACCAAGATCTAAGGATCAGCTCCTTACACCCAGTTTATGCATGAGTCCATGCTTATTCATCACTCCTGTTTAATATGCATAAATTCTAGAAATTTCTTCTGTATTCGGTACCCCATTGGCTCCCTGTCCTGGTTCCCTCCTCCTTGTTATCCCCATTGGTTGTTGTATTGTTTTCTCCACTCCTTTCCCCTGCACTATAAGAACCTTGAGATTCTTCCATCAAACTGTTCTTTGTCCCTAAACCCTCCAATAAACCTCTTGGAACCTATACAGGGAACCCCTCTCGTGCCTCTTTACCTCTGCTGACACGCTAACCACCCGGTCGTTTGGGGACTTGCTCGCTTAGCTGCGGAACCAGCCTGAGCAAACTGAGGTGACCCACTGTGACAAGGATGCTGCGCTTCCCTGGGCAGATCCGAGACCACAGCATCAAGAAGTAGTTCGTTGTCTTGGTTTTAAAAGACAGGTGTCTGTAAGGAAGGCAGGAACCTCCCTTCAGATTACTATANGGGTGGGGAGGGGTCTCCCTGAGGCACCCCAGCAGATGGTGGAAAGGTGTCTCCCTTTAGTGAGGTAGGGTGTAAAAACAGGGTCCCTGTGCAAGAGCCGCTCCAGCGAGCAAGCTCCACTCACGGTTGGAGGAAAAGCAGCAGAAGGCAGAAGCCTGCGGTGATGGTGAATTCTCTCCACAGCGATGCAGCCTCCTTCCCCTCTGAACGCCAGATCACAAGTGGCCTAGCAGCCCCGCCCAACCCCCTCTTCCTAGGTAAAAGGGGGCCATTTGGCCGGGGCTCCTCCCCAGCCAAGTCCTTTGTCTCCCTCAAGTACCTTGGCAATGACTCCCTCTCAGCAATGTACATGTGTGGGGAAAAATTCTTTCAAAAGAAAAAGAAAATAAAAAGAGAACTCTTAAAACCCCAACATTCGTAAACTGTGGAATACAAAGAGATTAACGAGTTTGGGATTTGATGAAAACTATGATAAGATGTTACAAACTCATTGTCTTTACTGAGGTTATAGGGATTGGTAACCAGTAGAGCTATGACTTTTTATTCCAAAGTTTATTTTTGTAAAGAGTTTTGGTTTTGAGAAGCAGGGCCAAGAGATTGAAGAATGAACTTTCTTCTGAGAAACTTCCTGTTCTGGAAGTTGAGAGGGTTTTATTCTTCACTGATTGTCTTCAGATATATTTGTGTAGAAAGAGATGTCTTAGTTTTACCTATATTGTTACTCTGAGATGACTGTTCAGAAGATGAGGCATATCGGATTCCCAGAAGTACAAGTGACAGTTCTGTTTTGGATGGTCGACTGTCATCTTGTCACAGTGCTAAACTTATGCATCTCATGAAGGAATGTCCTTGGTTTTTTCAGTATACTTAGGACTAGAAGGATTGAATTCTGATGGCAAACGGATACTCCTTGGACTTCCTGGACACTCCTTGGGAGCAGTGATGCAAGTTATGCAGAGAGGGATTCATGTGGCCCAACCATTATTTTATACAGACATCTTTCAATTAAATATATTATGCAACTTCCTATACAGTTGCATAATTTCAATATACATGAGATGACAGCAACCAATCCAAGTAACAATGTATGAAAAATAGAAAAGGACTCAATTTGGGGAAGTGTGAGACTACCTTTAGTGTCAATGATGTAGTTTTCAATCTTCTGAGAAGTTTTCAAAATCAAATTAATGGCAAGGCTATTCTTGGAATGAAAAGCCTGGGGTATTTCTAATGATAGACATGTAAATATGTATCTAACTGGCTAAAGAAAACAATTTAAACAGTGATTCAACCATTGATTATCATTAACAATAGACTAATCATTTCAAAATCTTTAACAAAACTCAATATATAATTTGCCATTTTTTCTAGAACAGTCTCTGCAAAAGAAATAGTAGAATGAAGAAAAAAACCCCACAACCCTACCACAAAACACCACCAATTAAAAAAAATCCACTTAAACTAAAAAAGCTCCTTGGATTGTTTTTTTGTTTAAACAGACCTTTTCTGCTAATATATAGATAGAAGAGTCATCTATCAGAAACACAAATCACTTTTTACTGGAAAAGACACTATTGCATGAAAGGTAAAAACTCTTAACTTAAATTTTGCTTTATAAACCTTTAAAAAGGGCTATTTCACATTTGTCATTTTTAGACCAAATTGAAAAGTTTTTTTTAATGGATAGTTCAATAATGCTATCTCTTATAAATATTGCTGACATTTTACATTAGATATTTTGTTACCATTTGCTGAAAACTAGGTTTAGATTTCAGGGATAAATGTTCATGTATCTCAAATAGACATTATAAAAACTAAATATTTAAATACTATATGAGAAGAAAGTCAAGGAAATGCATAGGTGGGTGCATGCATGTGTCAAATAAACTCTGAAAACCTTTTCTGACCACAGCTATAAAATTCTCCTTTGCAACAGGGACCTGGCATTTGGAACGTTTCTCAAACACAGCCACATATTCCTATGATGAACATATAGCTCACCATCCCTGTGAAAGTCCCTGTGAATTCAGTCATTCAATCCTTCATGCTCAGCAGATACTTTTCAGATCTTAACAAAGAAAACTGCTAAACCACATGAGACTTCTTTTGCAGTGACCGAGCTCACATCAGCCCAAAGCTGGAAGGAGAGCCTTGAAGTTTCCTGTAACAATTTTTCTTGGTCTGTGGAGATAGAAGTAAAACATAGAAATAGTCTAAATATTTTCTTTGCCTGTAATCAGGAAGCAAAGCAAGACTGTAGAAAGATAAGCCTTCATTAGGACACAGAAGGTATTATGAACACATACAGGTATGTGAACAGAAGAGTCTAGTGCTACTGTAGATGCTATGAAGTGGTGCTATTCAGATGCTCTTGATGTTCAAGGGCATGTCTCCTGTAGATCCTGCATCGTATCTGCCAGTCTCAGGCAGATATGTCAGATGATCCAGAATTTCTAAAAGGGTATCTTTAGACACCTGAAATTCTGCCAGAATCTGACAAAAAACAGAAAACAGAAGAATGGCGAAAAAATTCTGGAAGTGGGACAAAAGGTACACAAAATTTTTTGAAACTGTAACCAGTTATTTCAAAGTGCACTAGGAATAGTCAAGGAGTAGGAGTGCAATGAAAAATACTGGGAAAATAGAGAAGTAAATTGGGAAACTGTGCAAAGACAGAAGGCTGCCAGTACAGAATTTAAGAAAAAAACCACAACCAACCAAAGAAAAAAAAAACAAAGAAAGAAAAACAAACAACAACAACAAAAAACCTCAAACCAAAAAACCAACCAACCAACAAAAAAAAACAACAACCAAACAAAATAAAACAAAAAAAACCCTCTGGGAATAGGAGGTTCCAGATTGTAATCAGAAACCTACCAGAAAAAAAAAGGAAAGAAAGATAACCAGCGTGATAAGCAGTATGCAAGATAGAGAGAAGCTGAGGAGCCCAAGGTTAACAATATGAGTAATATACGAGTAATCAAAGATCTGAGCTGTAAGGCAAATTTGGTATTGAGGGAGCAATATGTAGGGGAGCTTCACAGTGGAATTTGAAAATAGTGGGGAAGAGATTGACCATGCAAATTATGTGTTGTGAGATGTGAATTGAAGAGAGGTTTGTGTCCAGGAGATCCATGTCCTAAATGTGTTCCCCATCAAAGTATACTGATAAACTGACATCTGTCTTACCTGGAATAAACACAAGTACTACATTTTGAAGTTTAACTTTGTTAAACTGGATGAGAATCAGCGTTGGGGACCAAATGCTTTACTCATGCTAAGGACAAAATAGACTTCACGTGATTAAGGCCCAATCCAGTGACAATTCTTTCTGTTTATACAATTTCAACTCAGTTAACTATGAGTTGTTTCGATTGTAGAGAGTTAAATGCTATTTTCTATGCAAAGGGAGACTTCCATATATTCCTTGTGCTCAAAAATGGTAGGCATACTAAAATTACTCTATTAGCACAAAAAAGTGCTCACAAACTGAATTTCAAAATTATTTGAAACAAAAATATACCAGCAGGATGTTTTAGGCAATTTTAGACATAGTAGTCATTGTTACCTCTGCACTCATTAATTTCCAGTTTTGAATTCAAAATAATCTAACAATTTATTGTGTTTTTTAAATTTTTATACTCTATTCAGTCCTGAAGATATTTCAGAACTTTTTCACTGCATCTGAAGCATAAGAATAAAGAGGAGAATCTGAAAATCTTGCTTAATAAAATTCCAAATTCTGGTCATTTGCTGCCATAAATTTTGCTTATTTTTAATTTAACTTACTTCAATTTACTGAGAAACACAGCTGTTTTTAAAGTGAATAGTTCTGAAAACTATTTGTTAAAATAGAACATTCTTTACCTGATAAAATTAGGGTGCATAACTTGGAAAGATGCAGCCAGATTAGAAATGCTTTTTTATATTTTCAAATTGTTTGCCTATGCCTGTCATAAAATCAAGGAAGATAAATGCATGTCCTGAGATCTGAACACAGAGATGAAGAATTAGAACCCATCTGAAATAATATCCTCGTCTCTTTGCAATGACTTTTAATTATTCAGTTTAAATGACTCCTTTTATATAGGTTACATTTTTGGAGACAGCTCTAGTCTCCACAATTTTACTCTAAACTTTAAAAGTGTTTTGGTTGATGTAATTTACACTACACATTTTATATAAACAGATTAGATGTTATGAAGAAATTTTTTACTCAGAGTGTAGAGAGGCACTGGAGCATTTTGTCCAGAAAAGTTGTAGAAATTGTGGCTGTGTCATCCCTGGAAGTCTTCACAGCCAGGTTGGACGAGCAACCTGGTCTAGTGGGGTGGGTTGCAACAAGAAGACCTTTAAGGTCCCTTCTAACCAAGACTTTCTATGATTCTATAATTTCATTATTTAACTTGGGTCAACAGCAGAAGAGGTACAAAATCAGTTCCTTCCTTCCATACATAAATATGTCTGCATGGAACTAATTTACTAGGTTTTGAAATTAAAAAGTACCATGACCTTGCCAAAGAATAGACAAGTACATACTTTTGAGAGCTATTTAATCAGGCTTTTCCTGAACATTCTTAATAACCTTTAAAGCCAAATGCTCATTTTGAACAAACTATCTGTCTTATGTTTAGTTGCTTTCTGCAGATTTTCATCATTCTCCTCAAACAGTCTCCTGCATTTTATATTTGACACGCTGAAAAATGACTGCAGAATTGAGATTTTAAGAAGTTTATAGTGGCTTTCTATGTGGAGATAAAATAGAAGGCCAACATAAATGCTATCAATAACATTTTTATTTAACAATATTAAACATTTAACAATATTTATTTATTGATTTATTCTAACATGATAAATATTAAATATTTTTGTGTATTTTCAAAATAAGATATTAACAATGAAATTTCAATGAAGTTCAAAAATGTGTCTGGAATATCTAATTTTTAAGAAGCTTTCATTAAAATGAAATTACCTAAAACAATGCTGCAAGTCAATACTCAGATCATCTTGGAATGGTGTCCAAATTATCCTTAATCTTTATTTTCAAGGATTAATCTTGCAGAGACCTTATGTTTAAAAATTCTTAGTTTATTGCATTTTTGAAAAGAAAATGAAAGCTTATTTTGATTAATCATATTTAAAATAATGTTAATATTATTAATCTAACAAACATAGCTGCATTTATATTTTAAAAAATTGCTACTTCATGTACTATTTTAAGCACTTATGAGCAGTTCACAATCAACAAGTAAATTTACACTATCTGAAGTGATAAACATATAGAAATTTATGAAATTCCAAATTTCTTAAGCATGCCTAGCCTAGAGTTAAATACTGTGTATACAGTCATATTATTCCCTTCCATAACTGGCACACAAAAGTTTGAATATCACTGCAGCAATCTCATTCCTCATTTCTAAGGTATGTAGTATGGGTTCAGTATGAGGGAAAAGGATACAATTCAGGAAGAGTCAATATGGTACAAGAAACTAAACCACTTCTCAGAGGTGATGAAAGATAAGCCTCATGTTTACCTTCACAATAATCTAATATTGATATCAAATCACAATTAGTCTTCAGAGAAAGAAGATATTCAATTACAAAACTTCAGACAAATCAGATCTGCCATCTTTTTGTGCTTGGTCAGCAAATTCACCATTTGATAGACAATAACTCAGGGAAGAATATATTATATAGTACGTATCTACAAAATCTACAAGATCTATAACACTTAAAAATAATTTGAAATTATCAATAGATTTTCCCACACCAGAGCCGATAAAAAGTATCTGGCTCAACATCTACTGTCCTACTCTTTTTGATTTCTAAATTATGGAGGATCACCAAGGTTCTATATGCTATTTTAATACAAGTTAACTAATGCTTTTGCTGTAAATTCTCATCCGTTTGCTGTACACTTATTTATGGATGAATCAATTAATATTTTTAAGCTGAAACCTAAATGACATTCTTTAGAGCAGGGATCATAGGTAAATGAAAGTAACAGTAAAGAATGATGAAGAATTTGCTTAATGGAGTGCCTGTCAAGTTATTTCTAATAAAAATAAATAAATGAAATAAAATATTCCCATATAACCAAAATCAAATGTGCATGATAGGAGACTGATCCACAGTGGTAATTATCTCATTATTTCAGGGCCCAACAGCTAAACATAATGAGACGAAACCAAGTATGTAAAAAATTTCAGTCGATGTTATTAAAAAAATTGCTTCTGTTAAGGTTCAACTAATTCCAAGGTGATTTCCTGAGATAGGTGACATTCACAGCTCTTCCATAGGTAATAGTCATGAAACAGTAAAGACACAAATCTAATCTCTTAAACCTAAGAGAGACTAAGAGACTGAGATTTCCATCTCTTCTCTTTGAAACAGAATTTGCTAGCAAAAGAAGCCAAAGTGCCTGTAAGTTATGTTAAAATAAATTGCATTGAGCACATACAGATATTTATTATAAATACTGCTTTCTTAACCAGAAGAAATGGTCTTTCCAGATTTTATCTGTGCAGCAAAAGCTCTGCTGAGTAATAAACCAGATAATGAGATTTTCAATATGTACAAGCACATTGCCAGGTAAATAATTCTTGCTGATTATATGGTTACTTAAAAATTGAATTAACATTCCAAGATCTGAGTTTTATTTCTTTCTATTAAACACAGTTTGCATCAGGGTTTATTAGCTATTGTTAAATAGTTACTGAAGCTTAATCTAAAATGATATAATCATGTCATCAGAGGATAAAATAATGATATTCGGTATAAGTGGGTGTGTCACTATAAAGAATAGAAAAGCACAACTGATTATTAAAGACTTCTAAAATGTTATCTACGATAATAGCATACCATCTCAACTAGTGCAGTGACTAGTTTTTTACCAGGGCATCTACATAAAGCAGCAAAAAACACTATATAAGTATGAAGAGAAATTATTATAGTGTGGATAAAATATTCAATTGTATCTGCTATCTTGATATATGCAAACTTGATATAGTTTGCATAAGCAGAAATGGCTAATAATGTATCATCCAGGAAAAATATTCTTCTGGAAAAATTTGGGGGTTTTTAAAAGTATGAAATGTATGGAATATCATAGATACTAAAATTCAACAAATTATTATTATTATCACAAAAAAGAAGAATAGATTAAAAAAAAAAAAGGCCACAAAAAATTAAGCTTCTGGAGTGAATATTGACAGGTAAAAATTATACATATAGCAGTAACACATATAAAAAAAATGAAATTACAGGAAATCTGAATAGTTTTATGGTAAAAGAGTTACAGCCCAACATTCAGATGTTTTTTAAATGTACAAAGTTGTTTACATTGCACAAATATTAAAAAGGCTTCCATCTAGACCAGCTGAGTTGAAGCTGAAAAGCACAGCATGAAAATTGTTTCACTGTTTGGTGAAATACCAAAACTAATCACAAACTATAAGCCATATACACTTAACTTTTCTCCCTTACTTTTCCCTCTTCCCATATCAGTAGTGGGGAGCCCGGTTTTTATCTATAGTAGTACTACTTAGGGAGGAAGTGACTCTTATATTGCTAAATTTACCTAAATCATTTATTGGGATATGAAGATGTGTAACCAAGTCCAGACAGTGCTTTTGCAGCCTAGCAAAAGAGGACAGTCAAGGAAATTCAGAATGCCCTGAGTCTGACTGATGCAAGTGACGCATCCAAAGACGGCGCTGTGCCCTGCTTCCTGCCAGCCTACCTTACCACCATGAGTGTGTAAGCCGTTGCACACCTGGACATTAACTCTAGCCCAGTATCAGGGAATTATTGGATTTCTTGGGTGTTTTGACCTAGATAATTTTACTACTTTTTAAGTTGTACTACTGGCTTGTATTTGTTACTGTACTGTCATTTAGAGATTTTTTTTTTTCCCTAAAGCTGTTAGTCTGATGTCTGTTACCATATCCAAAACCTATAGCTTGGCAGGGTTATGTTAAGCCCTTACTTCTCCTCAGAATCTCCTAGGGAAAACACAGGAATTCTAACCACTTGAATTTGATTTTCTAAAGATTAATCATGAAATTAATGGTGCCACTGTTACTGCAAGCTATGCTTCCAGCTTTCCTTCTTAAGTCCACAGAAAAGTCATCAGCATAAATATTTTATTAAGACAGAATAGATGTGATGTATAAAGCTTAATTTGAATAAAGCTACAGGTGAAGTCATCCATCTAGAAACAAGACATATAGACCAGATCTACAGTATAAGTAATATAAACACAACTTTGAAGAGGTAAAGGTGAAAGTGTTCATTAATAATTGAACAGGTTCTCAGTGACATGGTCTGGTCAAGAAAGTTCATATTGTTCATATTGCTGGCAAATTAATGCAGTCTTGGAACAATCTTAAAGCAGAAGTTTGTGCAATTTACACACTTGATATGTAAATATGGAGGCACTGTCACCAGTTTAAGTATTCAGACTTCAAAAGGATGTTTTACTCTTAGAAAGGATATAGGAAAGAGATGGAATTAATTGAAATACAGAGACCAAAAAAAAAAGGTTGCGCACTGAAAAATTTAAAACATTCGATATACTGAATTTATCCAAAAGGAAAAACTGTAGATGAGAATTTATTGGAAGCATTTCTGATACTAAAAAAACCTATATATTTTGTGGGGAAAAAAAAAGCATAACAAGATCTTGTGACAGAGAAAATGCAGCTAGAAAAACATTGTCTTTGCATTTTCTCTTAATGACAACGAGAATAAGGGACACTTGTCCCTTGCTTAGCCTTGTATTCTTCCTTCCTTAAAGCAATTCATTTTTCTCTCTTTTTTTGAAAGCTTTTTCACTCAAGCAAAAATTGGACACTGTGAACATTCTCAAGTTTAGATCTATGATTTGTTTTATGCACAAAAAATTTAGATAACTACTAATTATTTCTGCTGTGTTTATTTTGCAAACAGAATTTGAAATGAGTATACAAACAGAGCAGCCAGTTCAAAACATAACAGAAAACATTTTTCCCCAAGAATTCAGGTTCACGTCAAAGCTCTTGAATGAATCTCAAATAGCCATCTAAACACCAGACAACAAAGGTGATAATTTTAAAAAACCCAACACCTTAATCTAGTTTTAACTTGGAAGATATGAAAGAAACAGAGACTAATTCCTGAATTTTTCTATGGGATAATATTCCTAAATGTTTTGACATTATCTCATGTGTTTGGTTAGGGTTTTTTTCAAATGCATTTGTTAATATATGATATAGAACATACAGTCATGGTATAGGACATAGCCATTTAGAAAACATTTTTTTTATAATTATGAAAAGAAACAGTGAAATTGATTTCAAATAAAAGATTTGCTTTTTTAAAATCTTTATTTTTGAGTGGAAAACTCCTATGATTTTGAGCAAACATATCTTTTGTTAGTTTAAATCAAAATTGTATGTTTTCAGACCTTCGTTATTTCAAGTCATTTATTTTGATGCTCAGATATCGCAACTATATTATTATCCCCCAAGAATGACTTATTTATTGGTCAAATGAAACAAATGAATTTATTTATTGGCCAAATGAATCTCCTACTTAAAACAGTTGTCTTTAGTTCTACAAAATATAGGCTAGAAGGGCCATCAAAGAAAAGAGATTGGGAAGATAATTCACATTTGGCCATGTTCAAAGAAGAATGTGCTTCTAATTAAGCCACGTAGCTCAGTTTGAATACATGAACTTGAATTCAACTTATTATACTTGGACAAGTAAAATTATACTGGAAGTAGAATTTTAGTTAAGAGCACTAATTAAAACCAAAAGTGGGTGTAATTCAACACAGTGGAAATGAAGCCAGTGTTTTGTACTTACAGAGAATACTATGCAGAAAAAAAATTACATTAAACATTATAGATGTCTACTGCCTACCAACCTCCACAACAGAGACTTTAGATAATTATTGTTCAACTGCAGCTCCCTACAGTGACTGTTAAATTGACTAGGACATCTTAAAAAATAAGCTAACTTTCCACCCCTGCCCCAGGAAATAATTTTGATTTAAAGGTCCTTTAGTGGTATTACCAAAGACCAATCATTATTTCCCAAGTAACTAAAGCAGTCTTTCTTTTACATCTTGATTTTTTTTTAATAGCATTTATGAAAAAGAATGTGCCAAACTTTTCCTCTGTGCTATCTGCAATTCTCTGTAATTAGCTGAAGAATGAAAGCGATTAATCTTTTACCTTTGGACAAACACAGTTTTCGTTCAGAACTGTTGGAATTGCAGAGAAGAAAACCAATCAAATTCAGGTTTTAAGATATTAAAAAATATTAATAAGCATATCTAAGATTTGAATAACAGTAGTTGCCACTCAGAATTTATTAAATCAGAGACTGATAATGAACTACTACAGAAATGCAGCACAGTACCCTGGGAAGGTCAATCTTAATGACCCAAAGAAGACAATGTCTAGCTCAGACTCTCATTTCTCTTGCTGGCGCAGTGCAGTCACAAATACGGCCTCTGGGTGCCTCGTAAGTAGAATGCTCTTTACAACAACTTTCTCCTACAATATACATGGGAGGTCTTCAAAATATTTTCAGGTTTAATTTTGAATAGACATCAAGCATTCACTTCAAGCCGTATGCATCTAGAAGGGTTCTGCGGAATTTAGCTGTTGACTTAAGCATTGCAGGCTTGAATCTACAACCCACAAAATTTGGAAATAAATTATGTGAAGAAAAAAAAGCACTGTAAAATCTGGACGGCAAAAAAGACTATCAAAATATTCACGTTCTAAATTGCCAAAGACTAAGTACTTCTGTCATCTGACAGCACTCCTGGAGCTCTTATAAAAACATAATTGTACCAGATGTAAAGCAAATGAAATATGTATTTTCATCAATTTAACAAAATAGAGAATAAAAATGTAATAGCTTTTACTCATTTTTTTCCCTAGCATTGATCAAAGCCAGTAACTGCTTGCCAAAAAAAGAGAACAAGACAGATGATTTTGTTCTTCCTATGTACTTTTTTCACATTAAGATATATTTCTTCATGTCTTCTTATTTTCAATTTTCATGAAATCACATGAATTCAGTTCATACTATGGCCTTACTACAAACAGTCGAGATCCATTTTTGTAGCTAATATAGTTAATTTTTGAGGTTTGTTTTGGTTCTTCTTTCATTTCAGTGCTTACCATGATAATATGTGGCCTATCTTCTGCTTCTGGGATGCCACTGTGACTAGCTGTTCTCAGTTTTGTATTGTTTCTTTGTTACTTATAAAATTCAGGTGGCTTCATTGTGAAACATATTTTGATGCTGAAAGTGAAGGAGAAGGCAGAGACATTCAGTGAAAGGAGTGCTACAGAGTTAAATCTTATAGTCACATACAAAAATATTCTCAGATGAGTCTGGTAAAATCCAGTTAGATCTCACAAGTACCTCCTTTCTTCTCAATGTTGTTGACTGAATCTAAAGTCTAATTAGCCACGTACATTCACAGCACGCACGAATCTCATGATCTCTACTTTTCAATAGTCTGTTCAAAACAAAATAAGATACAAGGGAAATTAATTAGGGAAATAAATCTTCATCAAGCCTGGAAGATCATGAATAGATATAGTAACAGGCAGAGAAAAATTCTGCAAATAAGAAATACTGTAAAAATTGAATGATTGAGGATACCTTAATAATAACTTCTTTCTAACCTTCTTTCATACTAAGCTGCTTGCTAACAGAACAAACATTACTATCAGTAAAACATGGCTTGAATAATAAATCCTGGTGTGGTTATAATCTTATTACCCTGTTAATTTTGACTAGCAAAAAGTATCACTGCAATTAACAAGACCTATACAGGCTTGTAGCTCCTTGGACACAGATACCAAAACTCATAATGCTGAAAACGAGTTGCTATGCTTTTCAAGCCAACTGCAGCCAAGCCTAGAAGTTTGAGTAATAACACGTGTGAATTGTATTTCACAAGTTATTGGACAGAACATGATATTAATATGAAAGTCTTCTGTGGCAATAAAATGTCAAATTTTAGGTACTAGGGAACATATGTACCACATGCACAAGTAACAGGAAAAAAAATTAGTTTAGGCCTTCCTCAGAGCTATAATCGTAGTGTTAGCACATGGAATCTATGCTAGAAAAAATAAAAAGGTAGTTTTAAGAGGGAAAATTTGTTAATCAAATACAATGGCATACCAAGTAACAAGTCGCCATAGAGGGGGAAAAAACCACCAAAAAAATCCCCAAACCAACCCAAAAAATTAAGAACAAGTAAGATGGCAGATGGGATATTACAAAAACATCAGTACTGAATTAAATACAAAAACTCAAATTGTATCTTGAAATTTTTGTCATGATTTGTCTCAAGTCGGAGTATGTATGAAAAAGGGTATGGTAAAAAGGTAAAATGAGCTATAACGAGAACAAGTTATCATATTTGAAGGAATTCTTAAGGAATTCAAAGAAAGACTAGTGCAGGGAATAGGAGTGGTCTGTAACTTCTAGCTACGGTGAGCACATTTACTCTCTAGAGCCATCTAAGTATGATGGGACTGGAGAATGGAAAATGTGGAAATTCTTTTAAAGGGCCACCTGCAAAAACACAAACAAGTAAGAATGATGTATGTGTGAGGCAAGTTAGCAGAAACTGTAAGAAAAATATAATTAGTGGACTCTTGTATAAATATGACAAGTTGAGGAATAGTCAACATGATTTCCATACAGGATAGCCCTGAAGTTCTTTAGTTGAATCTCTTGCTCAAAGCAGGATCAGCTGTGAGGTCATCCCCGGGAATTCACTCAGTGAGGTAATGGACAAGGTAGGGTCATTTGATATTATCTTTCATTTTATAGAGGCACTTAGCAAGTTCATTTATCAGTTTTCTAAGGAAAGAAAGATGAAAGATCTTGCAGAGGATAAGTAATTAATTCAGAACTTGGTTTGGATAGTACAAGCAGATGGTCAATTTTTATACAGGGGTGTTTAGAGAGAGCTCTGGGCCCTATGGTGTCTAACAAGCTTTACTGGCTATGACTATCCTCCCCTGCAGCCTCCCTGCAGCCCTGCCAATGGGCCCAGGACCCCATTTCAGCTCAACCTGAGGACTGAATTATGTTGTAGATATGCCTGTCTTTGGCCTGTTTCCAAACTGTTATTTGGATTTCCTGGACTGACCTAGGACATTATTACCTTGCTTCACATCATACTCACTGGACACTTCATGGGACCTGTTGCTGTCACCACCCTACTCTCATGCAGCTCAAGTGCTTCGGGATAGTGCAGGGACTGCCTGGCCTGTGCTGGGGTCAGCCTGGCTCCCAGCTCATTTTTTGGGGAGCAACTCTTACATCTCCCTGACACATGTAATACTTTCCTTTTCCAACTTCCGAAGGTATTTAGCTTGCTGAAAATAACTTCAGGGAAAAAAAAAAAAAAAAGAAGGCTTAAGAGGGTAGGATATGTGTCCTCTGCCTGTTAGCAGCTCTTCAAGGATCAAAATGGCCACTGCTGCCTTTCCTGCTGACAGATAGTTCTTTGAAATTTAAGGTTGCAATCAATAGGGGGGGGGAAAGCATTGCAGTCTCATAACTAATCACATCACTTCTTACACTGGTTTGGTTTAATCTTTCAGCTCCTAAGGAATGCCATTGTATTAATTCTCATGAACAGAGAGCTATGAGCTCAATATCAATAGAACTCTTATTAGAGCAAGAGATACATACAAAAAAAAGAATTGTATTTATGCAAATAAAAATAGTCCTAAAACAGAGAAACAGGCTTACAGTTGAATAAGTCCCATTAATTGCAATCAAAATCAATAAGTTAATGCATTTTCTTTAAGCTCTATAATAAAGATATTTACGTTTGAGGATCCAATAGGTGCTAGAAGGTTCTAGCAAAGTCCTGCTACTTTAAGGTCCCATCTCCAACACCAAGATTACTTGTGCTATTTATAATCAAGTTGTTCTTCCCCTTCTTTCAGTGTAAAAGAAACTGCCCGGTTCCACCTTGTTTGCTTCCAACATATCATTATCATTTTTGCAGCCTTTATTTTGAGAAGTTATAATATCCCCTTCTGTCAAGGTAAGAGTGATGTACTTTACTCAGTAGAGAGAAGCAACAATATATTTTATAGGTATAAGACGAGTTCAGTGGAAAATTGGTTAATGGTTTACTAAGATTCAATGGCAAGGTAAACACTTGATTATTTGCTGCATAGAAGACAAGGTCAGACAAAACTGTTAGGGACATCCGCCTGTTAAGCCATGAGGTTCAGAAAGGACACCCTTGAGTTCTAAACTCCTTCCCAGAGTGGAGTTTAGGTGCAGCTGAATCCAGACCTAGTGCCAATTTTGTCAATGGCTTATATCTAAAGGATTATATATGCACAATCAATCTTTTATATCGCTTTGCTAACATTTCAAAGTTTTGGTGCACTTATTCCCATGTCACTTACTGAGTATCTGACATGATAAGGATTCTCTCAACCTCAACGAGTAGCCTAGAGAGACATCCCTACTCAAGGGGAGATGCTGACATGCAGCCTGCTGGTCTGTTCACTGTTTATGGAACAAGATGGTTGACTTTTAATCAAATTTGCACACCAGACATTTTGGATAGTGCTTGCTCAACTAGCCCTCAGCTGTTGAGCAAGATTTGTAGCCCTCAGTTATTGTGTTGTTGTCTGTCTCCCCAGAGTCCAACTGAAAGCAGCTGCAGCCATCACGACCAGCATGACTTCTCCTTAAGCAGAAAGGGGGACAGGGGAGCACGCCACCACATCTTCTTGTCTCTTTATATAAGAGCAGTCCTTTTTTCACCTAATAATCCTTTTGAGCACTTGTTACTGTTTGAATGGTCTTGGTGAAAAAGAACTGCAGTATAATGGAACCTGATGAGGTTTATAATAAGGTTATACTTTTGAAAGTGATCAGATTAATATCTCAGTAGGTACAATTCATAAAATCATATCACACTTTATTTAGAGGTCACCAGATGGCAAATTCTGTGCATACTGCATTTAATATCTTTCATCAGAAATCCATCTTGCTAGGAGCAGTGTTGCTAAGCCTGAAGATTTAGTTTACATTTTCTGGAGGGTTTGAGGGAAAAGAAGAGCTGGCTTCCACTTACTGTTGATATAGGTGCAGCAAGAATTGGTATCTTGTAGGGTCAACAATGTCTAAAGAGGAAGCGGAGGAAAGGAGAGCAACAATGCATGAGGAAATATCTGGAGGAAAGAAGGGGACAACAAATATAAGAAGTTAGAAGTTAGAAAAGGTGGACATGTCAAGAGCAAGATCAGCAAAAGTTTTGTAAGTGGAAAGTTGAATGTCCAAAGGAAGACATTTTGTCCCAGCTACTTTTACACAATAGATCAATAAAGCCAAGTTCTTTTGCCCCAAGGCTCCCCTCTTCTCACTACAGGAGAATTCTGGGCTGAATAAAGTCTGCTCAGGCAGTACAGACAGAAAAACCGCTCTAAAGATTTGTGTCATCAAGGAACACAGATCAGAAGAACCATCACATATTCTAATTTGCTTCAGTGGATCAAGTTGCTTCTCTCCTCAATTCCATAATTGTGGTTCATATATTTTATGAAGTGAAATGCAATATTATCCTGTTTCCAACAGAATTGTTTTCTGTGGTTTTTTTCTTTAATTCACTTCATTGTCAGTTACATCTCTTCCTACAAATGGATCCTATAGTTGATGACTGTTCACCCAGCTACAGTTTTACATGTTATATCTTTGTGCAGAATTGTTCTTATAACTTGCCATTTACACCTTGGATTTTACCAAAACTGAAATTTGGGGGATTTTGTCTTGGCAGGCCATTTAATGTTCTCTAACTAATTTAGTTTATCTGCATAACTTTTATTATTTTATTTTAAAAGAAAATTTGCTTTCCAGCTTTGCTATCAGGAAGAGACTTGTTACATTTGGTTAATTACCAAGGAACTTACTGATGGAGCTGAGAAGACGAAACATCAAAGAATATTCTCAGTTGTGAAAGAATAATGAAAGAAATACAGTTCATGCTGAAAATTCAACAGAATTTCTTAAACTGGAGCAGAAAGAGCTGAAATGCCAGCACACTATTTCTTTCCTGAATTAATATTCTAAAATATTCTCCCCCTGTACTTGGCACAAGTCTTTTCCAATCTAACCAATTCTGTGATTTTGTAAAAAACTTTTTCTCTTCATATTACCATGACTATCTTTTTTCTGTTTTCAATTGTGGTACATAGATGTTGCATTTTAAAAAAATTTGCATAATATATATAGAGGTAAAAGCAGCTTAATCTACTTTAGAGCGTGCCTCAATAAGCAGTGCAAGACACAATGAAGTTTCATCTGCACCTGTAACACTAAGAGTTACCATGTTCATGCAATGTGCGACATTCTAATATTATTGTTGCAGAACTGAGCTTTCAAGCAGTGAGAAGTCCAACTGTACCAAGTCTGGACAATAAATTAAGACAATTAAACAAGTCTGCATATATTTGAGCTACACTGCGTGTTTAGAAATCTTCATTAATGCAGGAGTAGTTGCTCAGCAAAAAGAATGTACTTTCTTTTTGCGTATGAGAACCTGCATTTGTGATACGTTTGATTTAAAATAGGCATTGATTTTCTTAAACAAGAAAGTTGTTAAAAAGTCAGTAAATTCAAATTGTTGAAGGAATTTTTTTATTTCACTGTTTCAATGATCACTAAATAAACACTCATCATTCATGCAGTTGTATAGTGCATCCATGAAATGAAGTAAAAGGTCAAGCTGCTACTTTCTCTATCTTTCAGTATCACTGACAATTCACTTGCTTGTGGCAACTTTAATGATGTTGCCAGTAAATCAAGACTGATGAAAGAGTAGGGTCAGCATTGCTCTGCTTGCAGCACAATGTTCCCTACCCCACGCACTACCTAACAGCTTAGGCATTTGGATTGATTGTATCAACACACCAAGAAACCAGAAGAGAAAACACTTGCATATTACTAACATAATAGGAAATGAAAGGTTGATGTGGTTTGGTTGGTGAAGAATTAGTTGAATAAATGAAGTTTTGCATCATAAATTTATTCTATTTTTGTAAAGCAGTTCTTATAGAAAATGGTAAAAAACACATCCTGAAAACAAATACTCTTATAATTCTAAAATTGTGTTCAAATGAAACAAAAGAAAATAATTAGGCAATCACTTCATATGTCTCTTGTTATCACCATTTTAGTGTTGTACAAAAATTCTTTGCAATTAGAGCTTATCAAAAGGCACTGCCAAATCAGCAGAAAACTCTATTTTGCATTATGTGCTACAGGTAAGTAATGAAGGGAAATTAATTCTTTCTTTATCTCATTTGCACTGGGGCATATAGCAAAGACCTGCTTGCTGTGTCTTCTTTTCTCTGCAAACCTAAGGGAAGAGGTCACAAAACTGGAGAGATTATAAGACAGAAATATAGACTGGATACTTGAAAAATGCATAGACACACGTTCCGATTTGCAACATTCACCCTCTCTTTTTTTCTAAGACATCACTATAAAATGCTGAAGAATACCTTGCAGACATCTAGTCTAAAATATTCTATTTTGTGATGTCAGAATTACATTGTTACTGCTAGAAGTCACAAACACTTACCTTTACTCACCCTCAGGTTATAAATAACAACACCCAGGGAATGGGAAGACTGTTTCTTCCATTTTGTTTCTTCCAGTGTTCTTTCACTTGATTCCTTCCTATCGTCAAAATCAGTTCTTTCCATCTTTGAACAAAAGCTCTACTGAACTCCCTCATGCCAAATGATACCCTGAACTCCTACTTGCTGCCCTACTTGACATCAGATTTCTTCCCTCAAAACTCACTTTCATATTTTCAGTATACGGTTCTGCTGCATTTCTATTTTCTTAAACACCATGCTTCTACATTTGGGGAGGAAAATGCTGAGAGAACTCAGATGTAAGTGACTTAATTTCAGATTGGTGTTACATTCCTATGAAAAACAATTTCATTTTGTAGCCAGACAAAGTGGTTAATCCCATTTTTCAGGACACTGTTTGTCACCAAGCCAGCAACCACCACAGACTTTCAGCTGAACTTGATATTAGGATCTAAAATACAAATCTGCAAATGATACAAAATTGGAAGGCTGATTGAAACACAGATGATTGTGCTGCCATTCAGCAAACCCCAGCAAGCTGGAGAAATGGGCCAACAGCACCCTCATGTTGTTCAACAAAGGGAAATACCAAGTCCTGTACCCTGGGGAATAACACCATGCACCAGTACATGCTGGAGGTTAACAAGCTGGAAAGCAGCTTGGCAGGAAAAGACCTGATGATGCTGTTGGACAACAAATTGACCATCAGCCAGCAGTGCACCCCTGCGGCAAAGCAAGCTAGCAGTATTTGGGGCTGCATTAGGAAAAGCATCACCAGCAAGTCAAGAGAGATGCTCCTTCACTGTCGTCAGCTCTGGCTGATCTCACACGTCGAGTGCAGAGTCCACTTCTGTGTTCAGACCAGGTAGGCATGGACTTCTCTCTGACAAAGCAAACATAGACTTCCTGGAATAAGTCCAGCACAGGCCCATAAAGGTGATGAAGGAATAAGAGCACCTATCATATAAAGGTAGACAGAGTTAGGACCGTTAACCTGGAGATGTGAAGTATCAGAGGGATTTTATCAGTGTGCGTAAGTACCTGTTATGGGGGGAGTGAAGAAGATGCAATCAGACTCTTCTCAGAGATGCACATTGAATGGACAAGAAGGAAAGGGCACAAATCAAACCAAGGAATTCCATTTCTGCAAGAGAAAAACACTTTTTTCTGCTGTTTTCTTTGTTCATTTTTTTTGGTTTTGGTTTGTTATGGTGAAGGTGGTGAAACAATGGAGTGGGTTGCCCTGAGAGATGGTGAGGCTCTGTCTGTGAAGATATTCAAAACCCAACTAGACAACATCTTGAACAACCTGCTCTAAAAGATTCTGCTTTGAGCAGAGGATTGAACTAAATAATCTACAGAGGCTCCTTTCAACCTCAGTTATTCTGTGAAATCAAGCAGAAAGTAATATTTCAGGGAGTGATCAGAGAGTCCCTAGAAGCCAAAGGGCTTGATGAACCCTATTTCTTCCTCCTCCACATGAGTTTTCTTATCTAATGCAACATGCAGCAATAGAAACAAAAATACATAAATTATCATCCAATCCCCTAAAAGGAAAGCTATGTAGGACAGAAGTGCCTCATATTGTTTTGTATAGCAGAATGTGATCAGCTATTTTGGTGATGTGTGGCATGAAAATCTACCTAAACTAGAGTTTAATCTCTTTCACTTAATTCTATTTGAGTTTAAAAATAAAGATGGAGAAGTACTTTCCTTACTAAATGTAAGGAATGTAAGGTTACTAAATATATTTATTATTAAAATGTCATCAGATTTTGCTTCATACCTTTATAAAAATTGGGCTGTGACAATACAAAGACTAGGGATCCCAAATGCAAACATCTACTTTGAAATCTTGACAGGAGTAGTGCTTTTACTGATGAGGATTTTTTAAGAAAAGCTGAACTCTTCAAAGAAATGCTTCCAGAAAAAAAAAAAAATGTGCAATTTCCTTTTATTTGCATTGAAGAATGCTCATTGCATACTTTCTTACCCTGGGTTGTGTATCCAGGTCTAATAACCAATCAAAACGAACTGCTGCACTCAAGACTGTTATTTGCAGTTTCAAGAATTGTTTTGTTTTGTTTTTTTTTCCTGAATGTAGTTCAGGCTTCACTTCTGAAAGAAAAACTCTGCCTGTAGGATGCATTAACATCTTGATTTTCCACATATTTGCTCACTGTTACATATCTAAGCTAGGTATAGGAAAAACAAGGGTAGATAGACTTGATGTGCTTATCAAGATATGATTATCAATAATTTCATGAGTTAACTGGAAGTGCAGTGATACATCTCTAAGGATTCCTGGTGTATATAAATAAAGCTAACAATAAAGAGGGCAAAATGCAAAACAGCAGGAAAGCATTATATATGAAAGCATTTATGGCTTAATCAAAATAATAGAGTCCAAATTCTGTATAAACACTAAGCTTGAAAGAAACTTTAATCCTCTGTTTCTCTTTTCTATAACATGAAAAATAAAAACAGAATTTAAAGACCAATATATGTGTCCTTAATGAAAAAAAAAATGTATGTTGTAAGGTTTTATTATTATTTATTTTTAAAATATATTCCCTTAAAGATTTACCAGTACGGTCATCTTCAGAGGATATTTTCACAAAAGAGCTTTTAAAAGAAAATATGTACATTTTAATTTTTATTTCAGTGACCATCCAAGATTATTTTACCAATAGCAGTTGACTGCATTTTATTCACAGGGGCTGAATTCAGTGGGAGAGGGGGGAACTAGAGAGGAAAATATAATTACACTTCTCCAAGCTCAGCATTAAAAACATCCTTCATGTGATTGAAGTGGCAAAGTAAATTGCTACACAGTTAATTGTGCAGATATTCAAAATATTATAAATTTTAATTTTATCAAGATATTGAAAAAATCCAAAACAAAATAAGAGGACACTATTTCTCTTTTGTTTCCAGGAAGTTCCAAAACAATTTTTCTTCTTCCTGTTTGTGCTTTAATAAAACTAAGCCCTGTGAAATTCTGGTATTTATTTTGACGCGACAATTTGTGCTTCTTTCACATCATGCGTAAGATAATGGCAGTTTTCTTAGCTAGGTCTCATTGCTTTGCATATATTTTGCTCAGCGCATTATCATCTTATCTATTTGACCTTTATTAAAACTATTATGGGGTACAATTTACCAGCCTGTCAGAGCACTTCAGGAAGGATTTGTTTTTTGCCATGTTCATCCCATGTCCCTAGATATTTCTAGTCCGTTGCATTGAAATAGATTTATGAGTGCTATCCCTGTTTAGTTTTAGCATCTCTGTTGCAGGCTACTTGTGGGTGCTCAGGCATGCCCACTTCTCTTGGTACACATCAATGGATAAAGTTTTAATCCTGTAAATCCCTTCTGTTGTAATAATATCACTTCAAAATTGAAGTCTCTTTAGTCCTGAAATAAGAAATGTTTTGTTCACCAAGCTAACATGGTTGAAGACTTCCTCCTTTTCCCTGTCAATACAGAGAAAGGCTGTACTTCACAACTTTTATCACCTGACCTCATCATTGCTACACTCCCTATTTTGATTATAACACCATAACATGGGATAGTATATAAGCTAAAAACATTAAGACTTTGATGTTCAGCTAGTGTAATAAATGTGCTGTAAACACTTCAGAGAGATCGTATTTAAATCGATCAAAACATGTGTAGGTCCTATGGAAAGTTTAGGAAGATGGGAATTTGTCTATATCTAGTATTTCTACATTTACTTTTAATAATTCTCTCTCACTGTCTCACTTTCTCACTCCCCAAATGTTTTCTATATTCTGCCTCTGTTTGCTGACAGAATATAAGCTTCTGGACTGACTCTTGCTATTCTAGAACCAGTATGGCATCAAAGAGGACATGATCATTAGCACAGGAAGGCTAACAGGTTTAGCCATCACCTGTCTTGTATTTAAGCCTCCCTGGCTGCGACAAAGCAGTTCCTGCCCCTCTGTGTTTTCTTGACTGATCACCACACTCTCACTCTGCTGCCTTTGATTGTGCTCACAAGAGCTGGCAAAGCTGATTAGGGGCCGATTTCGCTGAAAAAAACCCAACTGTGCTCTGTTCTCTGTGTTACTCTGTTGCCTCAGCTCCCTGATACAGCCAATAAAGAGTCTGCCTTGGCACTATTAAAAGAAGTGGGAAGTGGGCAGGGACCAGTAATGGGACAGAGTCAGCCAGGAACTGTAGGTTTTGGCAGAGTGCTGTGTAAATGCAAGTCAGGTGGCATTTTTGAGAGTAGTTACTATGGAAACCAAAAAAGTGTTACTTTCCTGAAGTTTTATCACGTGGAGTTATGCATTTGTATCTCCACCGATATCTCCCTCCTCATCTTTGTGGAGAAAAGCAAGTACCATTAAAAATAGATTTACTGAATGTAACAGTGAATCAATTCTGAACATGGCTGTTTGCACAGTTCCCACTCAGAGATGGACTGTAAATTATTTCTCTGAAGAATACATTAGTATTTTGTGACTAATAGGCTATTTAAATTTTTACTTCTTCTGGAGGAGTCACAGCAACGAATTCTTGTGTGTTATGTACTTGGTTGTAGACATAACCAAGCTTAAACCTGTAGTCATGTATCAATTCTTCCTCAAACCGTACACTCCTCATCCTCAGCTCTGGTGAGTAAATATGGCTGTTCTCAGTGCCCCTGAGCCATGCCTGGGCTACTAGACTACCAGCCCATAGCCCACTCGTACAGCCTCCACGCTCGTGGGGTCAGGGATCTACAGGGCCAGGCCTGATGGCGCTGGCAGCGCATGGCAGGAGGGGGTCTTACCTCCCTGGGGTGAGCCAGGGCTGTGTGGTGCCCTTGGTGGCACGTGCCATGCTGAGGGGATGTGCAGAAGTAAATGCGAGGCATCCCAGGGCTGAGGAGGAAGATCCTCCTGACACCAGAAAACTTTGGTGTGCTGATGCCTTGGGGCAGCCACACCCACTGGCCCCTGGTGGGGACCAGGGGATGGATCCCTGTGAGGGTGAGCTTTCTGCCAGAGGAGAGGGGAAGTGGTTGAAGGGCGGGTAAATACAATCTACACTCTGTTTTTAATGAGGCTTTTCTCATTCATTAGGTAACTTGGACTTTTAGGTTGCTGAAGGATTGATTGGACTGACAAAATTTTTAGCACTCTCTCCAGATATATGTACACATATACTTATATATAAGTATATATATATACAAAAATGCATACACATATAATTATATAAGTATACACATATATATATACACATATATACTTTAGGTACACAAAGGCATGTATCAATGATATACCTGTGATTTCTTTCTCTTATCCCATTTTAAGATTCTTTCACTCAACAGAACTTCTGATTCAAGCCAGATTGTCATTTTGCACCGAGAAACCACATGCAGTCCTCACTCCTGATGTCCTTCTGAGAGCTTGAGGTACATGAGAGAAAAAAATAAAAGAGTTGCCAATAACCACACTCACTTTTGTTTTTAATTGATTTAGTCACAGTGAAGAATATGTCCTTGTAAATGTAGTTTTAACAGTACAGCAAGAAATAATAAAAATCATCTATACATGTGCATACCCTACCTGCATCCTAACCCTTCATAGGAACAGATGCTTTATGTGTATCAGTCCTTTCTTGCTCGCCATATGTTCAATTCCATAGGAAGAAAATCTTGTTGCCTGTGCCACAAGAGAGACACAGCACACTCCCGGCATCTGGATGATTTGGAAACTAAAATTCTGCATTGTGCTGGAGTGCATCATCTCAGGTCAGCCTAAACACATGAAAACAGAATGTATCTAATAGAATAGATATTGTCTCTGGGAGAGATGCAACTCCCCACTTACAAATACAGTCCTTCTAAACACCTTAAAAATGTATCTGATTATCAAAAGAATTTGTTACTTCATAATCATTGTAAATATTTTTCTCAGGCTGTGTCTGTACAGCATGAAGTCCAAGAAGAAATTTCTGGAGTCTAGATAAAATTGCAACCATGCTTCTCATTGCCTCCTGGTTTTGTAGGGGTAATTGCCACTCTGCATATTCCTCATCTCCTCTGAATCTCAAGGGTACACCTATGGCCTTAGAAAAAAATTTTTTTTTTTTTTTACTATTTCTATTGCAAGGGCTTGAAATTCTTCTAGAGTATTATCCTGGCATCATTATGTTAAATAGCATTTATGAATAGTTTGATATATATTCTGTCCCTTGGAACTTGGTGTGAGAAGGTTTTGAGGGGCTATAAAGAGCCCTGAGGGGCCTGCTGAGAGTATTGGAGAAGCATAACAGCACAGAGCTAAACATGGTGTGGCTATATTCATGTTACCTATAGGGAGCAATACCTGGAGCAGACCGTCCCCCAAAACTGTGATTAGATTTGTCGTGTAAGGAACTATTTGGTTAGTTCTGAACAATAACTTTGAAAAAATACATAGGCAGATTCATCATAAGCACACCAAGACAATCTGGGAAGGTAAATTATTGGGGAAAAAAAATAACACACCTTAAAAATATATGCTTTCCTTTCCCAAACTGCAAAACTAAAAGAAAGAAAAAATAATAGCTGCCTGAGTCCTGAGCATCAAAACTGCTGTCTTTCATCAGAAGTTATAAAGATTTAAAGGCCTGAGATAGGAGATACCACTGTAGGTGCAGACACCACTGAAAGCTTGATGAGAAGAAAACATACATATTCAACTAGATTATTATATTTTACAGACATGAAAAAATTAAATTGTAGGAATCCCTGTTAGTAATAAACCATTGCATATTTCCTATTTCTTATGCACTCCAACAGAAGGTATTTCTGAAAACATTTATGTAGTTTGGTTTGGTTTAAACATTGCATATAAAGGTAACTGCAAAGATAATTGGTTTAAAACCCCCAACCTAGTAATACGTTAAGTGGTACTGTGGAATAGCTGTAGTATGTGAAATTATAGTTGTAGTTGTACACACCTTTAGAGCAAGTCTTTAAATATATTTTTAGAATAGTTTGATTTTTAATTAATATAATAAACCTGTCACAGTAATTTACAATTAAATGTTCTTATGACACGTTCAACTTCAACTGTCTTAGAAGGAAAGAGTATTAAAAGGAAAACTTGCAACAATTAGGAAAATCTAATTTGACTTGTATAGAGAGTTGTTTTCTGCTCATTTTTTTATTCAACAGTAATGAGAGGCAAATTAATTATTTTGTCACTTTATTTTGAAATAGAGATACACGCATACTTGATACCTTAATCACAAATTAGATCAATCTAAATTTTAATTTTCCTACTATTCAAAATGGCTGTCTTCTATTACTCGCTGAGTGTATATTTAAAAGAGCAGAGGTAAAGAAAAGAAATATCAAAATTCAACATATTAAGGTGGACCTGACAGAAGTTTAGAGTGGAGGGTATTACAATCTCTTCTCTATAAAATTAAGAAAATTCTGTTTTTGTGAGGCTCCACAAATGAGACTGTTACTGCAAGATATCCCATATTTGAATGTACTGATTCAGCTGCCTTAAAAAAAAGACAACAGCAATCACCATAATAAAGTAAATAAATACCTAAACCAGAAAAGCACAGCTGGTCTTTGAAAACGTGTCCTGAATTTTTCAGTGCTGCAGTCTTGATCCTCCAAAGTTTTCTTTTTACCATGTGTCTAATTAACACTGTAGTCATGGAAACTTCAAGCACCCGTAGTTGTTCCTCAGAACCATGTTTAAAGTCTGGAAAAGGCATGTCATGATCTTTAATTTCTAATCTGCTGTGAATTTCACCAGTATTCTTCATGGCTAATGTGTCCCCCTGCCTCTCCTTTGCTCTGCAGCCCCCGACCTGTGGAAGTGGTGTTCAGAGCTACAGCTACTTCAGGCTTCCTTGGAGCAGGTACCTGTAACACTAACTTCTGATTCCACAGCATGTAAATTCCATGTTACAAGGTCACAGGCTTCTTCCATTCCTTTTCCATTCACTACTGTGGCATCAGTGCCCCAGAGAACAATTCTCTTTTTCTCTTACCTCGAAAATTCTTTCTTATCTGTTTTGATTTTCCAAATATTTTCTGTAATTTTGCAAGAATATACAATACACTGACTGTCATGAGCACCACAAAATGCAGATTTATTCTTTAAATATTGAAGGATCTTACTGTGGGGTTTTAAACAGCAAAGAAAGGAACAGAAAGTGGTCAGACCTTCCTTCAGTATATCCTTTCTTGTGGAAATACACGGAGGAAAATACATGGACTCCAAGATATTTAGTGAAAGATGTGTCCTAGGCTGACAGACATTCCCTTCAAGAATAAAAAAAGATAACCCAGAAAGTATTTATCTACCTGTAAGCAGTACTAGTATTGGGGATGACTCCTTTACAAAGTGAAATGGCCTAATTAAAGGAACTCCAGTCTGCATTTAGTTAGAGGTAAGTTTCTTCCAGATCAGTTACATTAGATAGAGCTACTCTGTTTGTCAGCTGAGACATGAGGAGTGGATGGCCTTCATGCTGGTAAGGGAGCATTGGGCTCCCAATGGAGATGTCTGTAGTTTTACTAGACTGTGTAGATAGCTCTCGAGAGACCTTTGTAGTTTGGGTTTAGAATTCTATCCCTTCCACAGGGGGAGGAAAAACTAGTCCCTTTGCTCCTGAAATCTATGATCTCAACAAACAACTTCAGAATATTATGTGTTACAGAAAGCTTATATTCTTCTTCCTTGAGATTTTCCTGCTTTTAGGCTTTTCTACAGGTACCCAGCTTAGTTTGATGCAAAAGCACTATCTGCCTTGTATCACAAATCACACATTATTCTCAAGCTCCTTCTTGGTTATTTTTCTTATGAGAAAACATGCTGTTAGTTTTGTTCAAGGAACAGTTGCTAAATGATTATTATTTCCTACAGATTATATCATCTCTTAACAGCAAATCATTTCTTCACAACAAGTTAATAAAATGCAAAAGAAGGCATCCAAGTCCCATTTAAAATAAACGGTGAATCTATTAAAATCTAAAAAGGTTTTTAAAAGTATCTGTAGTCTCATCTGTCAAAAAGGATGGTGCATAATATTGTGGAAAAGCTGATGGAGTTTTTTTCCCAATCTGTACATCCATAAGGTTCTATGAGTGCTTTAAGGCAGCATAATTCAGCACTGCTGCTGCAGGGAGTGGAAGCACCATGAACTCTAAAGGGCACTTAATCCACCGATAAGTTTTAGCCCTGCCACAAAGGTTTGCTGCACTTGAAAGCTTAATATGATGCAAAATGGCATAGACTAATTGTAGCATCACTCCTTTCAGTGGAAATTGATGCTTTATCATCAACTTTATCAGCATGCTTGTAAAATTCTTAGAAATGTTGTGATCCTGAAAACAACCTCTTCATATAAATTATACTTCAATCAAAGCGCATCCTCTAAATTTTGTAACCTAAAAAAACCATAATTTCCTTCTCTAAGAAGTTTATCTTCCCACAAAAATTCGATGATGATTTGTAGTCATAGAGTCTTCATTGTCTTTCTCTATGAAACTATTCACTTCTTCATGGCAAAGTGAGAACCTGTGTTGGGGGATCATAGATGTGTTTGTAGGTGTGGAAAAAAAATCCTTAAAATGGAGTGGTTTTAGAAATCAGGTGTTGGGATAATGAATTGCATTTCTTATAGAAATTTAAAATGCTTTTTCTATTTGTGAGGAATTTCAGTTGTACTAGAGATTCAGGGCCAGTAGGTAGAAAGAACAAGGCACACCAGTATAATAGAAAAGAAGTGGGAAGAACAATGTGGCGACATGAGCTACAGGAGAAACATTCTCCAGTGCACATATTTCCTGCAGTTGATACACAAATGCTCAGACTGATATGACTCTCACACTACATTTTACATAAATACTGTCAAGCCCTTTCAGATATGAAAGTCAGTTTCTGATTTCTCTCATTGTGGTACCAATCCAAGTCAGATATACTGATTTTCATGCAATTTCTTCATACTCGGAACACTAACACCAGAAGTTAGATTCTTGCATAAAAGGTGCAGACTAACCTGATTATTGCTCAAGATTTTTATTTTACTTCCTTTTCACTCCTGAATGGGGCAGACATGTAAAGGCAGGAGGAGGGAAAGATTGTTTTTACTCTAAAATGTAGCTAGGAAAGGCCATATAATCTAAAAATAGCTCAGAAAGATGAACTCCATGGATGTGCTAATGCCCCTGTTAAGTCAATATGTTTTGAGATGTTGAGTCAATATCCTTTAAGATTAATGGGTAATAAATAAGTTATGAAACTGTTTCCCCCAAGCATTCTTTGCACTTTTCTGTATAGCTTTTTGTACAGGTGGTTGCAGATGGAACTGAGATAAACAGTTTATGCAGGTCTGAGTCACAGGTTTGTGTGGATCAAAAGCTACTTCCCAAGTTAATGACACAATATAATGTGCTATACAATTCCCACCCCGCAAGAAACTGCAGCCTCATTTCTGAGCACCAGTGACTCATGTCCTTGGAACCCCCCAGTTCAGTTTCTTGGAGGTAAACTCAAGGTTGCTTTTTCACAGGTTCAGAAAATTTCTAGCAACTCTATAAGCAAACAAATGAAAAGCAGTTTTGTACGGACATTTCCCTGCCCACAAGGCCATTTCTTCTTCCTAACTTCAACCCATTTGTGCTGATTAATAGCTCAAAGGTCTTTTTTACTAAGCAAAAATTAATTCCTTCTGAGGAAGGCAGATCATATTCAGCCTCCCACAATGTCACATTCAATGGGCGACAGCTATAAGCTAGCAGAATGTAATTATGTTACTCCCTTAAAAGCAGGAGTCTTTCTCTAAAAATCAAGAAAATGGCTGTGCAGAGTAGAACATCTCTAGCTGACTGTGAATGTATATAGACTCATTCTCCTTTAAAAATACACCTCTGTACAAAGAGCTAGTTCAGTTCTCTTAAGCTTATGTAAGAGTTTTTTGGTGGAGTCTTTGTGCTTAGCCTCAGCAGATCTCCTGACATAAATAAAGTTCTGAATAATGTTACCTTTAAAGGCTTGCAGTTAGGTGGGGAAATTGTACTGGATTATAAAAACAAGAGTACACCTATAAAGTAGGAAGCAGTAGCGCTATCATGGAACTAAATGGTGAAGCTCTATCAAATAAAGGATAAATACAGTTTTGCTAAGCACTGTCATAGAGCCACTCAGGCTGCTCAGTGGAAATGCTTTTAGAGTCCAAGTAGCAGGAATACAAGAGAGGTTGACTGTAGATGGCAGACTCCTGTGATAAACCAGGAGCAAAATAAATATGTGGGCAAATATCAGAGACTATGTTTTAGTCACAAGTGAAGACTCTGCTTCCTACTGCGCAGGAGTTCTACTGGTGCAGACACAACAGGCAGAGAAATAGAAAAATTATGTGGAAAAAAAAAAATCCAGTCAAAGACAAAATTGCTAATGCTTCCTTAACTTAAAAAAAAGTGCTTGTGTGTATGTATAGGTTAGAGTACTCGAGGGACACAGTGACTTGACTTAAATTAGTGAAGGTAAACATAGGGCACGCCCAGAAGTTATTTCATGATTTTGTTTGAGAGGTGAATGGAACCACAAAAGAACAGAAAATAGTAGAATTTGTATCTGGCTTTTATTAACGATTTCAATACTTTAACTGTAAGGTTGCTGAGATGTCCTTATAATCCCCAGTTAAAAGGCAATGCTTGCCAGGTATCCACCAGTTATCCAGGAAGATAAGAATATAGGAGGTTTAGAAGTTCTAGAATATTCTTGCTAGAATTTCACCCACTTTATATCTGAGGTCTGTGGTGTTTTCCATTTAATTTCAGGTAATAAATGACAGAATTGTGAACCTACTATTTTCTAAATTGTTAGGGTTTTTTCCTAGGAGAATAGAGTTAGTAATATTGATCATGAATAATCTTTTCTGTAAATAGAGGCAAACTGTGTCTTTTAAACATATTCCCTTCTTGAATTATCTTAATTTATACAGGATTCAAATTATAGGAAGTATATACATGAAAGAAACATGTCATGAAGGATGAGAATTTTGTCTTATATAGAAACAAGGAAATGGACTGTGCAGGATATTTCAAAATGATCTGAATAAATCACCATTGCACAGAACTTTGGTGGAGAAATAAACAGAAGAAAATGAGTTGTTTTTCCTTGAACAGCAACCATTATTATCAGAATAATTCAGGCCATGTTGTCACTTGGGGAAAAAACATTTCATCTGTGTGAGAAAATCCCACCTGCTCAGAGCAGGTCTAACATAAAGAGGAGTGGTAGGACCATGTGTTTAAGCAAACTGTACTTTGGATAACACAACTACATAGCAGATAATCAGCTGCTACTACAGTGGGATGAAATCAAGTCACGAGCACTAAGCACTGGCAGAGCTTCATAACTAGAGATGTGTTACAGCAGAAACAATATATCATAATGCTGTTTGCTATTTTCAGACTGGGTGTATTTAACTGATTCCTGTATTTAACATCTGAATCCCAGCTGTGCACAGCAAGTCTTTATATCCTCAAATGAAAAGATTTTGCTGGTAATAGCACAGAATGATCACAGAATGATGCAACTTGACTTGTGTTTGGTATTATATTGGTTCTGACCTAGATAGCCCACAGAGCATTTGAAGGATACATGGAAACAAGATTTTAAAATGATTGCATTCCAGGTTGTTACATTCATAAGCGATTAAAGGCTAATCCCGCCTTTAGCTGCTTAGAATACAACCAAGATCCAAATGTCAAATGTCTTCACAGAGTAGCAGTATGTCTTTCACATTTGCAAAAATTCTAACTTGTATATTCCATTATTTAAGCCATACTTCTTTTAAGTGGCAATTTTTGGTAACAAAAAGCCTGCGGTAAAACTTTCATGTACAAATGAATCCCATTAATAAGGAAACTGCCTATTTGGCTTGACAAGATGAGACATGTCCTGTGCAAGATCTGTTTCCCACATGGTAAGCTTTATCACATAGTCTGGCTCTAAGCAGTTGCATTATTTTCTATGTCACTAAAGTTAAATAAAAATGTTAAGAAAAGCTGCCAACTGTGAAAACAAATCCAAATAAAAAATTAAGCACCCAAACATGATTTACTGTTTCACGTGGCAAAACATTATTAGAACAATGAGAGAGCAGTCTGTCTGATAATTTATTTTCTACTGTGAACATACATAGTGTAATTCCTCAGAAAGAGCAGTCAGCTTTCTCTTTTTGCATATCTTCCACAAAACCCCCACCAGAAAAATGAAATTATATAAATGCTTAAAGGAACCTGAGAAATCAGAAAAATTAAACTTCTTTTAAGACAGTTGCATTGCCATCAGTGTTTCCTGTGCTGAGGATATGTAGCGGGTTTGGTTCTAAACTGGGCGAACGAAACACTAAATTTTTGTAATGGTTTCAGTTCGCCTTTCTTATCTTTTGTGAGATAGAAGATTTGGAGGAATGCAAAGCAGGCTCCAAACTTAAAGAATATGGGAAAGTTTATTAACAGAACTAAAAGAGAAAAGAAAAAAAAAAAAATTAAAGCAAAGCCCCTCCCTTTGCTCCAACACCCCCCTCCTCCCTTTTCTCTTTCCCAAGCCAGCACAAAGGATAACAAGACATGATTCTTGGTCAGCATTTACAGTTCTTACAAATCTCTCCACTATTTAAGGAAACAGAGGTCTCTTTTGCTGTCCGTGGTCTCCCAAACTGCATCAGCCAACAGTCCGACAGCCCCCACCCGGGAATAAAGCTGCTGCCGGGAAAAACTGCTACTGTCATGGGAAGAAATCAGTCTCTTTACCAAGGGCCACACATGGGGTTTTTCCTTTTAAGGGTGGACAAATTCCAGCCTTAAATAGCAACTTGCTTCTTCACAGAAAAGTCTTAAAAGCTTCTCACAACTTTTCACAATTTCTGGGTAACCTGGCATGGTCCCCTTTGCACCTAGGCTGCATTCAGAATTTTTCATCACCCCCCCATGTCTTTAAATGGATTAAAGAGAGAAATAGTTTGGGATTATTGCAGGTCCCACCATGGTCTGCAGAAAACAGTTTTAAGTGCCGTGCTGCAAGTGTGACCGCGCCCTCTTTCTTCCACGCCGCTGTCTTAGCTTCACTCACTTTCTCTTTCTCTCTGACCTTGGAGACGCCACGATGAAGAATAGTCTCCGTCATACGGGCTTTATGATGAAAAAAAACCCATTTTCTTTGTGCTGCTGGTTTCTTTGATGTTAGTCTCTCAGCTTCATTGGCCTCTGCCAGGATCTCCGCAGGCCACGTGGAGGGAGGGGGGGGCAGTCCTCAGAAGCCTCTGCTGGGTGGTTTCAGCTAATTGCAGCAATTATGGCTGTTCCTCAGCTGCTGAGGCTCTGGGGGGAATTCTCCTGCCAGCATGCCGGCACCTAGGGGCCGTGCCCCAGCACTGTGGGGAGAGGCCCCAGGCCGCTCCGAGAAGCGGCTCCAGCACCCATCTCCTCCCCCCTCCCACAGGAGTGGCAAAACCAAAAGAGAGGCACTTCCTGTGTCCTCCAGACTTTAAATATGGAAATTCCAAAAAGTGCTACTGGTCAAACGAGCTGTCTATCAGCTTAGGTTCAACCTACTACACGATAGTAACTGGTATCCACTCATTTCTAGGTAGAAAGTGCATCTTGTTCATGTGAGAAAAGGTGCAGTAAAGTAGAACTACATGGCTTAGATGCCATGGATTTATGAAATTTAGCATATACATGAAATAGTAGAATATACATACAAATACAATTTTTATTTTCATCCATGTATGATGTGCTTACAGCAAGACTGTGTTCTTATCCAACTTATTACAAGCCAATGCTGTTTAATGTTTAGCCAAAAGAGACTGTTGTGGGTTGACCCTGGCTGTGTGCCAGGTGCCCACTCAGTCACTCTACCGCTCCCTTTCCCACTGGGACAGGGGAGAGAAAAAAACAGCAGGATGGAGGAAAAAACCAGCAGGATGGAGGAAAAAACCAACAGGGTGAGATAAGGCAGTTTTATTACAGAAAAAGAAGAAAGAAACAAGCAGAGATCTGCGCACGCAAGAGCTAAAGAGAAAAAGAAATCAGTCTCTACTTCCCATCAGCAGCAATGTTCAGACACTTCCTGGGAAGCAGGGCTTCAGCACGCATAATGGTTCCTCCTCCCTTCCTTAGATTATATATCTGAGCTGATGTCATATGGTATGGAATATCCCTTTCGTTGATTTGGGTCAGATGGCCTGCTTGTGTCCCCTCCCAAGACCTTGAAAATTTTTATTTTCATCCATGTATGATGTGCTTACAGCAAGACTGTGTTCTTATCCAACTTATTACAAGCCAATGCTGTTTAACCTGAGCATAAGGAATAGATAATCTTTCAAATATATTGAAATCAGAGCTGAATGTCAAGCACATAAGCTTACTTTTACTTTTTATATCATTGAAGTTCACCAACAATTGTATGTCACTTTACACTGCATATGTAAAAGACTGCGCTGAGTATTTTCATAAACTGAATAATTGATTCATGCAAATCAACCACTACCACTACTACTACTTTAGTCCTACTTTGCAATCTTTTTTTCCACTTTATTTTTTTTGTGATGAAGAAGTAGTTCGTTCACTGAGAAAATATTTTTGCTTGTTTTCTACATTTGTCGTGTTGAG
Source organism: Aleadryas rufinucha (assembly GCA_013397815.1). Classification (NCBI taxonomy): domain Eukaryota; kingdom Metazoa; phylum Chordata; class Aves; order Passeriformes; genus Aleadryas; species Aleadryas rufinucha. The sequence goes on along the minus strand of VZTH01008345.1, from coordinate 209,621 downwards.
GACTCTGAATGTAAAAAAGAACAGAAAAGATTTGGCCACTGATTTTCAAAGGCAGGACCTGTAGAGAGGAAATAATGCTCTATCAACAAATATCCTTCAGAGACGCCTACAAAGATACTGTAATATTACCTAATGGAATGTATCCTCTACAGTGACATACCATGCTAAGTCATAGAATACATACCCTGGCATATCTGAGGCTGCCCATGAGCTTGACAGGGAGATAAGGTCACAGTTTAGCTTCCATAATTATTTCCATACAAAGCAGTACCAGTCAGGAAGGGGTAGTCTTGTTCTTCAGCTGACAACAATTATCTGAGATGGACGTGAGAAGGAAAATAATGAATGTGAGTTCTGCTAAATGAACAATATGGTGGCTTCTAGTTTTTCTTTGCTTCCCTGGTGCTTTTTTTCCCCTGTAGTCAGGAAGAGGCTGGATATTATTAAACCTTGCAATATGTGTCCATTCTGTCCTCTACCAAGAAAAGCAATAAAAAGATGCCTGTCTAACCTTTTCTATCTTGAGATGAATCTTTTCTTTACTATCTTTGCTATGAGAGATTCAATAACAGCATAAATTCTTCAGGCACTGTTCCTTTTTAATGATCAAAGCAGTTATTCCAAAACTTTGTCTTTTGCACTTGGAAAGGGCAAACGGAATTGGGATTCAGAGAAAAGTTCAGGAACTGCAGGTTAAAATATTCCTTTTTCTTCCTGCTCTCAACTACACTTATCATTTGCATCTATGCAGAATGACTATGAAGTGTCACTGCTCTGATGATATCCTTTCCCCATATATGTAAAATGATATATTGAATTGCCAGGAATAGGTCAGTTCTTAATCCAGCTGTCAGGAAGTTAGGAGTATTTTCTTTTTCCTAGGTCTAGAAGTATCCACCATGCTTATTATTGCTGAAACTTGCTGTCCCTTCACATTTAATATGAAAATCATGTCCTGTCTTTCAGGCCCAGTAGGAAGATGGTGCAGTATGTTGTATACATTGATTGTTATGATTCACATCTAGGTATTCTAATATTTATTTATATATTATTTAAGATTTATTTATATAACTTTGGAAAATGACCAGATGCTGACAATCACATCCATGAAGAGATGATAAAAGCAAAACTTGTAGAAATAAAAAGAGGTGCATTAGCCCTAGTAAGCAATTTGAGAAAAGAAGGGACCATTATGAACACCGGTATGAGACTGTTGGGCCCAGTGACTATGTGCCATCCTTCTCTTCTGTGAATTATAGCTGAAGTGATTAGATCTTTTCTAGAGGATAACTTCAAGGATGTAGATCACTCTTCCCTGTGAAGTGAAATACAGAGTACAATGCAGCGGTTTTTGTCATCCTAGGTACCTGATATCCAGGCTTTTTTAATGCTTGATAAGACTTATTTTCCTTTATAAATTTAACTTACTAGCATTTTTTAACATACCTAGAGTCAGTAAAGCATCAAAAGTTTATTGTCATCCATATTTTAATCACATGTTGAGATTTGCCAGTTCTAACCTACCATGTGAATTCCAGCGTAGAATGTGCATAAACACCGACATGGTCCTTAGCTTTGTGTATATCCAGTATATTTTCAATACTAAATATTTATATAATTTGTTGGAGTTTGAAGTCATGCAAAGCATTCTTTGATTTGATCCCCTCCATGTTTCCAGAAGAGCACATAATCAGGGCAGAGTGACACCCAACCACACTGGTAAACAGGTTTATAAAAGCTGTAGGTATCTGTAAAGATTGCTTTTAATAGCATGGGCAACATCAATCCAAATCAAATTTTCTCTCATTAAAATTTTTCATTGCTCATTCACAATCCTTTCCTGGGAATAAACTTTTAGCAAAAAAACCAGGACATCTTCCTTATTTCTTCTCTTCTTTGGTATAATTTTCAGCAACATTGCACTGGATGACAGATTCTTATGAAGAAATTTTCTTCAACCTTCCACTCTCTATTACAGCAAGGACACAGTTTATAGTGCTGCCTCAACTCTGTTATGATTCTTTAATGCCAATTCAGCTCTGTGATTTCTTTACAACACTGCAGGAGAGGATTTTCCTCAATTTTCTGACTGTGTAAGTAGGAAACAGTTAGCTACATGTATCAGAAAAGAAAAAAAAAATCATCTTTAGTTTCCCTATAATATTGATGTCAAAATAAACTATTAAAATGTGACTTGTTTTGAAAACAACAAATATTCATCAGTCAAGCGGCTGGTATAAACAGCTAGTCCTTTTGCTGCCTGGAGAATAGATTTCTCTATATAGGTTTTTTTACCGTGGAGTAAAACTATTAAGTCACTTGGCCGCTCAGCGTTTCCTTGTATGAGTGACTTTTATTTATGATGTAAAGTATGATCTGAAGGAGTTAAAGTTTTCCTCACTACTAGTGCTAAAGCCCTTATCTCACAATTTATTTCCTTCCTATCCCAAATTGTATATAAGAGTATTCAAAACTAAACTTTGAGGTATTCAGCTTCATCTGATATCCTGGGTTTGCATAATGTGTATTTTTTATGAGATGCTTTATAAATTTTGTTATTATGTTATGTGCCTCCTGCCTTATCACCGAGTTCATTAATTTCATTGCAGCTGTTCCTATACAAGAGAAAGTAATCTTGAGCATGATATAGTTTCCAAGCAGTCACCACTTTGATTTCTAATCATGTAGTTAAAGACTACCTAAAGAAGGTCACTTCTGTGATAGTGTCGAAGAAATCAAGCATCATATGCCACACCATAATACTGGAAACTGCTAGTTTGCTTTTGAAACAAAGGAAGAAAACCATGGCACTTTTTATAGGAAAGTTTTAAATTAGCCCTTCTGTGTTTGTGTCTGTGTGTATGTACTTTCTACTGCACTGTAAATTCAGTGTATTTTGGTTGCAATGAAATGTGCATCATCAAAGCTCCTTCAGATAAGGAATTATCTTATGTCTTTTTCAAAACAGACTCACTATAGGAGGTGTTTTCTATAGGAAAAGCTCCAGATTTAAATTTAAAACCATTACTCTCTGTTTGGAAAATAATACATTGACAATATCCCAGTCTTAATCAGGTCACAGTATGTTGTATTAGTTGGAAATCTGAACAAAATACCTGTTTGTGCTGTTCATAGGTATAAATTTGATTTAAATTATTTTCTGTTTCTGGAAATAAAAATTTGAAAATAATATCTGCATTTACAGATAAAATTGTGGCAACAGTTGAGGCAAACTTATTTAAACATAACTGCTTTATGCCTTCAGAAATCTAATATATGATTTTACTCACTGTTTAGACTCCTCCAACCTCTTTACCCATAAAAAAAGGAAAAAGAGAAAAAATGTGGTACTTGGAAATTAGATATTTAAAATATTGAATAATGTCTAACCACAGTGGATCTCACAGACATTTAATTCCCTTTACAATCATTTACAGGAAATGTGCATTTATGTTACATTTTTTACATTATGCTCTTTCCTGTGACAGTTAATGAAGACAATGCTATAGGCAAGATTTACTTTCACACTGAGTTAAATGATCCAGGAGAATGATTTAGAAATAAATTATTTTTCCTAATTTCCTGAAAAACATTAAATGGCTATTATGAAAGCAGAATACAGTAAAAAGTATAAAAAAAGACACAGCCCTATTATTAACTAACAACCTACTGCTTGCTCCATAGCATGATAAAAAGTATGGCAAAATGTATTAGCAGTTTCTACTAAAACCTAGTTTTAAATGTCAAAATATTCAAAACTAATCTACATCTCATAACAGACTACACTTTTCTTCTGTGTCTGCATTTGAGTAATTAAATTTTACAACTTTTTATTCAGTAGCATCTGCTTCATGTTTTTGCACTGTAGTTAAGCTATCAATTTTTGGCAGTGTAATAACCCTGTTGAGTCAATAGCTACTGTTTGCTCTGACATTATTAACTCAAAAGCGAGTTCATTGTTTTGCTTGTTTTTAAAGTACATGCAATTCATACACATGATCACTTTTAGCTGATAGAGCATATTAATAAAAGATATACTTCACTGGATCTAGTAGAGAGCCCAGTATCTCCACTGACTGGAGACCCTAAGATAAACTTTTTATGATATCATAACTGGAGATAGCTTTAAAGTATACCAAGTGATACAGCACTGCTGCCATATCTTAGGCTTGAATACCTCTTCAAACTGGGTCAGGAGCTATTTTTCCTGTTTCAAGGAAACTGTCCTTTCAATTGTTCATTACCCATAATCTCTACACAGTTAAGTGATCTAAAATCATAGAATCACAAGAGGGTTTGGCTTGGAAAGAACCTTCAAAGTTCATCTAGTTCTCAACCTGTTCCCATGGTAGGGACACCTTCTACTAGACCAGGTTGCTCAAAGCCCCATCCAAACTGTCCTTACACTGTCAAGGAGTAGGCATCCATAACTTCTCTGGGCATCCTCTTACATTGTCTCACCACTCTCATTGTAAAAAAATTTCTTTCCTCTGTCTAATCTGAATCTACCCTTTTTCAGTATAAAATCATATATTCCTTGTCCTATTGCTACAAGTCCTGGTAAGGAGTCACTTCCTATTTTTCCTGTAGCCCCCCCTTCAGGTACTGGAAGGCATCTATAAGGTCTCCCCCTAGCCTTCTCTTCTTCAAGCTAAACAACTCCCATTCTCTCAGCTTGTCTTCCTAGGAGAGGGTTCCATCCCTCTTATCATTGCTGTGGCCCTCCTCTGGACTTGCTCCAACAGGACCACACCTTTCTTGTCTTGGGGGCCCTGGAGCAGAATGCAGTACTCCAGGTCAGGTCTCAAGAGAACGGAGCAGAAGGACAAAATCCCCTTCCTTGCCCTGCTGCTGCAGTGCTTTTGATGCAGCCAAAGATACATTTGGCTTTCTGGGTTGCAAATACATATTGCCAGTCCATGTCCAATTTTTCATCCACCACAACCCTGAAGTCCTTCTCTGCAGGGCCACTCTCAATCCCTTCATCCCCCATCCTTTATTGATAACAGGATTTGTCCTGTCCTGGCTGCCAGATTTTGCTCTAGGCCTTGCCAAATTTTATGAGGTTCATGTAAGTTCACTCCTCAAATCTATAAAGATCCCACACTCAGCTTGGTGTCACCTGCACGCTTTCTGAGGTTGCACTCTATCTCACTATACATGACATTAATAAAATATGGAATAGTATTGTACGTAACATGGACCCCTGAGGAACACTGTTGTTAATGAGCTCCATTGATCCATTGACTGCAACTCTTGGATATGGCCATCCAGACAATTCCTTATGTATCTAAAAGTCCATCTATCAAACCTATATCTTGCCAGCTTACTCACAAGGCTGTTGTTGGAGCCCATGTCAAAGGCCTTATAGAAGTCAATAGGTGACATCTATTCTTCTCTTAGCTACCAATGTAGAGTCAGTCCATCATTAGTAAATGCCATGGCATTAGTAAAGCATGATTTGCCCTTTGTGAAGCCATGCTGGCTGTCTCTAATCACCTCCCTGTAGTCTACGTGCCTTGGCATAGCTTCCAAGAGGATCTGTTTCATGTTCTTACTGAGGCTGACAGATTTGTTTTTCCCAGAATCCTCCTTTCTACTCCTCACCAGAAAACAGTCAGAGTGATATTTTGTAATTGGCTTCAGATTTTGTACCTCTAAGTGCAGTGATTTCTCATTGCTATCGTATCTCACTGAGCAATGTACATAGAGCTAACAAAAAATCCACAGTACAGAGGGTATCTTGCTGCACAAATGTTCTTACACACCTAAAGTTTTTCCTCAGCATGTCAAAGTGCAATGGTGTCTTTTCTGAATGACAGGAAAATCTGTGCAAGTGAGAGGCATCTCTGTGAGGAAGATATCACGTGGCATTCAAATTACTTGGAAGGACAAGAAGCAAAACTATATATTTTCTTTAATTTCAGTTCAGTTGTTTAAAGCAATAAATTGTGCAGTTCCTGCAGGTTAAATAAAGCACTATTTCCCTCCTCTGGCAGTAAATTAAACTAATAGAGCTTACCATTCAGGACTAAATGAAATTACAATCCATGTTTTAACAGAAATCCATCAAAACCAGAACTATGACTGGGACAAAAAATGTATAAAAATATTTGACATATATATATGAAAATTATTTTTTCCTCTGAAGAAATGCTTAGAGTTACCGAGACGCAGAGAACATAGGAGAAGGAAAATGTTGTTATCATGCTAAACTTTATGTATTTTGTATTTGGCAGAACTACTGAGCAGTTTCTGATCTGTTTTAGGTAGAGAAGGAAAAGGGAAGGAAGAAAGTACAGGCATAGAGTATTTGCTCCCCTGCATATCTAGGTCAAGTTCTTGCTGCCTAGGCTCCCAAGTGTTTTGAAAGATGTTATAGCACCATTAATTTCACTAATCACACAAAAGATAAATGGGTCAGATACAGGTGGCCCACGGGCCCAGGCCAGCTGTCCATGGCTAGCGTTGGGGATAACATGCTTCAGGTCTTGTTCAGTTTATGCTTCCACAACACGTATGGGAAGGCATCCTATTCATCTTCCTTCCTTCCAGACACAGTCCCTCCAGGATCAGCTAACAGGGCTTCAACTCCGTCTTTCCTCAGCAGCAAAATTGGAGTGTAAGAGTATGGCCAGATTGCTAGAACTGCAAGACAAATTAACCCTGATCAGAGTTACATTAACACAGAAATGACTAGAGAATTTTGTGTACTGACATCTGAAACCTAGATATGAGAGAAAATAAGAATACAGTTCACATTGTTAAGGGACACATTGTATTTCTTATCTGAGTGAAGATTTTGGAGTTCAAGTCTTTTTCTTATTTGCAGTTGTATATGAACAGAAGTGCAGTACTGTGGATATTTTTTGTTGGAAGTTTTTTCTGCAAATTCTGTAATAAATTAGCAAAAGGTCAATGTACCTGTTACAGGTCTGTGTTTTGAATGCTTCAAAATTACTTTCTTTTCTGATCAGTGTCTCTAATTCAGACAAGTATACTTTTAATAAGACAGGTCTCAGTGTCGAAGTTTTTAATATAAAGGAAATTGTAGTCTTTTTTATACAACTAGAAAATAAACTCCCAACATTCCCTACAGTTAGCAAACTAGTATGACTCTCTCACCTCCATTCAGCTTCAGTTTTGCATGAAGCTTGTACAAATCCAACTGTTTCAGGCAAGCATCCCTATCAAACTGAAAAATTAAGTAAATGATTCTGAAATCTTTGGGAGTGACAGATGAGACTAGTTAAGATATGACTAAGTGACAGACACACTGAGGAAACCAGTTTAAGAAAAGCTAAATACAAGTCTCAGAACTTAGCAGTAACTGCATTTTATGTAAGTAGATTATTAAATACAAATAACTTCTCAGAAGGTTTCTTTTAGAAATAAACACTGATGCTGACTCTAACAAAGAGCTTAAAAGATTAACAAATATATCCAGTTCTGTATTAAGGAGATTTCAATTTAAATGTAATTCTTTCTAGACTTCAGCTTGTTAATATGGACTTAATACAGTTTTGCATCGAATAATCATGCTTTAATGCAAAAAGCAAAAAAGGCGTTTCATATTAAATTATATTTAATGAGAAGACTATGTGCTGTCAAACTCTGAAACTGGTGGATCACATGCTCAAAAAATGCATAATGTGGCAAGGAAAACTTTCCAGTGTGAGGTCAACAACAGTTACAGGTGCTTTTTGATGCAAGAGAGAAAGATTAGCATAGCATTTGCTATATCTGCTAAGCATAGAATTAATCAGATAAGCAGAGTAAAGCTGCAACTTTCTTCTTTGGTTTTCTTATGAAATGGAAAATTTATCAGGATCCCAGGTTTCAGAGATTTTGAGAGCTAACTCAAACATTTCTGTCATGACTAACTGTTTCATATTAAAAAAAAAAAAATAGTTGCTTGCACTTGAAATTAAAGGAATGTAAAATATGCTGATCATATATACCTTAAACAATGAAACAAGAAAGGGCTTGCTGATAACAGAACTTAAATTTTATTTTCAATTATTACCTTTTTATCCTTTTGTCCCATGTGCATTGATTTTGAATTGGATAATCCATTTATGTGCAAAATACATCAATCAGCCATCTTGTGTATGTGGCTGCTTTGAACTTATATGCAGGTGAAAAAATGTTTCCCAGTCAAGAGAACTTTTAATTAAAACATATTTTTTAATGTCTTATTTCAGATTTGTTCCATTAAAACACAAAGGGTGATTATTAGCCTACTCTTCACATAGAGTGTTCTGCTTTAATTTAGTGTGCTTGCCTTCAAACTTCTCTTTATTTTTTTTTGACATTTTTTTAACAAGTTCTTGCTTTTTAGCTTGGATTTTGGGATGAACATTGCCAGTTTATGTGAAAAGGAAATACTACTTCTTATTCTTTTCAATGAAATCTCAAGGATATAATTCAAACCTCGGATTCTTCTGCAGTATATGTAAAACTTGAACCTGCCCTAAAGTGGAATTATGGTGTGACCATTGCTGTCAGAACCACTTGACTGAATATTTAAAAAATAAAATAATATTGTAAAAAATTTCTACTGTAACATCTAACTTGTCCTAAAAGAACCTGAAGAGTTTTTAAAATAGTATAAAATTCAAATTCATTTCCAGTATTGGCAAAGTACATTACACACAGATGTTTTGTTTTATTTTGCCTTGCATTCCTTTGTATTCCGGAGTGCTAGTCTGTTTTGCTACTAGATTTTAAAACATGATGTTAAGGAATTCTTCAGAAACTGCATTAAAACCCAATTGCACACTCTGTTTCTTTGGTATGTAAAACAAAGCCTAAATATCTCTGTCTCTCTAGCGTTCAAGAGCAGTATGTTTTTTGCAGATCACATGTGTGCAGCCAGCTTCCCTTTTGGTTAATAGAGCTAATAATTTATTAATTCACATGGTCAGTATTTATGGCTCATGGATTTGTCATTATTAGCAAGCAGTACTTTCTGGTTTTATTACCATTTAAGAATGAATTTGTGCCATTCATTCACCATATTCTGTAGAATAAAAACATATTTACATTTATAATTCCAAAATGTTGATGATACAGGTCAATTCTGCTTCACATATAGACCATGACAGTTATTATCAATTCTACAGTTAATTGTAATATTCACATTGTTTTCAGATAGTTTAAATTATTTCCTTGTTTCCTTTATGTCATCCAAATAAATTAGGGAGCATTCCAGATAGACCAATTATGAAGTGATAGTTTCTATAGAAGTAGGTGACAAGATCAAACACAAGTTTTTCTTTAGGTCATAAATTTTAAAAAGAAAACACAAAAATACTTTGAATTATTCTCTTAAAGCACTAGATATATATCAGCAAAACTTTGCTTTATACACAGTGTTGTGTATACAGTGGGAATAGCTGGCAGAAGCTAAACTTCATGCTATCATTCTGCCTTGCTTAAGAGCTGCAAATACTCAAATGTTCATGTTAACACACGGATAACATAGGGTTATTTTCCAATCTGCAGTCTTGAAAGTTATCTTTTTTTTTCCAAAAAAATTTCATTATTTACAAAATAAGTAGCATGCTTAAGTCTTCAGGAATAATTTGCGTTCTAGTTGTTTTACTGTATTTTTATTCTTCATTTGTTTTCTTAATTCCCACTGGAGGCAGTGGCGTTGTAAAATGTTGTCAACATGAACTAACACAGCACCATCTATCTCACTGTTGAGACAACCTCTTTTGCTATCCTGGTCTCTCTCAAACTTCCAGAGTCCTGTGTTTAAAACACAACCTTTGTGCAACCTGCAGCCTTCTGTGTCATGTAGGCTGTGCAGTTTTCATGCTACACCACCCAGGCATAATTCCTAATGAATGAGTAGGGGCAGAGCAGAGGATTATTTTAAAATTTGAAGATTGTATGTAGCATCGCTTTTTTCTACCACCATTATTTGCCCTAAATGTCAACAAAAACTTGGGAAATGAGAAGTTAAGTAAAATTCAAACATTTGTGGAACAATAAAATGAGAAAGTGTGAAGAACCCTAAGGGACTAGAATTAGTTGAAAATGTGGGGATATCTTCTCATCAATTTCTACAAGATTCAAAATGTGGACCTTACCAAGCTGGAAATTCTTCAAAAGGCCCAAATCAGGAACATGGTGCTTGACAGAACAAACTAAAATTGCTATGGAATTCTCAGTGCACTCTTAAAATGTGATTTTGCATATGCTGGCAAAGAGGAAACCCAACATCTGCTTCTGGGACAGGTTACATCAAAATAGAATTAAAACAAATTAAAAAAAAAAAATCCAGTTTTAAAGCGATTAAATGTCAGTGGACTGGATATCTTCTTTCAAAAGCTACTTGATGTTATCTCTATTTTTTTTCCCCACTACAGAAAAGAATAATACTAACTTCCAGATATATTATGTCTAAGAATTGTAATTTTTCCCCTTTGATAATGGTTTTTTTTTCTGTCACTGAAGCTTAAACCAACATACCTTTTTTGCCAATACCTGATAAAAGCACCTACCAGTATTTACAATAGAATATTCACAATAGAAGAGAAGATTAAAATTGAGGTTTAATTTTCTGACTCAAGTGTCAAATTTGAAGGTATGTTTCAAATATCAGTTAAATAAAACAAATACAAACTCTTTTTTTCCCCTTCTTTTAAGCCATCCTAGCAAGAGTTATACAGAAAAATGTGTCCCATCTTTACACTTGGATCTGACACTAACAAACGAAATTCAGATAACTAAATCTTCTCAGGGTAAATTCTCAGGGTACGTTAAATCTACTTCAAATATTCTGAAAATAATAATCTGTTCCTCAGTAAATACCAATCAATCTGGCAAGAACCTAAAGCATAATGTGGTACTGAGAACAAACTCTCTTGCAGTTGTTCTATTTCCTTTCCAACACATGCCATTTGCATTACATCTAGTTTCACAGAGATGGCATAGTTAACTTATGCTGACACAGTGGTATTACCTTTGGTTATCCTCAAAGAACACTAAAAGACTAAGTCCCTGCAGTGTTTTGCCACCTGCACTGTGAGCTCTAAAAGAGGCCTGTTTTACGAGAATATTGTGGTTTCTGAAAAACTGCAGAGGAATTAGAAAGAAAATACACAAGGAAGGGCATAAAGGGCAATGTGATTTTTAGTTTTGTAAACTGCTTTCTTCCAGTTTTATGTTAAAATAAGACGCCAGATAAAGTTACTAGTTGCAAATATGACATGAGAAACCCAAATTGGAAAGTAATTTAAACCTGAAGTAAATTGTCCCTGTGGAATAAGCAGTACTTTAGTTTAGACCTCAAAAAACCCCTCAGCATCTAGTATTCTCAGGCTGTTAAGAGCAATAAGTGTCTGAGGTCACCTTCACGTTAAGCTTGCTGTGACTTTCCTTGGCAAAATGTTGAGAGAAACCTAGAGCACCTAAAAGAAGAAATGTTGCAAAATTTACTCTGTTGATATTCTTTATTTGGGAGAAATGTGTCAAGTGCTATGAACAAAATGACAATATTTAACTTATTAATAAAGGTACTATCAGTAGTTCTGGCATTTTGTTTTTTTATTCCATGGCACTAAACTGGGCAATCAGTGGTTATAATTGCCCACTATGGAGTTTACCGAGGACATCAGGCTGCTCTTTGCAGGAGCAGTTGCTGAGGTTCATCTGCAGTAAAAGATGTGTGGAGTAGACTCAAGAAAAGTGCAGTGCTTAGTAGTGACTTCTGTGTAGTTACAGGTATGGCTATAATGGCAAAGGTAAAATACTGGAAAGACATGACATCCACAGAGATTTTTGAAATCAGAAAGATTTATGTGAATTCATTCCTATATTGGTTTAATTTAATCTCCTTTATCAACCCAATTAAACTTCCAGTGATAGTGATAAAAAATAAGCTGAGCAAATTACTTATAAACCATTGTATAAAATACACAAAACTCCTAAGTATATGTGGAGAATGGTGGCCCCGGAAAAGGAAGGAAGGAAGGAAGGAAGGAAGGAAGGAAGGAAGGAAGGAAGGAAGGAAAGAAGGAAGGAAGGAAGGAAGGAAGGAAGGAAGGAAGAAATTCCAAATAATTTTTGGCATTCACTATTTAGAGGAGAAGCAGCCTTGGATTCTATTACAAAGTGGTTCTTGAAAAGCAAAATCAGTTGCTTTTGCCAGCTTTGAATAGCCAATGGCAGAGGGCCAAACCATGAAAAAGCTCAGAGAAACATTACTGCACAATATCAACATTTGTTTCTCTCTCATTACTACTCTACCTTTTTTGTCCTGTGTCTTTAGAGTATTCTTAGAGTTTTACCTTTTCTACCACTTATCTTGTAATGGGAAAGTATTGTATAATGCATAAACAATATTTAAATACAATACACATAATATTTTTAAAAAATTCCCATTATAAAGTAATGCAAATTAAAGTGGAATGATCATGTTTTGTGAAGAGATTCTAGGCTTGGGTTCTATTTGCACAACAGATTTTCAGGTCCCTTTTAGGTTTAAGAAGGTCTCTGACACTCTATCTTTAAAAAGTCTCTTCACAAGCATCAGAGACTACTGTTTTTGTTTAAATTGACAAGGTTAGTTGGGTCTGGATTGGTGAACAGGTCACTGATAAGGATTTTCCTGGCATTCTGTGCACTTGCCTGAACCTGACTACCAGCATCAATGTGCCCTTTTTGTCTCATCCACGTGCTGTCGGATTGGGTTGTTCCTTGTGAGGCCTCTGCTTCTCTCCATCTTGCTGTCACCCTCATCTCCTTCTTCCCTTTTTCTCAGGGAGTAACTTCTCTTGCTGTCACCTTACAGGACCATGGTCTACAGACTGTCAATGAGAGGATGTTTGAAACCCCTTCCCTTACTAGGATCTTTTAAACAAGACAACGCCTATATGGGGAATTAGATCTCCCACATCTTGATATGTGATCAGTTCCTGTCTGGGTGGTGGCAGAAGTTTCCATTGTAAGGAAATTTGTAGCAAGGTCTTCAGCTGGATCAGGAAAGCCTTCCCAAACCACATCTTTACTGAATTCTTACATTCAGTTTTGTGTCCCATGGTCCTACGGGACCATGTATGCTTTATTGCTATCAATAAACTGTGTACAAAACACCTCATGCCTTAAGTATGTTCAAAAGACCGTACTGGGTGACCATTTCTGCATCTGCAGGAGTAATTTCTAAAGCTTATTTACAATGACTTTATGTATCTAAAATCTATTCTTCCATGAGAACTGCCTCAGAGAGTCTCTGGAGCAACCAGATTCTTCATTGCAGGTGTTAATCAATACATGGAAGCATGTGGATAGTCACTGTGAACTGGCCAAGTGCACAACAGAGAAAACCACCTAGATTCTTTGAATTTTCTACCTCTTGCAGCCATTTCCTAGCTCTTGCAGTAATTAGTGAAATGCTCCGTAGTGCAGCTGAGTAAATCACCTTGTCTCAAATTAGTCAATGAGATCTGATCAGCAGAAACTGGCCAGAGGCTTCTTTGATCAGCCAGGGAATTTCTGACTGAGTGCACATGGGCATGATATCTACCTATACCACAATTGCAGGACAAACATGAATTTCATATTTATATAATATGTCTAACTTAAATTCTTTAGACCTTGCCACAACCAGATGTGAGCTTTGCAATATCTAAAAAAACCCATAGGTTTGTGTTTCTTAGGAATGTTTGTTCTCTAAAACTAAAAAATCCTTTCATTAATACAAAATAAAGGTAAACTTTTAGCACATTCATCATTAGGACAAATTAGAGAGATGAGCGATCACCAATTGTTTGAAATTTAATATGGGCAAGTCCTGGATTCTGCCCCAGGACAGGGCAAGCCTGGATATGTGTATAGACTAGGGAATGAGATGCTGGAGAGCAGTGCTGCAGAAAGGGACCTGGGGATCCTGGTCAACGGCAAGCTGAATCTGAGTCAGCAGTGCCCTGGCAGCCAGGAGGGCCAACCCTGTCCTGGGGTGCATCAGGCACAGCATCGCCAGCCGGGCAAGGGAGGGGATTGTCCTGCTCTGCTCTGCACTGGGGCGGCCTCACCTCGAGTCCTGTATGCAGTCTTGGGTGCCACAATATAAAAAAGACATTAAACTATTAGAGAGCATCCAAAGGAGGGCAACAAAGATGGTGAAGGGTCTGGAGGGGAAGCTGCATGAGGAGCAGCTGAGGTCACTTGGTCTGTTCAGCCTGGAAGACACTGAGGGGAGACCTCATTGTGGTCCATCTCGAGCTCTTCCTAGTGGAGGAGTTTTTCGCTATTGGAACTTTCAACTGTTCTTGCTCCTGTTAATTGGCTGCATAAGAAAAGACCACAGCACAAGGTTCTTGTTACAAAATGGGATTGTTTCTGGGCCCTTGTGTTAGCAGTGATTTTTGCTATAATGTCAAAATCCTTGTGAAAATAACTACTTTGGGGAGGAAGAAAATATGAATCAATGAAAGATTTTACAAACCTTCCCTACAATTTTCCTTAAAATATTGTCACAGCTGTCCATCACAAATGTACATATGCTAACTTTTTTTTCCCTCCGGTGGAAAAAAAAATAGAGTTCTTTACACATCTCTGTGGCAAAGAGACAACATTTTCTTTTGGTTACTGCCAAGGAAACTGAACAAAAGAAAAATAGTTATTTTTGGAAAGGAAAGAAATACTCAACTACCTTCAAAGAAGGCATCATTTTCACCTGAAAGAAGAAATAAAGGTTGTACCAGTCCCATAGTCCATTCTTTTCTAGTCATCTCACACAGATGAGTCACGTTCTCATTGTCAGCATGCTTAAAGAATCCTCATTTACACCTCCACAAGTCTCCTAATGGACTCTCTTCATAAACTCTACATTGTATAAGGTAATCTAATGAGTCTTTTCATAAAAACAGGCATCCAGACATTTTAAAAATATTCTCATCTACTCCAGTGGGAAAAGTTTCTATTTCAAAATGGGACTACAGAGTCAAAATTACTCTCCAGATCTAGCCCATAGGGAAATGACAGAATGAGCAGCATATTCAGCCCAACTTTCCACTGTTTCTCTCTTTCCTCCACTTCCTCAGTCCCAAATGAGCACCTTTTTCATGGCTTTTAGAAACTATGGAGTATTCCATCATATATCAGGAAAAGCTACATGAAAACTGTTGCAGTCAGCTTCTAGTAAGCAGTCTGAAAAGTTTCTGGGGAAATAATTAATGAAGGCAGAAAGAAAGCTAAGAATAGGAAGTCAGAACTACTTGGAGCTAATCTATTACTTGAAAGTGTCAGCAGCAGCAAAAGTGTTATCTACTGTTTGCAGCAGGACTGTGGATACATGTCATGCTTAGATTCCTACTTTCCTTGCCCTAGGACTCCTCTCAAGGTTTGGGATACATTTGGCTTTATTAGTGTGATTAAATCAACGTGCTTTAAAGGATTTAGATCTTTAATTTCTGGCCACCATAGTCAAAACTGGTCCTATGCTCTCAGAAGACTAGACAAAACTGAATTTTGCAGTCAGAAGAAGAAAAGCATATGAAAGAAATATGAAATTGGGGAGGAGAATGACAATTGATAAATCTTTCTCCTTTCTACCCTCCGAAGGGACAAGGCTTTCATTTTCCCTGGAAGAGGTATTCATTAGGGCTATACCAACAATAGTCTGCAGGACTGGGATTCAAAACCCATTGTATTCACAGCAATTCCAAGGAGATGTTGCTATGCTCTATCTACTAGTAGCATGTTGCTATTCTGGGGTAATCCAGACTTCTGTCAAAAAATTGGTGCAAGGCTGTTTGCAATGGCAGGAGGACTGACAGGACTGCCTGTTAATGAGTGTGTTTTCTTCCCCTCAGCAATCTACCTGGGACAAGTATTTGTCTATTGCAATAATGTCAGCCTAGTTTCACTCAAAAGGAGCAGGACTTCTCTGCTATTCAAGAAGAACAGTTAAAATCAGTTTTAACTTTGTTAATGCATTTCCTGGAAGACCAGAAGTAAATTATTAGGTGAATTTAAGAGCTTAATAACTACACTTTTCTTTTTTCTTAATTTATTCATGAGGTAAAATGGTTTATATTTATGGATAATTAATTCTTTAAAGGTATTAATTTAATTGCTGTTTCAATGCCATTTTGTTGCAACTTGTGCAACCTTATTCAAAGCAGTTGAAAGAGAAGTTTAAAAATCTACAGCTCAATTATAGTTCTAAAAATAATGCTGAAGACCACGTATCATTCAGTTTGAAGTTAAGACAAGTAAATTTAAGTTTTGACAGGCTGGATTGCCCATGTGCCCACAAGGTCTCTAAACTCATCTGTTCCTGCCATTCCTGGGCCCAATTTGTCTTTTTAAATATTACCGTCTGCTGAGATTTCATAGTTTATCTTAGACATCTCCCCCAGGGTACGCATGCTACAGATACAAATCATAAGGGAGGTTCACATCATCCTGCAGCAGTAGACAGAGCCAGACAAGACACATTAGAAGAGCTGAAGTAGCACTTGCTGCCCTTGTGAGGAAATGGAGCCGAGCTCCTGATGGCGACTCAATGCAATGGCAGCCTGTGCAGTGACTGACAACTGCCTTGAGAAAGCTGCATGAAAGGACTGGAGACATAATGCAATGGGGGTTTGATCAAAGAAATGGTCATGAGTTTAAGAATGCATTTGGGAATGAATTGCGAAAAAAATACTGGCTGAGTAGGTGGAACGCTCCCTCTACAGAATTGTGGATGATGCCAAATTGGAAAAAAGGGTCTGGAGGGCTGGACTGCTGTGTAAAGGGGCTTAAACAGAAGACATGATATGACAGAAAATTGATAAAGTGTTAAAATGGTACACACCAAGTCCTGCACCATGAACATAATAACCAAAAAACCCCAGCACTGGCTGGACATNATAGGGTAGAAAGGGGCAGGGGAGGCCAATGGGCCATTGGGAGGGGCAGAGCCATGGTACATCTCTGTGACAGACAGGGAATTGTGAGAGAGACCTTTTTAGTCACTTTAACCTGGGGAGAATTTCTCCACTTAGCTCCAGGGGGTTTTTATAATCCCTGGTGCCATGGGCTCACTGTCTACAACAGACATCAAGTGAGCAGAAAGCAGTTTGATAGAAGAGAGATGAGGGTCCTGGCAGGAGGCACATTCAATGTGAGCCACCACTGTGCCCCTGCAGCACAGCAGGGTAGCAGCACCTTGGGTTGTGTTAGGAGGAGTGTTGCAAGCAGGTCCAGAGAAGTGATTGATTCTTTTCCTCCCTCTGGCATTTGTGGCGCTACGTCTGGAGTACTGTACCCAGTCTTGGTCTCATTACCATGAGAAGGACATTGATGTGCTGGAGCAGATCCAGCAAAGGTTTACCAAGGCAATTAGAGCACTTGACATATGACATACGAGGAGGGGCTAACAGATGAGTTTGGTCTTAACAAGAGAGGTTAAGAGGAGGGTCTCATAAATACCTTTAATAAGCTAGCGGAGGCATACACAGAGAACAGAGCCAGGCTCTCCTGAAATGAGAGGCAGTGGACACAGTTTACAACATGGAAAAGTCTAAATATATAAAAGGAAATCTATTTTCATTATGAGGGTGATTAAGTTGGCTTCCCAGAGAGCTTGCAGAATGTTCGTTTATGACTATATTCAAAACTTGAAGGATAAAGCCTTAATTTACATAGGGTAAATTGTCTCATTTTGAGCAAGAGTTTGGGCACGATGACCTCCAGAGGTTTCTTCCAACCTAAGTTATTTTGTAGTTGACGATTCTATGAAAAAAAAAAAAAAACAACCCAAAATTATGAAATGTGTAGTAATGTCATAAAATCACAACTTTTATGTTAGTCTATGGATAAAGAAATAGTGTTTTCCAAACAGTTAAAACTGCAATATTCTAATAGTACGGAGAATTTAACAGCTGAGAATTTTTTTCTAACACACCTTTATTTTATTTTGTTTTTTTTTTAAATTTTAAATGTTCTTGACTGATTATCTTCAGAAATACAAAAGACTCTGGACCTTGCAAAAAGAGAGTAGGTAGACGTTTACAAGCAGCAAACACAGAGAGAGTGAACTATTAGCAGTCTTGTCAGTTTGTTTGGTGGGACTGGTCTGTCATTGCTGTATTGCACAGGTAAATAACTCTGTGTATGTGAGCATAAGGAGTAGAACTTCAGTGTAATTTTGTTCTATACATGTAGAGAGCAGGGATAACTTGATGAAATGCAAGTTAAATAAAATAAACTGTTCTCTCTGCATAACCTATTTTTATACAAAGACAACCATATTTAATGACATGCTTTTTAAAATTATCAAGTATGTCAAAAACAAGAAAAAATGCCTTTTTGCCATCTCTGCTACCTGTTTAAATCCATCGAGTAGATAGATTTGCATTTTGCAAGGCAGAGGGAACAGAGAAACACTGTCAAGCACAGACCATAATAGATGGGGATTACACAATTGTTAATTGAGTTGACAAGCATATATTTAGAAAGTATCCTGAACTTTTCAAAGGAATACAGCTTCATCTTCACTATAATGCAACAGGGGAAAAGGGCTTAAAAGAAAAGTACAGGAAAAATAGGTTTTAGCAGTGGGTCACAAAGAGCAGAGATCAGCACATCTATGAAAAAAATGTACTGATTTGCTGATAAGAGACATGTGTTGATAGATTCCAAGTATCTGGTCTCATTGTCACTACTTTCGTGCATAACCTAGTTGTTCTTTTGGACCTCTCCCTCTTTTCCAAGTTTAGCTGGCACACAAATATATTGGCACAAATAAAAATACATTGATATACTGCCATAGTTCATCTCTCTAAACAATCCTGATCTCTTCTTTATTATAAATCCTGAAAGCAAAAATATTGAAATGGGGTAATTGCGACCATAGAAAAAAATGTGTTGTGTAAGTAAGAGACTTTGATGTTTCTGTCAGATTTAAAGAACTCTGATATAACACTAGTTACGTATATAAAGACAACCATATTGGTCTTAGTTAAGTGACAGTTTTAAAAATACCTCCTTAACATACATTCTTAAAATTCCCAGGATTCTTCATTTTTGTGCATATAAAATTCTTTGCATTTTAAGAAGACAAATGGCAATAAGATTTTTTTATATGTCTTTAAAGAATTTATGCAGAGTTACAAATTGCTTTTAGCTTTACAGACTATTAAAATTTCATGTTTTTCCATACTTTGCCATTTCTCTTTGCATTTACTAAAAATCTCAATGCTCTTACTAAGAAACAATTTACTAAGAATTTTACTAATTCTTGTAAGGAATTTTGCAGCCCCATCTTATGACACTTTTATCCCTGTTTTAAATAGATTATGTATCTCCTCACATAAGGAATTAAGACATTAAATTGGTTGAAATTTGCCACAGATCCTAAGCAAAATGGAGTACATACACAACTAGGAGACTGTTGCCTGTTTAATTGTTGCAGAGAGAGAGATGCTTGTTATTGTCCTCATGGAGGACTAAAACAAAGTCATGGAGCTTTTGAAATAAATATAAATGCTGAGTAAATGCAGATAAGTGTTTCAGTCGGGCAGTAGATTGCATGCTGTCAGAAGGAACATGAAAAAGGACTTGCTTTTATCCAACTCAAACTGGAACCAAAAAAAAGTAGAGTAATTTTCAATGTTACTTAGCAAAGCCTGTTTTAGGAGATGATAAAGGCAAAGCTTGAAGCCACACATTATATTTCCACAGCTTTACTCCACTGAATATAAATTGTGTTTAATGGCTTTATTTCACACATATTCCAATTGACTTAGGGGCATGGCCTGCAAACAAAATGGCAGTACTGACTTTATAGTCTTGCCTTTCGTGTTCCTCTTAGCCACTAGAACGAACTCATTTTAATCATCTCACCTCATTGTCCAAGAGAAATATTATCACACACAGAAAAAATTGCTGTCTAGGCTGCACATTGAAGATCAGTATTCATCACACTATGCAGAATGCTAAGACCAGATTCATGAGAAAACTTCAGCACTTCAAATTAATTTGCAATGAGTTTTTAGCTACCTAGCAGAGTTATTATTGGCTCCCCTAAGTCAGAGTATTGAAGAGGAAAAATGTATTTGCCAAGGCAGACTTACTGATTGGTTAGCTAAAGTTAGGGAACTCACTGAATATAAAGGACCAGCTATACATGGTATAAAATTACCTAAGCATTGTTTGCAAAAGGAAATTTTTCTTTTCAAATTCTTGTGGGCAATTTTGAGACTTAGAGAGGACATGATTTCTGACATGGAATTTATTCAAAACATCTATGTTATTTTACACACTGTAAAAACAATAATTATGTCGAAACAAACAAAAAAAGAGAGCAATTAAAATTACTGACTCATATAAAGAAAATTAAAATCCTGCTGCTGAAGAAGATAATATCCCAAAGTTCATTTTAGTGAAATAATTTCATTTCACATGTTGGATAACTTAAACTTAGTAAATAATATGTATGTGGGGGAAAAATGGTAATTTCTCAAAAATTATGCTTTCTAGTTGAAGCGGCAGCAAATTTTATTTATGAAACTATTATGCTGTTTCTGGACTATTACCCAACAACTAAGTTTCTCTAACAATCTTTCCACACAGCTATAAAGGCTTCTAGAATACACTCAGAAATTAAAGAAAAAATACATTCTCTAACCAGCAAAAAAACTGAACCTAATATCAGCAAAAAAAACCCCCAAATTAATTTTAATTAATTTTTGAATTAAAATCTATTTACTCAAGCATAAGTAGAAAACTATAGTTATATCACCATTTTGTGCTTCCTTCCAACCTACTATTCCAACCTTGACATCTGCTGAGAAAGTAGCACAATGAGCTGTAGGTAATCTAGGAGACTCCTGGAATGCATGTAGGATAACTTCCTAAGCCAGGTAATAAACAGACAGACCTACCAGAGGGGAGGCAATAGTGGACCTCGTGGTTAAGACTGGAGGCAGCCTGCGCTGCAATGACCATGTGCTGGTGGAGTTCATAGTTGTCAGAGATATGGGTCAGATGAAGAGTAAAGTCAGGCCACTGAACTACAGAAAAGCAAAATTCCAGCTTTTCAACGAGACAGTCAATAGGACACCCGGGAAACTGCCCTCAGGGGCAAAGGAACAGTGCAGAGCTGGCAAATCTTTAAGGAAGTTTTCCTTAATCCTCAGATTGCAAGAGCTATGATCCCCAGGAGTAAGAAATCAGGCAAGGAAGGCAAGAGACCAGCGTGTCTGAGTTGGCGCCTGCTGGTCAAACTGTAGAGCAAGAAGTGAATGCACAGGTAGTGAAAGAAAAGACAGATATTCTTGGTATAGTATAGAGATGCAGTCCAGTTTTGTAGGGATGAGGCAAGGAAGAGAAAAATGAAGCTAGAGCTGAACCTGGCAAGGGATAAAAAGATTAACAGGAAGGGCTTCTACAGGTATGCCAAGTAGAAAATGTACCGCCACAATAAACAAGGCTACCAAACTGGTACCTACAGATGAGAAGGCTGAGATACTCAACAACTTTTTTTGCTTCAGTCTTCAGTGGAACTCTCTCTTTCCATACCTCTTGAGTGAGTGGACACAAGACAAGGACAGGGGAGCAGTAAGCGAATATCAGGTTCGTGACCACTAGAGTCTGATTGTACATACCTCCATGGGACCTAAACGAGATGCATTCCAGGGTCCTGAAGGCTGATGTAGACGTCAAGCTACTGTGCATGGTTTTTGAAAAGTTGAGGCAGTCAGGTGAAGTCCCAGGTGACTGGAAAAAGACAAACATTGCACCCATCTTTAAAAAGGGTAGAAGGGAAGGAACTACCAACCCGTCAGTTTCACTTCTGTGCCTGGGAAGATAATGAAACATGCTATCCTAAGGCACATGGAGGACAGGGAGGTGATTTGAGACAGCCAGCATGGCTTCACCAAAGTCAAGTCTTGACTGACAAACTTAGTGGCCTCCTATGATGGAGATTTCATCTATGTAGACTTCTGTAAGGCCTTTGGCATGGTCCCCACAACATCCCTCGCTCTAAATTGGAGAGAGATAGATTTGATGGATGGACTGTTTGGTGGATAAGGAATTGGTTGGATGGTTACATCCAGAAGGTAGTGGTCGATGGCTCTATGTCCAGATAGAGACCTGTGACAAGCGGTGCTCCTCAGGGATCTGTGTTAGGACCAGTATTGATTAATATCTTCACCAATGACATAAACAAAGGGATCAAGTGCACTCTCAGCAAATTTGCAGATGACACCAAGCTGAGTGGTGTGGTTGATATTCCTGCCACCCAGAGGGACCTGGGTGAGCTTGAAAAGTGTGCCCATAGAAACCTCATAAAATTTAACAAGTTTAAGTGCAAGGTGCTGCACCTGAGTCAAGACAACCCCCAATATCAACACAGGCTGGGGAATGAACAGATTGAGAACAGTTCCGTCAAGAACAACTTGGGGGTGGTGGTGGATGAGAGGCTGAACATGATCCAGCAATGTGAACTTGCAGCCCAGAAAGCCAAACGTGTCCTGGGCTGCATCCAAAGCAGCGTGGCCAGCACGACAAGGGAGGGGATTCTGCCCCTCTGCTCTGGTGAGACCCCACCTCAAGTACTGCATCCAGCTCAGGAGGTTTGGAACTAGATGGTCCCTTCCAATGCAGGTTATACTTCATGATTCTGTGATTCACTCTGACTTTATCCTGAATTACGTTCTAGAAGTTGTGTAAGAATTAAATGTAAGAAAATTCAAAGCAAGAATTTTCTAAACTGGTATTTTATTTTAAAGAAAAATGTTTTCAGTCATTCCCACCCATTCCCTCATGTGTTTTACTTATTCATTCTTTCATACTAGTACCAAGAGGTGTATATTCAGTTAGGCTACCATTACTTGTGGTGAGGCCGAAGGCAAGTTTGAGTCATCTTCTAGTTTCTTCTTTCCTGGGAAAAATTAACTGATTTTTGGCTAAAATGTTTTGTATTTCTTATGAGTCAACACTTTGTATGGTCTGATATTTCATCTCCAAGGTCTTCTATCTCCCACTTCACTACCTGTAAATCTCTAGGCAAAGTTGGTGCCCATTGCCTTATTTTCCATTCCTTGTGGTTAAAGGTTTTTTTTCAGTTGAAATGACAAGAAGAGGTATCACACTTGCAAGGTCTCCATCCATCTTTTGTAACAGTGTAGATCTTCTACCGAAAAGTCCTCTGTACTGTAGCCATGTTGCAAACATATCTGCTTCAGTGCTCACCAGCCTTTTGTGGTCAGTCACATCCTGTTTCTAAATACATGACATTTTTTTGCTCTGTTATTTCTTCTGGTACTTAAAATCCTCTGCATTCTTATTCAAACTTCCCTCGTATCAGAATTTACAGGTCTCTGCAGAACACATTTGCTTCATGCACAGTCCTTCAGACAAGCACAAGTGTATGCAAAATGACAGTGCATGAAGAGAATTATGGCCTTTTTAACTTAAACCTGTTCACACAAGCTTGTTCTACACAGGAGGTATTTTGAACATAGTTAAAGTACATGGCATCTGTTATGAACTGGTTTAATCACAGAGGACTAAAGATAACTAACTCTCTGTAAATAATATGAAAAGAACTTTGAAGGTTTGAAATATTCCCAAAAAAATGAAATAAAAACCAGATGAGAGTAAATGTTGATGCCAAAAAATTTATCTATTTTTATTTAATAGTAAAAGAGGCAAAGAGAAAGGAGAGAAGAAGAGAAAAGTCAGAAAAAGCTAAGGTTACTTTAAAAAGCGTAGGATAGGTCACCACCACACTGTGCTGCCTTTGTTGCTGCTGAGATGGGGTGGGGGAAGCAAAGCAGACTTTGCCTTTTTTGTTCCCTGAAAGTGTTTTACCTGCCTTCTCCATTCTCGGGAGCAGTTTGGCTGGAATGCAGCAGCCTGTCCTTCCAAATGCAGGTGCGGTGCCCAATCACTGTGGTCCACTCGCGATGCTCTCGCCACAGGAGGCAGGAGTAGGGGTAGGGGTCCCATAACTCACCCATGACTTCAGTCCAAGTGTGCAGGATTGGGGAGTTCTCCCCAGGCAGGTGGTATTGGCTCCCGGATGCCTCAGGGTGTCCTGCAGCAGGCGATGGTGGTGATGGAAAGGGAAGAAGATGAAGGTCAGAGATTCTGCACCTTGCTTTTCCCTCCACATTTTGCACCAGTTTCGCCTTCCTTTTTATGGGCCTCAGGGTGGGCTACTGATCCATACTGAACGCAGTTTTCAGGTGTTCAAGAGTGATTATAATAAGAAGACATAAAGACGAAGAGTTTCGCTAAGTCTTTCTCTTATCAGGCTCTTACAGCCTCTTAATCACAGAATTGTTGGATCAAAAAATATTATTTCATGTGTTGTAAATCTGTCAATTGCATTCTTCTGAGTGTTTTGAATATTATTAAATTATGATAAAAATCAGGTCTGCTGCTTAGTTTTAGCCTCTTAAAACCATAGACATGTAGAACTAGAGACGATGGAAACAATATATTGCTTCCATGTGTCTAAATTTTTAACATCCAAGTCTGTTCTGGTGCCTGTCTCTTCCAATATTAGGTTCCTAATACTTCTGTCTTTCTTGTTGCAGAATCTGCAAAATTCATTTTATTTTCTTGTGATACATTGAGGACCAGTCAGTACTACTTCTTTCTAATAGTCAATGGAGCACATTCTCTTCACTGTTAGCTCACTACTGGGAAATTTGACTATGGAAAAAATCTAGACAGCTATACTTGAAAGCTCTAATTGACTCAGAGCAGTTTTGCTACAATCATCTAAGCATTTTGGAAGATATGTATACCTTCATTCTTCCTTTTTTTTTTTTTTTTTTTTTTTTTTTGAAAAACAAACAAAACCAGTTACCTTTTGTACCTCACAGCACTTTCTATTTTGTCAGTCTCCTACACTTTTTGTCTCCTCAGCAAATCTTCTATGTGTTTTTCATAAAAAGTACTGCTACATACTAAAGAGAATGTGATGTTAGCAAAACTGACAAGGGGGAAAAATTTCATTACTTGTAAAGTAAAGTACATCCTGTAACTGAGCTTTTTATTTGCCATTTTATTTTTCTTTCCTTTATTATAATATTGTATCATTGATGTGATTTACAGTCTTTTAAATCTGTAGACAGATATTTTCTATTTTTGTGTCTCTCAATCTTATTTTACCTCCTGCTTTATATTATATTGCTTTTCTTTTTTTTTACTTGATCTTACTAATTTGGAATCAAGAGTGATTTTGACAAGCTGATTCAGATTTGTCTTTGAAAGTGTTTACTCTTTTCCTGTTTTGGTGATATCTGCAAAATGTCAAAGAGCATTTCACACTTTTTTGTCTGAATCATTCATGAAAAGAGTGATTTGAACTGGGTCCATCCCAAGCCTTTGCAAGGATCTCACATCATATGTTCTCGCAGCCTGAGTGAATTTCAAATATGTGTTAGCTGAATATCACCTGTTGTGCACTCATCTTACAGTGGTTTTTATTTAGGCTGTTGAACTTCCTTTATTCCACTGAAAAATACTGGAGAGAAGCATGATTTTAGAGAACAGATAGATGTTCAGTGTCTGTTCTTTCTTCAAGGCACTGGACATCTTGAGTGGTTCTACTCTATTTTTTCTTCAGTGCTTGTAAAGGGATAGCCCTTATCCTATACCTTTTTTCATGTCTTTTACTGGTTTATTGTATGCGTGTGATAAACTGATACCCTCTGACATTTCCCTTCCTTACCTTCTCCAGTATCTTTCCTGATACCTTGTGAAGTTCTATAAGCTGTAACAGTCAAGTACATCTTCTAACAAAAGGTTATCTACAGAATTTAACTTCAAAACTTGCTTTTAGAAACAGTGCTTGAACCAAAGTACTGTTATTTTTTCAAGACTCAATTCCAGTGCTGTCCTTTCTTTGGTAACCCAAGTTACTCAGGTTAGTCTAAAACATAGAATTGTGAGGTCCATACATGTATGCATGTGCATAAGTCTGTGCACATATGCATACATTTATATAACATTTATATGTACATGTGTGCATGTATGTACACATATCACAGAATCACAGAATATTCTGAGTTGGGAAGGACTCACTAGGATTATCAAAGTCCAACTCCTGGCCCTGCACAAGACACCCCAAGAATCACACCATGTGCCTGAGACCATTCTTGAAATGCTTGAGTCTTGAGCTCTCCAAGACTTAATGCTGTGACCACTTCCCTGGGAAGCCTATTCCAGTGCCCAGCCACCCTCTGGGAGAAGAACCTTTTTCTAAAATCCAATCTAAACTCCCCCGACACAACCTCAGGCCATTGCCACAGGTCCTACCATTGGTCATCACAAAGAAGAGATCAGTGTCCACTGCTCCTCTCCCCCTCATAAGAAAGTTTTAGACTGCAATGAGATCTCCCCTTGATGCCTTCAGTTTTAGATTTTGCATTTTTATATTTTTCAAATTCTGTATTGCTTTAAAACTCTGAAGTGTCTTATAGCCTGCTAGCTACTGCTTTCTCGTGGTGGGGTAGACATAGCAAAGTCTCTCTGGCTTTGCTCTCCAAGAACACCTAGACCATCCTGGGCCCTAAATGTGTAAACCAACATCTTGGAGAAGGAGGGCTGATCTTAGAGAACTTATATCATTAGCTAAAGTTTTAATTGGCAAATTTATGCTGATATGCAAATGGACAAAACCTATAAAGGTGTGAAGAACTCATGACTTGTCGTCCATTTTGGGGTCCATTTTGGCAGTAGCCTCTGGTCTCCCCAGGGTGTACCTTTGAAGGCCTTCAAATAAATATCACCTTTATTCCCTTATTCCTGTCTAGTCTCTTTCCAGGTAGCCACTTCAGGCATCACCCTCAGTTTCCTCTTCTCCAGGCTGAACAGACCAAGTGACCTCAGCTGCTCCTTATACAGGTTCCCTGCAAGGCCCTTCCCCATCACCATTGACCTCCTCTAGATGCTCTGTAAGAGCTTAATTAATGTCTTTTTTATATTGTGGCACCCAAAACTGTCCCCAGCACTTGAGGTGAGGCCACCCCAGTGCAGAGCAGAGCAGGACAATCCCCTCCCTTGCCCAGCTGGCGATGCTGTGCCTGATGCCCCTCAGGACAGGGTTGGCCCTCCTGGCTGCCAGGGCACTGCTGACTCATGTTCAACTTGCCATCAACCAGGACCCCCAGGTGCCTTTCCATGGCACTGCTCTCCAGCATATGATTTTCCAGTCTGTCTGTACATCCAGGGTTTTCCCATCCCAGGTACAGAATCCAGCTCTTTCCCATGTTAGACTTCATAGGGTTGGTGATTGCCTATGTCTCTGATTTGTTGAGGTCTCTCTGCAGGGCCTCCCTGCCTCTGAAGGAGTCAACGGCTCTTCCCAATTTTGTATCATCTACAAACTTACTTAATATGCCTTCAAGCCCTGCATCCACATTGTTTAGGTAGGTTATATGTATATATGTATACAAATAGTCATACGTACTGTTTGTATGGTTAAGGGTTCTCTTTTCCTAACCAAATTTTAATGAGGGTATTTCCCTTTCAAACACTCAGGATTTGTATTAACAGCACAACTCTATTTCAAAGTAGAAAACCAATATATAACAAAATAAGTAATTACAAATAGTAAAAAAGTCAGAGGGTTGGGCAGAACTACAATTTTGTTAGATGTCAGGAACACCAGTGGCTTACTTGTCTGAAGTTTTAGGTTTCAGAATTTCATTGATAAGGATAGGATATCACATTCTACTGTGTCTGATATTTGTAACCCTTCACATGTTCTGATTGTTTTCTCCCTCTTTCTCCTGGCTGACTGTCTTCTATTCATGACACCAAACTCTGGTGATTAACCTGTTCAGGAGAACACTAGTGTCTTTGCTTTCTTCTTGTTAAATTAATTATATTTGACTTAAGTAACTGTAACTATCAACTTATAAGATAGATTTGTTGCCCTGTTTTTTGGAAAAGGTTATGGCTTGTTAAGTTCTGCCCAGTGTGGTTGTTGATCAAAATTGTTATTATCAGTTGCTGTAATAATAATTTACACTATAACCCAGAGGGCTGTTGCAGCATACATGTTAGATCACTACTTACATCAATTATTCTCCTATTATAAAATAATTATAAAACCTTTAAAGTCACATGACATTAAATTGGTGGATGGGACCTGGTGTTCTAGAGTTTTTTGATATTCAGAAGGCTCTGCACATTACTTGTGTCAATAGAAGAATCTTCCCTTTTGGATTATTATTCTGAAGTTACATTAATGGATGGCCACTGGGGTGATCACAGTTGCCTGTTACCACATCACACTGGGCCCTTCAGATTGTGACCTTTATGATCCCATTAGTGACATGGCAAGTTCAGACTGGATTTTATCTTAGTCTGGATGGATTCTGTTGCTAATCTTGGCTAAGGTTATGAAAGAGTCATTTTGCATAACAGTTGATAAAAAATTTAGGTATCATTTTTTATGATATTTGAAAAAAATCATCACAGCTTCCTTGTAATTAGAAGTAAAATGCATTTTCTAATCACAGCTTCAGTTCAGCCTAAGTTCAAAACCTGCAGTAAACAAATACCTTCACTGAAATCAGAGGACATAAACAGAGAACAGTTTAGTGGTTGAGCTCAGGAAGGCTGAGGCCTAATTCTTACTTTTATACTGTGTTGTGCAGTAATTTCATCCCTTATGTTAGCATGTATTACACATCCTCAATATTATTTAAATCTTTTGTTCAGATTTGGCTGGGCCTATAGGGCTTTATTTTTCTGGCTTCCCTATGAGGTCTTGTGCTACTGCGTGAAAAGCTTTATTAAAGTAAAGCGATCTCATCTTCTACTTCCTTCTTATCCATTATACTGAAAGTTACTATGTCAAAGGAGGAAATTAGATTGTTTTGACATGATTTACTCTTGAGAGGGCTGTGTTGGCTGTTTTTCATCACCTTTTTATTTTCTTGTAGAGTGGTTATAAATTGGGTGTTTAATAACTTCTCCTAGTATCTTTCCACACACTGAAAGTACTGAGACCGGTCAGTGGTTTCTCAAGCCTTCCCTTTCCTAGTGGAATGAAATGGGTTGCGTTTCTTCAGTCCCCTGAGACTTCTCTCTTCTACAAGATCTCAATGGTAATGACTTGTGATTCAGATACTACTTTGGTTATTTTATTAAGTGCTCAAGGTTTTATTCCTTTCCTCTCCCCTTGCCCTGGCCCATCTAATTGTATCAAAAATACCTTTTAGCACAATATTTTGTTTTAAAATTCAATATTAGACTTAACTAGCTGCTTGGTTACAGAGAGAAGGATAATATGGTAATGAAAACTATATTGTTCTTAAAATCACATCCTTTCTTCCCCTCCCCTCCCAAACTAACAAAACACCTGATTTTTGCTACATATATATATATTTTTTTTGGTCGAGTTTTCTGCTGTCTCTCCATTTCTAGGAATTTCTATTTATTCTCAATAATTGTGAGTTATTTGGTAGGGTATTTTTCCATGGTAAGTCAAATCTTGCTATGTCATTAATGTGATCCCAAAATGGATGGAAAATTTAAAAAAAAACTCCTTAAAAGCCCTCAAAATAAACTTGCTATTTCAGGGCCTTTCTTNCACTTTTAAAAACCTCTAAAAAAACAGTCTTTTCTACTGTCTTTTTTTTTTTTTTTTTTTTTTTTTTTTTTTTTTTTTTTTTTTTTTTTTTTTTTTTTTTGTTTGTTTGTTTATAATTTTGAGCCTAAACCTCCTGTGACCATCACTAGTAGCTTACACCTTCTAATCCTCAGACACTTCCTGTCAGTCGCAATTGAGGCTGGAGACAGTTGTTTCCTAAACTACCTCCCACTTTGCATTCTCCCCAGTGTAGTCTCTAACTTCTGTTAGAAGCTGTGTCTTTGTTCCTAACAGGTATTAGATAATT
>VZTH01008345.1:29774-179043 GCA_013397815.1 Aleadryas rufinucha | reverse complement strand
CCCCTACCCCTACCCCTACCCCTACCCCTACCCCTACCCCTTCCTTTTTTTCCCTTTTTCCTTTTGGGGTAACTGTTATTAGGAAGAAAAGAGTTTACTGCATTAAGCAATCTAACAAGGAAACATTTCTCTTACAATTAATGGTATCTGCAGAACAGATTCGCCTCTCAATGCTCTCTCTGTATGAACAGCATGTGTATACTGTCTTATGAAACTTATTATAATTAAACTCTAAATCCATCACTCACTTTAATATAAGCAGACAATTGGGGAATATAAAACTAGGGGTAAAATCACATGCTTTTCTAGGTGTATGAGAACCAAATTGATTACAACATTATCATAAATACTATTTAAAATAAAGTTGAATTAACTGGTTACTCTTTCTGGTGATTCATTTTGATTGAAACATAATAGTCATGTCATTTTAAACAAAATATCTAATAGTTAGCACCAGCATTATCAGCATTGTCACTGCTGAAGCAAAGCATAGCATAAGTCGTAACAATATAAGAAATTGCATTTCCTATAGGGGATGTAGCAAACATGAACATATGTTTCAGAAAAGTTATGAAGCCACTTGAACTTTGTTTTGTTACCTTAAGAAGACTCCTTATATATTTTAAAACCATGATGATACTTGACTCCAGATCCTATTAAAAGTATATCTTTCACTTGGAAAAACTGCAAAGAATGCATTCTTTTGAAATACGCTGTCAGGATACATTTGGCGCTAAAAAGGAAAATTTGAGTATAAGTTAGATGTGGGAAATTATTTGGATAACAGGAGCCCATTGTATTTTCGTCCTACTCTCTCCTTTAAAGTGAGATGAACTGATCTTATGTCTCTGCTCTATAACTTTACAAGGGCAAAAAAAGGACATAATTTTCTTCCTCCAGATTACTGTCTTATATGCACTCAGTGTTCGTGTTCTCATCACCATGAATTCATGTCATGTGCTATTTGTTGGATTTTCTTTCCAGCAGCAGCTAGGAAGGTGAAGAAAGGCCATGTTCAGGAGTTAATGCTCATATTGCCAATGTTTGCATGCTGAAAAAATTGTTTATTTGCCTTTCCAAACACATTTCTAAGACATTTGGTGTGTTCGTGACATCCTACCAAAAATGTATTTTCACAGTTATTCTATCTCACAGACCTTCAACTATCCTACTCTTAGGAATAATCAGGTTGATGTCTATTGCTCCCTTGAGAAACAGTAAAACAAAGTAACAATACACGATGAAAACTTCTCAGTATCAAAGCCTGTTTTGGCAATTTTTACTGTCCAGAGCTATGTAGGGACAGAGTAAATGGCTTAAGAAATTAAATGAAATAAAATTTTCTGTTTTCTGTGCTGGGCAGGAGGCAATAAGCAAATCCTATATCGCTTGTCTTCTTGATTGAAAGGCCCCATCAGTTTAGCTGTCCTGAGAAGATGCTTTCGAAGGTAACCATTTTCTGATACTTTTTCGTCTTACGTAGTTCCCCCTCAGTTTAAGATCCTACTAGAGTTACTAACTGTGAACAAAACTGGCCCTTTACTATCCTGAAACATAATTTTTTTTTTTTTTACTTCTGATCTGATCTAGTATTAGCAAAAGGCATAAGGAAGTAACTGATACAGAGGATACAGATTATCTGCAGCTTCCTATGCATAAAGTGCACACACATAGGAAGTCTGTAGTCTTCCTGCTTGAACTTCATTGCCTCAGACAAACCTGTACACCTGAGTCTTGGCCTACACTCCTTCCAGAAGGATGACAGCCATGAATTCTACACTTCAGCTGCCCTTGTCTTGAGTTTCTGCTTTGGCTGCTGGAGTAGGAAGCTACCTTTCAGGCCTCTTCCAATCAGGGGTTCAGCACAACTGCCATAGGAGCAGGATCCAAGGATAACTTGAGAGAGTGGCAAGTTTTTTGGCCCTTCTCAGCAGCCTTTGAAGTACACCTAGGAGACAAATGTTACTTAGAATTGTTCACCTTACACATGACTGAAAATGGGCTGTGCTACCTGAGTCATCATCTGTGATTCATCATCACCTATTGCTTGCTATGGCTGCATTAGCAGAGCACTGCTTTCTCCCCTGATGATTTCATATATAGATTTCATAGCTGAAATCTGTACCCATCAAGAGCCCAGAAAACAACTGTCTATTAGGAAGAATCATCTCTCATCTGGACAGGCTGCAGTTGGCATCTATACACAGCCAGGCATGGACATATCACTCCTGTGATACTGTGTACCTTTCTCTCACCAGCCCTACAATGGCCCCTTGAATCAGAGCACAAACCAGATTGTTCCCATGATGTACTTGTGAAAGCAACAGCTCCAGCCAGTAACAGCAGACTCCTAGTCATAGACGACATGGCTGAAGATAGGAACTTTCCATGTCCCAGCAGCATTCCTCAACCTGCTGTCAGATTTCTGTCTGGATAACCAAAGCACAACTGGCACATGAGGGAAGCTGGGAGTGTGTGTAGGAGTGGGCACAATGTTTGCAAGACATACAGCAAGGAAGGAGTAAGAATTGGTGCACCTGAGTACTTCTTGCTCTGAATCCTCCCTCCCCTGCCTTTTTCCTGAGAATGTTAATTGCATATCAGGCAGAAGAGACATAGGGCTCCAGATACCAAAAATGGCAGAACTACAGCAGGCATGGCTATGAGTACACCAACAATGAACCGCCTGCAAATGTCCATTTGCAGTAGGACAGCTGAGACTTACTTCATTGTGGCTCCTCCATGCCATGTAAACATAGTTGCTGATCTGAAAATTAAGGGTACTTCTGGCAGTTGTTGGGCCTTCCTGGCTCATGGAACCACTGAAGTAGCTTCATTCTTCTTCTAACTGCCTGTCAGTCCATCTACAGCGACTAGACCAAACACTGTGGCAATCAGCCCAATGGAGCTGAGACAGGATCACATCCCTCTTGCTTTTATTGGTTGTTGGGTTTTTTTCATGGAAAAGAGGCCCAGTAGCTATTCAGCCAATTTTTCCCTTTGTTTTCCTGTTGTAAGAGTAACTTTGCTAATGTGATAAATTATGCAGTCTGGTGACACCTTGCCCAGTGCATTTCTCCTGTCTTCCCTGGGCCCTGCCGTGACACCTGTGTAGCAAGCCCTAGTCTAGGTCTGACAAATCAGAAGATGTCCAAGGCAAAGTAAGACTTGCACTGGGAGACAGCAGGTAATAGCCTACTCTCTGTTACCTGAAGAAGTCCGTCATGGAGTTGCTGAGAACATTGAAAACTCAGGGGCATAATAAAGGGAGAAGTGGGAAAACATCTTGGGAAAGGGGAACAACTTCATCAAGGAATGCTTAATGGTGCAAGTGTAGAAAGCTCCTACAGGAACTGGATGCAGAAAGCAGCACAGGCCAGCAGTACTTGGCTACAGCAAGGTTGGGGAAGAGAGAGGTAATTGTGTGTGCTACAAACCATTAAATACATTGATCTGATACAGCAGAAAGGAAATCTACAAATCTATTGATGGATTAATTGCATATAACTCAGTATGAGAAGAGTAGAAACTTAGAGAAAAAGAGCAGAATTCACCTTAGACCACTTGCATGAAGTCTGTCTAGCACAAAAGGCATATATTAAGACAGAATAAAGGTCTAATTAGGATTCCTATATGTGACAGCCTGATAGCAACCCCTTGTGAGAAAAGACAAGTTTACAGATGTTTTCTTCTGAGATCTAGCAGTTTGGGGATTTCTTCAGCCCTACTATTGAATCTAATATGCAATGGTATTGCTGTCATTCTTGAATTTGATTATGTGGTAACTTTTAGGATAGGATCAAATAGGAACCAAATTTACTTGTTTGCTGAGAACCTGCTGTGACAGTGAAAGTAATTTTATTGTTTATGAAAAAAAGAGCTTTCTGCTGTACAAGCCATCCTAAGCGGCTTAGGTTTTTTCAATTTGAATTACATCACTGACATATTAGTATTTTTGCTGAAGCCCATCTTAATATATATATCAGAAACTACTGAAGATGGAATTTCAGGAGTTCTCTACCTCCACTGAAGTTCACGGGCAGTTTATTTCTCAGCTGAAGTACATTAAACTCTGTATCAGAACATAAAGTTGTAGACTGTGTTACATTTCATTAGCACATGCTTTACTCAATTTAGACATGGTTGAACTCAATTATATTAAAGGTTTTTTCCAATCTAAATGATTCTATGATTCTATGTTTCCATGATTTTGTCATTCATTTCCAGGTCCAGGAGCTGAATGGAGTCCACAGTGACTGTGCATCAAGTCTGCTGCTTCATTGCATCACTCTGGAACCCATATTTGTGCCATAGACAGGAACTTGGCCTACTAGGAAGGACCAAGATAATTAGACAGTATGTTTTACTGACGCTGTCTCATACCCTGTCAGTTCAGACAATCTGCAATAATCTATACAGATCTGTACAGATATATCTGTATACTCGTAAGTACACTAAAACATATCATTTATTTTTGTTCACACTAAAGTAATTGGATGCTTAGTACTGAGAAAACACTGAAGTTTGGGTACTAATCTGGGTACTGTCTTCAGATTAGGAAACATTTGATTCTCTTTCTACTAATTTTCCTACTTCTGCATGTCTTTCCCCTATCTGTGAAAAGATGCTTAAAAAAATTCTTATTCTTACAAAAATGTCCATATATAGATAGATATAGACACATATGCTCCTATATACTCTTCTATATAATAATGCTCTTCTCTTTTTTTTTTAACTTTCCAGTTTTAAGACCTAAATATTTTCTCTAGGTGTATTGGCAAAAAAAAAGCTACATCCCTTTAACTACCTCACCTTTTGTTACATTAGGAAGCACTAAGAATTTGACCAGTAGGATTCTGTACAATCTGTAGAGTAGTGTATGCCATTTAGGTAGAAGATGAAGCTTCCACAGACGAAATATTAGTGTTACAGGAAAACTAATTGATATCCGTGAAAATTCAGCCTCACTGAGTAGTGACAGACTTGAAACGATTACAAATCCAACAAAGAGGAGACTGCAGTCAAGTCTTGTCACTTGTGGTTCCCTCTAGAGGGTTAAATAAAAATATTTAATGTTATAGTAGTGTAGGAGCTAGAAAATCCACACTGTATTTATTAGGGACTGCCAAAGAAATGTTATTCGGTGTAATAAGTCTCTGTATATAGCTTTGGAAATATTGAGAACAAGCAGACTCAATTGAACCATGTAGAAACTTGCATCTTGTTTTGTGAAGAATTTGTCATAGAGAGTGATTCAGTGGTGTTCTATGAGGAAGAAGGTTATTAGAAGATGTCTTTAATAAAAAAAGATTGAGCTTACACAGAGGATATCTAGGAGAGCAGCGTGTATAATAGACACTAGAACTTTAGCAGCTATTCTGGACTATTTAATATAGAGGTGGATGTATAGCAGAAGAGCAGTCTACAGAAGGGGTGCAGTGATATAAACTCAGTTTTCAATCTATTTGGCAGCTAGCCTTGAGCTGTGATTACTTTTAAAGGTTTCCAGTAAAAATGGGTAAATTAAGTACAGAAAAATGACTCAAAAAATCAATGAGAAAGTTATCCCAGCCAGTGGTGTTACCTGCAGACTTTCTTACCACATTCAATGACTTTTGCACCAATAAGTCCTATATCAAAAATGCTTTTCTATGTTGACCTTCATCAGAAGATTTGCAAGGGCTGTTCTTTCACCAGGAAAGTCTACAGCTTTTGAAAAATAATTGTGAATATAATTAATGAGGAAATTTAATCTAAAAATGAATATTAAAGCACAAAATGGCCAAGGTGTTTCGGTGTCTCATGCTGACCAATTTCAAAAGCAGTTTAGTACCTGCACAGAAAGATTTGTACAGGTACCTTCCAGCTCAGAGTAAATGGGAAGCTGATCACTTAATGCAACTACTTTGAAAAATTGATCCCCAGATTAATTTAGGTGGCAAAATCTACACATAAAATTGACACATGGTGTGTTTTACCCTTAGAAAACCTGGTATCAAAGTTATATGTAAAGAAATCTGAAGCAGATCTTTGCTGCTTGAGAGTTATGCTACTGTCAGTACCCGAACCAGCTTGTTTAGACATTAATCTTGAAATTTACCTTAGGGCCTGCAATATCAAAACCTTAGCATATAGATGAGGTCCCAATCTTACAACATCATGAACTTAATGGTGCATTTTCTAGGTCTGCTTACCCTTATTCTGAAACATTATCTTGGAAACTCTCGTCTATGAGCAAATTGACTAATCAATAAACCATCTATCTGAAAACAGAAGAAAAAGTAACTAAATTACATAGATTTTACTGGTAACTACTGCATTATTCATGCATAAAACAAATATTATGGACTTAAAAACCTTGGTAATATCCTTTATATTTGTTTGAAGAACTGATAACATTTGTAGTCCTATAGCAAAATGTTGATCTTCTGTCATTGTCTAATGCAAAATTTCACAGTGCCATGCCTATGCATATTGAACAGAGAAATTCATGGGAATAGTAAGGGTTTTGTTACCAACCACTGTCTCTTATACGAGTATCACATATTGAAATGCAATCCTCACAATTTTTGCATGAAATCACTGTTCCTAAACAAAGCTATAAGATTTTGTATGTATATCTGTTTTATTCATTCACATAAACACAGACACAAATAGCAATTATTGTATGTCTGAATTGTGGCTAAAACTAGCAGTGTACCATGACCACAGGATTTTAGTCGTGGGTGCTACCTCTCCTCATGAAAAACAGCACAATGTGGTGCTATCTTACCACAGCATGGTAGAAAGCCCAACAATAGAGATGGAAGAAGGAACTTGATGCTTTTTTATGTTACTGGTACAATAAGCAAGAGCTGTTTTAATTCAAAGGTGTGTTGGATATTAAAAAGGCATTATTTTTGCAGTCCAGACTGTGCCTTATAGCAAATGATATATGATACGTATTGACAGTGGTGGTTTAATATTTGCTGACATAAAAAAAGTGCACTACTAAATCATCCCTTGGGAAGTATAGCACAGCAGCCAGAACTAATCCCTCAGTTACAGGCTGCCTTCCTTCTTCTACTCTGAAAATAGTTTACTGAAGCATCTGCCTGATACAACAGTGGAAATGACATTACATGTAATTGAACTAAAAGCTTTTGACTGCTTAAGTGGTGAGGAATTTCAATGTCTACACCATAAGTTGATTGACCCCTTCAATTACAGCCACTCGAATTGTCATGTTTGATCTCAAAATACATGCCCCCATCTTTTAACTGTTGAGCCTGGGGACTCAGATGTGAGTATTTGCTTTCACACATGTGGAGTTACCCTTCAGCCATCTCACATTCACAGAGCAACGTTAATGTGACTGCAAGTAACATGACTCCTCCTTGGATAGTCTCACTTTCTCACCAGACCTAAATGCATTTTCTTTCTTACTTTAGGGGCCCCTAAACAGGAGATACGTTAAGGCTACTCCAGATGGAGGTGGCAGTGTTTAGATTCTTATTCTTGGCTCTTCCCACACTTATTAGTTAATAGAGTCCACTCTGTCCTTGATATCAGATTAGCCTTTGCAGCCTTAAGAATAGGGAAAGCTCTACCTCACCTTCTTTATACCAGGATCATCACTAGACTAGCAGAACAGCACCTCCTTCTCATTTTAGATTTTATTGCAAAGTTTTCTATTTTTATTATTTTTCAATAGTACAGTGAGATTTTATTGCATGTCGTGCTTGCAATGCATATGTTAATTGGCTTTCAAATTGCCTGTTGTCAGAGAAATCTGCTGCTTTGCCAGAATTTTTGATTTGAGTTCAGTCTAAGGCCAGTACTTTTCTGTGCTGCATTTATGAGATTGTTTTCCATAACCTATTCCCCCTAGTTTCCTTGCAAAGAGCTCAGATTTGCAGATGTGTTTACTCCTTCAGATATTTTGATAGTTCTAAATAGTGTACACCTTTGACATTGTGCAATTGTCTTCAATTATCTGTTTCAGTTTTAGAAGTTTTCAAATTGCCCCTATGAAAGTGCACTGTCAACAGAGACTAGCAATAAAGGTAATCCTGAGAATAGCAGACCCCAAAATGCATGGTGATGAGGTTTGTTAATTACTGAAGTGGAATTAGAGTGTATAATTAAGATAAAATTATCCAGTTCATAGACTGAGAATGTCAGAATATGGCCCTTCAAATACATCATTCATCTATTCTGTAATTCTTTTCCTCTAATTTTATAGCATATTAGTTGGCTCACTAATATCACCTGCGAGCTGAAAACTTTTTTACCTAAAGAAATGATTTATAAAAATGAAATTGGTTTCTGTAACGGTAGTTAAATTCCCTAGAAATAGTCTGGAAATTGCTTGCTAATGCTGAGAACACTCAAAAGGTTTCAGGCTTTTAGAACCATTAGTGATATTGCCTTATTAACAACCTTACCTCACACAGGTGTGAATGAACTATGTTACACATCAGCTTTGAATTACTGTACATTCAAAAACTTCGCTCAATATTGGCAAGAAAGTAGGTTTTTCAAATTATATCGTATTACAACATTTATCTTGTGATTTTTTTGATAGCCCAGATTATGACAATGGACTGTAACACTTTGTTTAGCATGCACAAACATTGCTGCCCTCTACCATTGGCAGCTGACTTTGTTGATGTGGTGGGATGACCTCGGCCATCTGCAAGACCCCTCTCGGCTGCTCTTTGAGTCCCCCTCCTCTAGGGAGCACCAGGGAAATGGAAAAGCTTGTTGGTCAAGATGAGGACAGGGACATGACTAGCCAATTATTGTGATGGGGCAAAACAGACTCAACTTGGGGAAAAGTAATTCAGTATATTCCACTGACATGCATTTCTTTCTTACTTCTCAGTTTGAGCAGCAGGTCCTTGCTCAGCCATTTCTGTTTTCTGCCTGACTTGTTTGATTTCTTACACATGGGGATGGACAGCTCTTGCACTCTAAGAAGTATCCTTATTTTTAGGTAAGTGTCTTTATTTGTAACAAAAGTTATGTAACGTGAAATATTTTTGTACATTAATAATTTTCTTTTTCACTGTTTACCTGTACATCTTTTTCCCCTTTCATATTGGTAGGTAAGACTGAGGTCACCACATGCTACATATGAAGTTCATTACACATATGTGAACAATCTTACTGATTTCAGTGGAACAGTTTATCTCTGTAAAATACGTTATATATATATATATAAACTTTTAAGATTTGAGTCCAAGTATTTATATTTGGATTCCACACAGGAAGAAAATGAACCAAAGGAAAATTAATTCTTTCTTTACTATTTCCCACAGTTTGATGGAAAACGGGTTTTTTGCAATGCATACAATGAAATCATGACAGTAGTTCCTTAGGCACATAAACCCTCATATCTCCTTAAACTTACACCGTGTAATTGTCATAATTTTGAAATAAGTCTGACCAGTGATTCTTGTATATAATCAACAAATTGAACCACAATACTATGGTTTATCACATGACTGATGTTTTAGGAGAGATGTTTGAAAGTGGAAATGTAAACACTGGGATACATAAAATTAGTCTGTATCATCAGTTCTCTCATTTTTTGTGTCAGATCTTAGTGAAGATCACAGCTACATTCCTTAGAAACAGTCTGTAACATTTTTGTCTGACAATGAGAAATTAAGACTTTACAGAGGCCTCAACTGAGTTTTTAAAAAGTCTCATTAAGTGGATGGTTGTACATTTTGAGTTTGTATCTTTCCTGATGGATTGCTAACACAATTAATCAGTCTAAGAATTGTTCAAAGTATCTGTAGTAATTTCCATCTGTTGAAAGACTCCTCAGCAGTACTTCACAGATAAACTTGTTTCCCTTCTGTATTTTAATTGTGCACTAATAATGTGTTAGTTTATAATTTAAGGATAATTTCCATAATTGATTTTTTAGAGTTGAAAATACGTTACATCTAAAATATGATGCTAAAAGCATCAGATGCTTTTAGAAGAAAAATCCAATTACAAAAATATTCTGCACCATACTTGACTTTTCTTAAACAATCAAATGATAAGAAGATAATGTTTAAGCTTTATTGAGTGATTTTCCCCCCAGTAATCATTCAGTGCTCATCAACAATAAATTACTTCATGGAGAAAATGCTATTTGGATTGATAGTGGTTTTAATCCTTATTTTGTAAGCCAAATTACTTGTTTTACCTTTTTGCACTAAGCAATATACTTCAAAATGCAGAAATCTCTATAATTTACTAAGTTAATGGCTTTCTCAACTCTACTACACATGTTTTTCTGTGGAAAATAGCAGACCTTAATTGTGGCATCTGATGATGCTGCCTTAATTTTCAGATAGCGTGCTCGCAAATCTGAATTTTTGAAGATCCATTACATCCTCTTTTTGAAATCATCCTGCACAGCATCACTAACCCACATATTTTTGTTTTCCTGTGGAAAACTGTGTAAGGAAAATAATATCCTGTTTAAATATCTGCCTATTTTTGAGCCAGTAGTCAGCTATACAAGCATTTCTAAGGTTTGAGGACTATGACTTGTTGAAAAATTAAAAGGAGCATGTAAACATCAATTGTGACATTCAGCATTTTTTTTCACAATCTAGTGATCTTCTCCAGTTGTTCTGCTCTTTGGGAACTATGGAACATATGAATTCAGTGATAGTTATAATAAAAGGAAACAGTGCCCTTCTGTACACTAGCTCTGGGGGTTTTATTCACAGAAGATGGACCTGAGAATTGATGACTGGTTGGCCTAAAAGGTAAAGCTTTTTCTGTCTAGAAGCTGCAAAAGACATGGAGCCGAAATATGGGTATTCTGGAGGAAAAATGTGAGAAGAGATTCTGTGAAGAGAGAGGGAAAACAAATTAACAAAACCATAAAAAACCCTCACTTTAATGCAAAGTTTTAAATACAACTACCCAAAGACTAAGAAAATTGTATTGCAATTACTTGTTTCAGCTTGGCTGGAACACACCACTCTTAAAGATTATTTAAACAATTATTTACCTGTAATAGTCAGTCAGATGTAGACATAGAATTGCTTGCAGCAGTATTCCCATACTAAGCCAAATAGAAGCTTTGAGAGGAGTTGGGTTTATTTTTGCCCTGGATTTCATCTCTTTGTTAAATGTTAGTTTCAAAGGAAAGCAAGGCCAGAAATATTATGTTGTAAGAAAAGTTAACCTTTTTATTTCTAGATATGTAACAATGTATGAATGTGAAAATATACATCTATTTCAATAATCATGTAAGTATAGCAATTTACCCAAATGAATATCTAGCTATAGTGTCTCATGAGACATTGACCTTTGTCCTCCTTTGTCTTACTGGAAGAAAAATAAGTATTGACTCCCTCAGTTAATGCCTGTAAGTCAGTAAATGCTCCATGGAACACTATATCACTGCCACCAGCCAGCTAAACTAGCAGTACAGAATCTTGGACAAACATTTGTATCACCAGTTTCAAACATCTATTTCATATGGAGTAATGTATTTTTGTGTATATGAAAGTCTGCATTTAATATTTCATCTGCCTGTTTGAGAAGTGCATTTAAATGGCAAAATATCTGTCTGCTGTTTTAAATAAAATTTTTTTTTTTCCTGAAAATTAGTGTTTTAAAAAAGTCATATGTGCTACAGAATTAAACTTTCCTAACTTCTGAGTTGTTTCCAAATTTAGTTTCAAGCGAAGATCTCTGGTTTAGGTATAAAATAATTTTAAAATCACAGGAAAAATCTGCCATCATAACCTTTTTCGTTACTGTTGAATATAAACAAGGAAACAAACAAACCAGCCTGAAAATGGCTGTCATGATCTGAACTGTAGGGAAGTTAAATCATAACAGGTGTCCTTGCATTTGGAAGTAAGTTTGGATTTAGAGTAAATGATCTCAAAAGTTCACACCTGTAAAAGAGACTCCAGCCAAAATCCTAACCCATTTTTTGTGAAGCCTAAGTTAATAAATGACTGCATTCTGAAATTTAATAGACCGGACATATTTCCAGCTTCACCCAAGTCTGAAAGGTTTATATAACTGAATCCTGGTCTGTGATTAATACCCCTCATGGAAGTTCCATAATCTCTAAAAAGTATATTTTTGTATCCTAACTGTACTGAAGTTTTTACTTCTGAGAAAGATGGTATGTGCACTTTGAAATATGATTTCTTCAATTGGATTTTTGCTACTGCAAGTTTGATGAGACATGTT
This sequence comes from Aleadryas rufinucha, assembly GCA_013397815.1. NCBI lineage: Eukaryota > Metazoa > Chordata > Aves > Passeriformes > Aleadryas > Aleadryas rufinucha. The sequence continues at coordinate 166,836 of VZTH01008345.1, read as the reverse complement.
TCTTCAGATTGGCAGAACACTAAATAACTGATTCTCTACAGAAGTGCTCTGGCTGGATTACTTCAATGTGATTCTTGCTTTTCTTTTACATATTTCTATGGTAGGTACTTTTGGCTAGTAATCCACTTTTAAACTGGTTAGCAGAAACACTGCTCTTATCATAAAGGTCAGTTTTTCAAATCTCCGTAGTGTATGGCTTCATTTCCTAAAGAAATTTGTCTTAATTTTTTTTTTAAAGTCTTGATTTCGTAACTACTATGAATACTTTTGTCATTTTTTCCTTAGTTTTATAGTGCCCATATTTAACTTCCTTATTAAATCAGCCCTAGTCAGAGCAGTTTTCCTGTCATTCTTTGAGCCATGCAACTGACTGTTGCCCTCCAGAATCATTTGGCACCTCAGGATAAATGAACAATATTGTGGGGGTCTTACAGACTGCATGTGGTTGGGAGCTTATTAATTGAACACCCTGGATTGTGAAAGGTATTCTTTAAGCATGGCTTCTGAAAGACTACTCAGAGTTCAGTATCATTTTATTATAATTAAACAGAAATCTTTGCCAGTGAGCTGAATATTGTAGCCAGCATTACTGACACAGGTCTATGCATATTACAAATTGTAATTGACAGCAATTGTTCCTTGCTGTTAAGTGTTGGAAAATGGATATTACATTTCCTCATGACATAAAATGGGAGAATGAAGAAGATGCAATGGTTAAAAGCAACACTTCTAAAGATGAAGAGTTCCTTTGAGGATGGTCACTTTTCAAAGAAACAGCAGTAGTGTGGGGATTGCATTACGGAGTTGTGCGGTTTTGGTGGTTCTTTTCTTTTAATGGGACAGGGTAGAGTTTTTATTAATGACTTGGGCTTCAGTCTGTCTTCAGTACTCTACCATGGGGAATTTTTTTGGATGGAGTTAATCAGCATAAAGATGGAAAAATAAAATCTATGAGAAAGATTTTTCCTTCTGGTTCACTTATTCAGGTCATATTTTTACCAGAAATGAAGCAAATCATATGTTTTCATTCCACATATGTCACTTTGGACTTATTGTTACTGACTCATTTTAGAGGAAAAGACTGGTCTATATTGAAAACTGCATTCTTTTGGAACAATTGGGGCTTTTTAAAAATGTAACATACAATGTAGATGAAGTTTGGCAAGAAAATATATAAAACAAAGACTTGTCAATGAGTAATATATATATTTATCCTTTAGACTTAGAAGAACCACAAATGTACTGTTAAAACCTTATATTAAATACAAGAGAAGTCTTAATCATAAGAGTGTTCTTATACCAGACTGAGTTTTTTTGTGTGACACACTGAAATTCTGGGTAATTTTTTAAGCAGGTTGAAGCCCCCTGAAAATATTTCCACAGCTGAAGTGCTGACATAATCTTAACTACAGCAGTGTGATCATACAATAATTAAAATATATTAAAAAATAAATAATTAAATAAATAAAATCAACAAAACAAAAATAAATGAAAAGCATGTATCTGTACTTGCATTTCCTGGAAGGCTATCTAAGTTGGGTGCTGCCAAAGTTCACTATTTTTCTTGGGATTTATTCTGCATAAAAGAAATTGAAGATTTTTTTCCTGTTTTCAGCAACGGTGTTCATTTTCTGTTAAGAGCATTCTATACCAGCCTGTCAAGAAAAACCATCAACAGCAGCTCCAGATATCTTTCTAACATTCTTCTACGGGTTTCTACTTATGTATATGTGCCCTTAAGACAGACCATTCTGATGTAGCCATGTCTGTCTGTGTCTGCCTGTGCACTGCACAATTATGTTGTTGAGTGTATACCACACTTTTCAATCCATGAGTAGCACAGAAATTTACATATAAAGTGAGCTTCTTTCCTGCTCACCCTGGTGATAAGTGTTACATTTTTAACACATAGCAGTTTGTTTAAAATTCGGTTCCAGTTCTCAGGATACATTTTCCTGCAAGGAATCTTATTTCTTCAGATGAAGAAGGACAAGAGCCTGTGTGTACTGACTATTTTAGAACTACTTTTTCTAAGTCATTGATTTTGTTTACCGTTATACTCTTCCCTTATTTCTGTTCAGAGCTGAAAGAATTCTCCCTTACATTCTGACGTAAGGATGTATCATTTTGAAGTAGGATAACCAGATCTCAGTCAAGAATCATGCAGTTTCAAACGCAGCAGCATCTAACAGCACAGTGGTTTGAACCATGCAGAATTATACTTTACTTTAGGTACTTACAGTGGAAGGATTAAACTGAAATCTACTTTTTTTCTTGGGATGTTCGGGGTGTAATGCATTGTCATGGTTTAACCCCAGCCAGCAGCCAAGCCCCACACAGTCATTCACTCACTCCTCTACCAGTAGGATTGAGAAAGGATCAGAAGGGTAAAGCTGAAGAACTCAAGGGTTGAGATAAAGACAGTTTAAGAGGGAAAGCAAAAGCTCCTCACAGAAGTAAAGCAAAACACCGGTTGCCAAGGGCAGGCAGGTATTCAGTTGTCTCCAGGAGAGCTGGGCCTTATCACATGTAACTGACTTGGGAAGACAAGCAATATCACTCCGAATGTCCCACCATTCCTCCTACTTCCCCCCAGTTTATATACTGAGCATGGTGTCACATGGTCTGGAATATCCCTTTGGTCAGTTTGGGTCACCTGTTCTGGCTGTGTCTCCTCACACTTCCTAAGCATCCAAAAATTCCTCTCCAGCATGGCAGTGCAAAAAGCGGAAAAGGCCTTGGCTCTGTGTAAGCTCTGCCCAGCAATAACAAAAACATCTCTGTATTATCAACCCTGTGTTCAGCACAAATTCAAAACAGCCCCATCCCAGCCACTGTGAAGATAGTTAACTCTTCCAGACCCAAAACCAGCACATGCATGTATGTGCATGTGCTGCCTCTACTAATCACTGGTTCTTCATCTTCTGCTGTTTCTCTATGTACTCCTATGTCTGGCTCCCTGTTCCTTTGTTGATACTTAGGGAGAATGCACCAGACTAAGTAGTACTGAGTAGGTATTTAGTAAATATTCCTGCACAATGATACAAGAAGGAATACTAAGAAAAGAAGAAAAGAAGGAAACACACAGAAAGAGCAATTAATCCATAGGGTATTACCTGCTACTTAGAATGGGAAAGAATTACCACTGCAATGGAAATCAGCATCATGAAATGTTTGTATCTTAAGCTTGTGTGCCTGCCTTGTATAAATCAGAGTCTGCTGTAATCCTGAAGACTCAGCGTGAGCTCAGTGTTCAGGCTGTTAATAAATCATCGCGTCTTCTTTCTAATGTCTGGGGGTTGAATCTCTAATAAATACTAGTAACAGAAAAATTTCTATCAAATCAATGATAAAAAATTATTACTTTACGAAAATGAGTTTTCCAGGTGAATTTGACAGAAGAAAATCAGATGATTTAAACAACAATTTGAAACTGCTGAGAAAAGCTAATAGAATAACTGAGTTCTGTGTGGTGACATTTGTCCACACACTGAGAGTATTACAGGTATTTAATGCTTTCAGATGAAAGAGAAGGAAAATAAGGGAACTGGTGTGTTCATTATACTATATACTGAAGCAAAACACCAATGATTAATTTATTCATTGTATATGTATGCATGTATATTTCTGTCTTGTGTAGTCTGTTTTGGGGGTGAGCTGCATATGAAGCAGTTCAAATTTCCACAACTGAAGTATAATCTCCAAAACTTAAATATAAAAAAGGTTTTCTAGGCTGATAACACTTTAAGGCCATATTTAGGCACCTGTAGTCTTAATATGTATAGTAGGAAAATTATGTTAAGGTGAATTCCAGAACAGTTTTCTGGAAAATAGCAGAAACAAAATGCAGAGGTAAGTTTTTAGGCCATGTTTTTGAGGACAGTGTCCATCTGCTGATGAAGATTCTCAGAAAATAATTGTAGAAATGGATATAGAAGTGATTTCATTTGCTGAAAATGGCATTTTACTTAGAATGTATTGATGTAAGTTTATTCACATTCCAGATAGTCAAATTCCTATTGGGGGGTTCCTTTAGGCGGTAACTGATAACTTGGGCAAACTTATGACATGAGAAGCCCTGTTCATGTGTATAATTTTGTGAAAATTACAATTACCATAAACCTGGAATAAACCTTCTATAAACTGAAATTTTGAGAAGCTACAGTGTGGTCAGAGCATATCTCAGTGGGAATGATGAAAAGTCAGTCTTTGATATGTGACTAATTCAGGTCTATGAATAGATGGAGGAAGACATCAGAACTCTTCCCCTGCTCCTCTGGCTTATGTTTCACCATGAAGCATCATCAAAAGGAATCCACATCATTCAGTAAGAATAGGCAACTGGCTGGCACGGTAATTAGCACTACTAGTTACTACTGCTGTAAAGTGTCACTCTACATTTAGTATTGACGTATGTCACAGGATGGTACAGTGGTGTAGTACCACCCTCAAAAACATGTATTCAAAGGAGAAAAAATTGAATATCTGTAACTTCAAACTTAAAATTTCTAATTTTTTTCCTCTTCAGTACTTTGACTGACAAAATTCCCCCTTTCTGAAATGTAAATTTCACTCTTAACTAGTACAGAAATCCAAAACAAAGTATAGACTTTAGAAATATATCATTAGAGCTAAAAATATAAACTAATTTTTACTTTTTGTCACTCTTACACTCACATAATAATAATTTAATAGCTGAACTATATTATCATCTTCTTGCCCAGTCATGCCATGTCCTGCATCTTTCCCTAAAACAAAAATACTAATAATTCAGATAATTCTGAATAAGCTCTTGCATTTCTTGAAACCAAAATCCTTTCACTTTACAGGGAAGAAAAGGCTTTTGCTGTTCAAGTGGAAAGTATATTACCTTGTTCTCTAAAAGTTTAATATTACATTGTTCTCTTAAAGTTTAAAACACCTACATTTTTAATATAACTGTAACTTCTAGTTAAAAGCTTGAAGAATAGAATTCAAAATTAAGTTTATTTCCAGAGAGTTTCAGCCAAAGCCCATCTTGAAGCCTTATGTACATAAAGTACACTAGCAGAGGACTATGACACTTTTTTTCTGCACAAATGTCTGGAAAATGTATTTGAGGCACGTAAGTAATGCAAAGAAAAAGACCATGACAGACTGTGATTTGTACAAGTAACATCTGATGACTGTCATCCACAAAAATAACCCTAAACTATTAAGTAAAGGAATCACAAAAGACAAAAAGACATTAATAATAAAGTCTCTATTGCCAGGTTTCATGGGTTTGTTTTTTTCCTAAATATTAGACTTCAAAAGCTAACCTGAATTGTCCTTCTTGATATTTAAAACCACAACTTCATCATTAAGATTATGTAACATGCCCTAGCTAGTACCCAATATATGAAAATAGTCTGGTTTACTCTCTGTTTAGCATTTATTTTGTGTGTCACCTAATTTTCAGAGAGAAATGTGACAAAGAAACAAGATAAAAGGACTGAAACATCTGGCCATATGTGATGTCTCTGACATATTATTCAATAGCAGACTCGTGGAAGGACGGTAGTCTGTCATTTTCACACTGAAATACAAAAAATTTGCGGTAAGCCATGTTGGTCACAAATTAGCAGTGGAAGTTAAAGAGAGCTAGAATCAAATCAAATAAAATAACCATCCCAGCAAGTAATTCAGGTTCTGCATGCAGTGAGTCTTCAGACAGTCATTTATCACCAAATGCCAAGACACATAAAGAGGCAGAAAGAGAAATTAAAGCATGGTGAGACACTCCACTCTCTCCCTTCCCTCTTCCTCTGCTATGTACATGGGCCAAACATAACCCCAGTATGCGATGCAGTGGAAAAAGTTTTAAATGTGGTGATTATTTGTTTCATGGAACAGCTGCACAGGGAGCCTGCAAGAGGAGATGCTATCTGTGATTTGGTGCCAAGCAGTGTCCAGGGTCTGGGCTGTTGTAGAGAGCGAGCCCATGGCACCAGGGATTTTAAGAACCCCCTGGAGCTAAGTGAAGAAATTCTCCCCAGGTTAAAGTGACNCTGGGTAAAGATTTTATTGATGAGGAGTAACAGTTTAAAAATCATTGTCGTCATATTTAGTATCCTCACAGGATTTACAAAGGCCAATAGGCCCATTGAAAAGTAGCCTGTGTAAAAATAAAGATGCTTTTAAGGGAGAAACTAAAGAGCAGAGCTAAGGGAATTAAATCCTTATCTGTTTTATGGCCATTACTGAAGGATACCTTCCAAAAAGTGCAGCACTAATGAATACAAAAAAAAGGTAGTTTAGCCAAAAGATAAGAAAAATCATTAGACATGAGAAACTGTCCCTAAAAAGCTGAAGGGAGCTTTTTCGGAAAGAAAGTAGTAAATATGAGGAACCTTGCAAAAAAAAAAAAAAAAATTATCCAAAAGACGTTGAAAAGCAATTGACATAGGAATCAACAAAAACAGCAATACTTTCTTCAAACAGGAAAACAATTAAAAAAATCATTTAGGAAGTCTGCTGAGCTAACTGCAGAGCAGGTTGTTAAAGTGTGCTTAGAGAAAAGTACAGAAAAGTTAAAATTGTTCAAGAGGTTACACTATGAAAGAATGACAGCAATTCACATGCTAGAACTCATCATAGCAGGTGGCTCAGCAGAGGATAAGTCTGAAATTGAAGAGGATATGGAACAAGTTGATAGCATGAACACTCATGAGTCAGCAGGACTGGAATGGCTTTTACTTTCTAACAGAACTTAGGGGTAGACCAGATAAATTACTAACAGTATTTTTAAGCAGGAGTTTATCAGTTTCCTTGCTACCAAGCTAGGGTAGAAAACGTAGCACTGACTTTAAAAATAAAAATTCTGGAAAAATATAGTAAAGTACAGATCTATCAGCCTGACATTAGTATTAAACCAGTTAAATAAAAACTATATTAATTAGTCAGCATCTGGATTTGCAGTCTGTTTGGCAATGGATTTTTTTGAAGAAGAAGACCTCCCTACCTCCTTCTCTTAAAAGTTTTCTGAAGAAATTAGTAAAGATGAAGATAGGATTGACTCATATATCCCCCAACTGATTTTTCAAACAGTTTTATAAAATGTCTCCCAAAGCTTGTTGAGCCACTTCTGCTTTATAACACCATTGTTTTTAAAACAAATCCTAAATAGTGATAGCTAAAGCTAAAGTCAACTAAAAAGTGATAGCTCTTTCATTTTTTCATAATGCATTTCAAAGGTTTAGGACTAGAACCTCCAAATTTTCAGACATGAAGAAGGTTAGAACTTAAACCCATTTCTCCTTCCAGATTCTATCTTGGGTTTGGTTCTGTTTTTTTTCCCAATGTAATTTATGTTACTGCTTATTTCTTAAATGAAACTACCAAGTTCTGTTTGTATCTATTGTTAGGCAAAACCACTAATATCTGAGAAAAGTCTTCTTCCTTTGTAAATTCTTCTGACAATGAAAACTCTCCAGTATGGCAACTGTAAGTATACCGACAATTATTGCAGTCTTAATAGGGGATTTCTTTTCAGAATGCATATTCTCAAAATGAGGAGCTTCAATCTTTAGCCTTAAGATACCTGTTGTTTATGTTGAAAATGGCTTTTCAGAAGCCTTTCCTGTCTTTTACGTGTGCAACTACAGTAACTCAATGGAAAAATACAAATGCTAAATTGTGTGCTTGCTATGTTGGTTTTTTGATTGGTGGAGAGTGTTTGTTTGTTTTGAGAATTTATTTTAAAAAAATCCTATAAATAAAATTTGTAAAATAAATGGCATTTTTTTTAGCTGCACACTAAATTAAATTTGCAGTGCAGGAATATTTAGGTCACCTCAACAGGTGAAAGTAAGCTGTTGGAGCCAAGAACAGAATTTAATCAGACTGTACACACTGTTGACAGATTATGTTTAACTGCATTTTTCTGATGAAGAAAAATCTTTGGATAGGTTTTTGAAACACACTTTAGTGAAGATTAAAGCGCCTCATTATATTAGGATAATTAGAGATTCCAGCTGTTAGTAAATCAAGAGTGAATCTCACTAATTTTCAGTGCAACAGTTGATATTTCCTTTGGCTTTGTTTCCAGTTAAAAAATGTTCATTATTGCATACAGATGTTCAGCCTTCACAACATTCTTTTTCTGATATAATAAGCTTATTAGTTTATTCCACTTTAGTTTGGAGAATACTATTAGTGATAGGTTTTGTCAAAATATTGATCATGGGCATTATAATATGGAGCCTAGCTGTATTTTCTTGTTTTCCTACTACATAGTGTTGATCACATCAACTCTTGGCTCCTATAGTCTATCATATTTTATGCTATAAGGGTATTAAGAAAACATTTGAATTTACTCTCCTTCAGACTATCAGTCCTTTTGTTCTGTGGGTTATCAAAATGTCCACAGCAGTACTTTAAAGTCATGTCTCCAAGTCACTGTGTTATGAAAGTTGTAGATATCAGACACTGGCATCAGAGGGAGCAGCTACTCTAGTGATTTTAAGGTGCTGTGCTATTTCTCAGACATCAATTAAGCCTGGTTGAATGAGGATTCAAAGTGACATATACAATACACTTCTGTTATGAGCTCTGCATTGAGAAAGCGTGCTGTAACAGGATGAATCACGTAAGAGTCATCAACTGTCAGTGCTGCTATAATTTTATAAATTTTAAGTGTCAGAATTTTATAGCTGTCTTCTACTGTTTAAAAATAAGCGAGGACACATACAGGTGTATTGGTTTTGCCTGGCCTGGTTTTGGTAGCAGTGGGGGGAGCTAGAGGGGTGGCTTCTGTGAGAAGCTGATAGAAGCTGCTTCGATGTCCTGCAGATCCAATCCCCGATGGCTCCAAAGATGGATGTGTTCCTGGCCAAGGCTGGGCCAATTAAGAATGCTGGCAACGTCTCTGTGGCAACATACCTGAAGAAGAAATCTAAACAAAAAGTTGTTGTGCAGTTTTAATTGTGGCCAGAGAAGACCTGAGTGAGAACATGTGGAGGGAACAACATGGAGACACCAAGGACAATGGAGAAGTAGGGGGAGGAGGTGCTCCAGGTGCCAGACCTGAGATTCCTCTGCAGCCTGGAGTGCACACCATGGTGAGGCAGCCCATGGAGGACCATGAGGATCCACCATGAGGGGGATGCCTGAGAGAAGGCTGTGAGCCCGAGGGAGACTCATGGAGAGAGGGCCCCTGCTCCCAGGCTGGAGAAACCTGTCCTTGAGGGATTGTACCCTGTGGAAGAGAGACCCATGCCACAGCAGTTTGAGGGGGACTGTTGCCCGTGGGATGGATTCACATTACAGCAGTTCACAAGGAGCTGCTGATCGTGAGATGGAGCCACGTCAGAGAAGTTCAAAAAGAACTATGTCCCATGGGAGGGACCCCCATGGTGCAGCAGGGGAATGACTCGTCTCCCTGAGCAGCGGGAGAAAACCTTGGGTGATGAACTGACCACAACCCCCATTCCCTGTCTCCTTGAGCTGCTGGGGTAGGAGATAGGACTGGGAAGGAGGGAAGTGTTTTTAAGGGCTTATTTTACTTCTTATTATCCTGCTCTGATTTTGTTATTGTAATAAATTCAATGCATATCTCTAAGTTGAGCCTGTTTTGCCCATGACAGTATTTAACGAGTGATCTCTCCTGGTCCTTATCTCAACCCATGAACCCTCCGTTAAATTTTCTCTCCTCTGTCTAGCTGCAAAAGGGGAGTGAGTGAGTGGTTTTCGTGGGTGCCTGGCATTGGGCCAGCACCAACCAGCTACAACAGACTGTTCGGAAATTTAGTTTAATATATTGTGTAATTTGCAGGTATTGTGAACATAGATACATCCTTCACTGGAAATGAGCCTATATATCTTTGATGTAATTTTGTGAGATGTTTGTACAGATGAGATTGCAATAAAAATATCTTTGATACCTGTCCTAGTTTCAGCTATGCAGACACATGCAGCTTTTACTTGTGAGGTAGCTTTAAGTTGACAGGCTCACTGGATCAAATGCTCACTTCTGAACTATGCCGCTAAACTTCATAATCTGTGAAAAGAAAGAGATGCTCAAAGTGCATGATTGATCTTAATCTAAAGAAAATGTTTGAAAGAGGTTATAAGATTCATGTCCTAAAATTATGAATTTCATTTTATTGACTGGAAAACTGAAGCAGCTCTCTCAGATGCAGACTCATGTGCAATAGATACTGAAATACTGAGGAGATGAATCTCAATACCAGACAATCAGTTTTCTTGAATTCTGTTTTGAGCACAGTGCTTCAACTGCAGACCCTGTGAATGAACTATTTCAAAATGTTGAGCCACAGTTACTCTCCTGCTGGTCTGTATTTGGACATTAAATATCCTTCTTAAATAGGAGAAAATGAATTTGCAGCTTGTCATGTCATAAAATGTTCCTGTAGTAAAACAGCCCAGTCAATGAGAATTATGTATGCTTAATGAAATACTTATGGACACTCCAATTCTATTTTTTTAAAGTCTTGTGAATGCCAGTAACCAGTAGGACTTTTTGAAAATGAGAGCTGTTTATATAAAGGATAACTTATGCATTGGAATTCTTGCTAACTGTTGCACAATACATTTACAAGGGTACTAATGAAATAGAAAGCAATTAATAAAAAAAGCTAAATATTTCATTTCTTTACACAACACTAATTATTTTCTGGCACTCATTGCTATAAGCTATGACTAACACAAAATCTGTAGCATTAAAAGATTAATTCTTTATATTACTGAGGGCACACCCTTAGATAAGTTAAATCCCTGCAGGAAGAGGAGATAAAATCTTCATGTTTCCAGGCATAAAGAAGAGATTTCCTGTGTGGCTGGATTACATTTCCAGGCAGGTTTGCCTGCCACTTAACTAACATGATTATAAAAACTGCTTCCTACCTTTGCTGACACCTAAATTTTGATTTATGTCATATTAGGGAACTTTTACTATAACTTTAGTCACAACCTAATTTTATCTTATTGTTTACCAGGCACAGGGAGGTTCTTTGTCTTTCTTTGAATCACTTAAAAGCATTTGGTGTTGAACAAAATCTTCAACAGATGTGCCATCAGATCTGGCATGGAGATTACCAGACTTCCAGCAAACTAACTCAAACTGCGCTAAAAAATGTAAGAGGTGCATTCTATAGAACAAAACCTGCTTGGGTTCACTTCTGACTGAAGCTTCTCTGTGATCTTTATTAAATTAATTAACTTGAATTTAAGACACTGTACTTTAGCCCTTTAAGAAAATCCAAGCACTTCTTAGCTTTTTGCAGGCTGGTAGCTTATTTGTCTCACAAACTGTATTTGAAGTTCAGGGTGATGGGATTTTTTTCTGCTGAAAACTAGGAATTATTGTTTAATCAGAAGTTTTATTAGTATTTTATTAGTACCATGTCCTTATTTTTAAAAGTATTACACAAAAATGAAAGAAGACATGTCTATGCATACCAACATCATCTTCTAACAAGATCAGAATTTATCAGTCAAATCCAATACTGAGCTCAGAATGCCCTAGCCAGGCCTTCAGGTTTGGCTACACTGAAAATCCCCCACAGTATTATTTCTCACCTCTTGGCTTTTTATGTCACAGGTAGTTGATGACATTAAGCTTCTGCTCATTCTGTGAGCCTTCATGTTCTTCCTTTGGAAACAAACACCACACCTGACAGCAAGCATCACATAGCTGAATGATCAAAGATGGTAGTTGTTGATAAACAAAACCAAGGAGGATTAAAGAAAGCTGAAAACATGCTAGAGTGTAATTTTGTTTTTAAATTAATACAAATATATGCAAAGTGAACATTACAATGCCTTTTAAACCTGAAATAACTTCTAAGTTTGACACAGTCTGATCTGAAACTCATGCACTTTAATCTAAGATATGTAACAGTTGCCGTCTTGCTTCAGAATTAATGTTTTGGACTTTTTTACTTGTATCTTTTTCTTGGTTCATTTACTTTGCAAAGTATGACATACACAAATCCCATTACCAACAAATTGATGCATATCCACATGGTCTTTCAATATCATCTTACAGAGAGAGGATGACTGCAACTTTTGGGGAAATTATTTCTAGCAATTCCACAGGAGTATAGAAACAATGAGGAATACATTCATTGAGGATATGAGCTTCTCTGAAATTAATCTCCTTTAAGTGAATTTGTTGTATTTATTGTTCCAATAGATAGCAAACATAAGATAAAATGATAGCCAAAGCTCAGAAATGTTGTAAGGCAAAGATTTGGTTTTATTTAAACCATGATAATAGACTTTTTTGGAGAACAATATCTGCAATCAGTTTTTTCTTGCTTAGATGTCAACATGAAAGTTAGCATCACAATGCAATATTGAAATACCTGTCATCCATCAGCTTGGAGAATTTTGATTTGGCTTACTAGAAAAATCCTGACAGATCCAGCATCCTTACAGTGCATTTCTCTAAGTAGATCTGATTTACCCTGAATTTCACAGTGCGTATTTTGGGTTTGGGTTGGGGTTTTTTCTGGGTTTTCTGTTTGGTTTGGGGCTTTTTTGCTTCATATTATAGTTCCTATTTGCTGACATGATCTATCAGAGCATTGGAGAGACCTGCATACACTGACAATGCTTTCTGTAATTGCTCAGTGGTTGAGAGATTGGTCGATCTGTGTTACCACAGTATAAATGCTTTCATTAAGCTATAAAAAGAATTTTCACTACTGTTATGTGAGTTACTTTGGATTTCTATAGAACTGCAGAGTCATGAAGAATGAAGTAATGTTCAGTGTTTGGGGTTTTTTAAGCTGTTGTTTGGTTAAATTTTAGTAAGATGCATTTGACTTGTTAGTACTTTTATATATTTTCACATACCAGGTTTGATAAGGTGATTTATCTTTTAACTGGTTCCTGTTATATTTGTTCACCTCTGCATATATGTGAAACAGATTTTTTGGATAATATTAAAGCATTAGTATTATATGATTCTTCTCCCACAAAGTATTCAAACAATATCCAAAATGTAATAGATTTTTTTAATCGATTACTAAAATTTGAGAAAACCCTGGAGATTAGGAACAAGGTGGGATGCATTTCCAATTTCTATCATGTGCAAAAACATAAGAATATGACTCACTAGTAGCTTATACCATGACAGCATCTTAACAAAGTTTTGATTTATGTTTAGCTCATTAATCAGAGACATTGAATAAACTCTGAGAGAGGAAAGTATGCAGGTGATAGTAAAGAAGGTTATTAAAGCTGAAAGAAAATATAAGGAAACTGAGGGAGTAAATTAAGCCAATGTGTACTATGATTCCAAAAGAAATTAAGTGTTTATGAAGGCAAGGCAGTTGGAGGAGGGGATGACACCCTATAACTACCCAACTGCTACAGATTTCAAAATTAAATGCACCCACTCCTAAAAGTGATCTAGTTACTAAAGCAGAAAACTCACTATAGGTTGATCAATGAGCAATTCAAATTCAAAAGTAAAACCAAAATGCTTAATAAGGATATTAGGTCTGTAACTGTGTTATTTATATGAGAAGCAATATAGGGTAGCTCATCTCAGAGGTCTCAAATTGCTCTGAAAGACTCACTATGAGTATGATAAGCAGTGAGTGAAGTCGTGTTTATACTTTTTAATCCAGGGAAGGAGATGTGTAAGAAGCAGCATGATGAGAATGTAAAATGAAAAACAGCTTAGAGAAGTTAAATTGGATGGAGGGTAGAAGAGCAATGGGGTGTCAATCTGCCATTCAGTTTACAGGCTTCTTCCTTTATTTATCTAAAATGACATCTTTAAATTTTGGGTTCTTGTGCATTCATACAGATTTTAAATTTTGTAGGTGTTACAATGTGAACTTAATTGAGCTGCAAAGGGGCATATGGACAGAATTGGAGAGAGTTATGGAGGTGTTTAAGGTGTGAACTATGCAGGCATGAATTAAAACTCAAACTACTGGAAATAAAAGGCACAAGTAGATTTTGGTTGGATCAGGGTGTCAGTACTTCTATTAACATACATACACGTTTGGCCACCAGGGTTCCCAATTTATAGATGTCATGCAAGTCTAAGCTCCTAACTAGGCACTATTTTCAGGCATTTTACTTCATGGTATGCGTTTGAGGTAACAGTCACATTCCAAGTAAGCAGGCTGTTGCAGAATTCAGCACAAAAACTGAGCAGACTGACTGGGAGATACACACACTCCAATCAAGAGTTCTTTTTAGGTAGCTGTCCAGTAAACAAGGAAACCACTTTAAATCTGCAGTAATGGAGTACTTTGAAATAAACTGATCACTTGCCTGTATTTTGTGTACCGTGTCGCTGTATAAGTAAATAAATTCTCTGGAATAAAATTCAACATGCCTTAGAATGACATTTGAGTTTAATGTGAAAATGTTGATTAGTAGTCTGGAGAAAACAGTACGTTTATGTTCCATTAATTCCACAAGCTCTTCTTCTGCTTTCTGGAAAATTCTGCTTTTCCATTTCAGAACTAAAATTTTGTGCAGTAAGTAAATAAGAGTAATCAAAATCCATGGCTGAATTTAAAAGTTGTATTTCCTTTAACCCCTCCCTATTCATAAACAAATTCAACAGAATACTCCTCCTCCTTTTTAAACATGTTTTAAAATTTAATTTATCACAGATAATTGATACTGTTTTCCAGCCATGAACACTAGGCCATTATTTTCTTCTTGCGATGCACCATTGGTTTATATGCTTTCTGAAATGCAAAGCCAAATTAAGAACTGTTGAAACATCACATGAAAAAGGAAAGATTTTATGAATAAGGAATAAAAGAAATTATTACACAGCCTAGAATTTTAGCATCCCATTTCTATCTTGTAACTCAATAAATCGAGCTGCAATAAAAAAACATCTTTAATACCTAGAAACACTTGTAACAGCGTCTATTGTTCATGTATTAGCAAAAAACTGAAATTTTGCTTTAGAACGTAAGATCTAGCTGTGCCTGAAATGTGGAAAGAAACCAGTCTCAGTTAAAGCAAAACTATTCTGTGGGCTGTACATTTCCCCCCACAAAAAAGAGTTTAAAATAGTAGAAATAAGGAAAAGATTTGACCTAATGATAGACAGGATCATCAGTTTGTTTGTTTGTGTTGTTGTAAAGTACTTTCAGATAGGTAAAGAATTTCACTTTTCAGAACAATATTTTACTATTTGGTGCTATTAGACAGTTGTTAATCTCAGTTGGATTTGGTTTTTTCTGTTGAATCTTCAGTGTGGAGTCTTTCAAGGAGTACAGCAAAAATGTATATATATACCTACCATTTTTGTCTTACCTTGCTCTCTTTCCACTGGGTTCTGAAATTTAAACGCATTTGCTTTTATTCTACATAGTAACTTCATTTCTGTTCTCTCTATGACGTGAAGGATAAAATATGATCTAAGTCAAGTTTTGACACACAATCCATTTTACATCTCATTATGACTACAAAGTTATAAAAGATAAAAAAAAGCTTCAGATCAATCAAACTTTTGTAGTTAAAAGGTTAAGTATGTTCTTATTAAAAGAGCAAAGTGTGAGTCATCTTACTGGAACCAAAAATTCAATCTTATGGATGTTATAAATTGGTACTGTGCCAACTTTTGTACCATTGCTTCCTTACTATCAACTGCATTCACCCTCTTTTTACATTTAAATTTCAGTGAAAATACATAATAGAAATAAGGGGACTGGTTAAATGAGCAATGAATCTGTGATCACTATTGTCTTTTAAACCGGTGACACATCAAAGTTTCATGTGTTGTATACCACTCCTCTGAAAGCTTGTCTTCAATACATAGAAAAAGCTGGTGAAGATTACCTACTATTGCACACTCACAAAGTTTACTTCAATTATTTTTTTTGTGCTGAAACAGGTATTTTCATGTAATGCACATTCACTAATATCTTCTTCTGAATTTTAACAAAGATTTGATCCCTCTATTTTCCTTGATGCAGGGATTATTTTGTCCTAGGGGTATTAACTTATTCATAGACTATTAAGAAAGAACTTCATTTTCTTCATCTGGGTGTCAAAATAATGGCATCATTCTACAAGGTGATGTACAGCATTAACCAGTTTTTCAGAGAAAGCTTTCCTGTGAGCCGTCTGGAAAATATTTTTTGTTTATAAGCTAGCCTTGAGCATGTAAGTGCATTAATGACAGTAAAAAAAAGGATTCTATTTCCTTTTAGAGCTACTGGACTAAGACCTTTTTTTGGATTTGGAAAGATTGTTTGAAAATCAAAAGCAATTATCCACAAGAGGCAAGCAAATTCTTTTTGAATCTTTCAGAACAACAAGGTTGTTGGTATAGATTTGTCAAATCATTTTGAATTTATTTAAGATATAGTTAAAGAGGTAACAGAAAATAACTTTTCCTACTTGAAAGAGCAGAGAGGAAATAAGGGGAGAAAATTACTGTTAACATATTTCTTCATACCAGATATTAATTTGTAAACTCTTCTGATAAAATCTAGTAGAGATAATTATGTTTTTGTCTCTTTATCTGAAATAATTCTGTTAATGTTTTTTCAGTTCCGGAAACAAAAACCACATTAAATAACTAACTACAACTTACCAATTGCAGGCTTCGTCCTTCCATATGGCATGAGTCTATCCAAGCATTTTTAGGTTGCTTTTAAATTATTCTTCCATTTCTATGAAGAGTGAGAAAACATCATTGATATTAAATAATGAATGAGATGGTTGTTTTCTGCGTTTGGGTTGGCTTTGTTTGTTTTTAATGGGTGTAAGGAGAGACTATATATTTGATGTACCACTGAGCTCAACAAAATATTTTCAGGAATTGTAACTTTTTGCAATTTACCCAGCCTTAAATTTATAGTAAGATGCTTCTGAAACACCTGAGATTCAAAATTCCATTGCCAGGAAAAAAAGTGAAGAAGCTACTTCCAGAAATCAGTAATTCCTTAGCTGTCCATTAAACAGTATTTCAGCTGCCTTTGGCATTGAGACAAGTTGCATAAATACATGGAAATAGACTTAAAGCAGTATGAGAGTTCTTGTGTTTAAGAAAAATGTCATCATACATGTTGCTTCAGATGACATTATTATTATAAAAGTTGTACTAATTTAGCCCAACTAGCATTCAAAGGTGTGATTAGAGATTTATAACTGTTCTGTATCCAGTAAGACATGCATAAAGATCCTTGAGCAATGGCCTGATATTCATTTTCTTTTTATCTCTCAAGGAGATGCAAGGTCAGATGTTAATTCTAAGAGAGCTACAGGCCAGTCAGCATGACCACTTCATATGGTTGGTGATTGCCCAGCCCTCCAGCTTGTCCAGGTTTCTCCACAGGGCCTCCCTGCCCTCAAGGGAGTCTAACAGCTCCTGTGTCCAAGTAATTTATGAAGATGCTGAAGAGCACAGGGCTGAGAATGGAGCCCTGTAGAACCCCATTAATGACAGATCCGATGTCACCCCATTCACTATAACCCTTTGTGCCCAACCCATGAGCCGGTTGTTCACCCATCGCGTGATGTGTTTATCCAGATGTGTGCTGGGCATTTGATCCAGAAGGAACCTGTGGAAAGCTTCACTGAAATCCAAAGAAGAATACATCAACTTCCTTGTCTCTAAACTAGAGAGACATGGATTTGATGGCTGTGGACATGGATTTGATGGCTGTGGATAAGGAATTGTCTGGATGATTATACCTAAAAAGTCGCAGTTAGCTGCTTGATGTCCAAGTGGACACCAGTGACAATTGGTGCTCCCTCCGGGACATGGACAGTGCTATTGAGGAAGAAATTCTTTACTGTGAGGGCAGTGAGACACAGGAAGGCGTTACCCAGAGAAGTTGTGGATGTCTCATCCCTAGAAGTGTTCAAGGACAGGTAGAGTGAGGCTTTGAGCAGTCTGGTCTATTGGAAGGTTCCCTGTCTATGGCAGTGGGAATGGAAGTAGATGATATGTAAGTTCCCTTCCAAACCCAAACACTTTATAAATCTATGGTTCTTGATTCATGAATGTATTATTTGCAGAAACAGGAAAACTACTACATAGGAGTCAGAGGTAGCATATAATCAGTTTTAGCTGAAAGACTTGGGGGGATGGAGAAGAGAGTTGATAATTATGTCACCATATCAATTATTATAATTATTATAACTTTATTTAGCAAGTTAATGCTTCCTAGGAAAAAAGCTTCTTGTTTATGATTTCAGTCTGTTTTGGAGAGCGATGGAGTAAGAACTGGACAGACACAGTCTTGTGCTCAGATTTGCTTATGAACTTGAATAGTAATATCTTTCAAAAATGGAAGCCGTACAGTTTACCTAGGTGGGATAACAAAGTCACATCTAAAGGAAACTAATATGATCCACAGAAAAGTGACAGGAAAATTCAACATTATTTAGTTCCCATTATAGGGAAGGACAATTTCATCATCATCTTTATAGCCCATGTAGGCTCTTTTTGCCTTGCACAGTTCAGCATTACTTCACTACACGGATGTTCATTTTATGGTACAAGTTTTGTGGCAGTCAGTCAGGATTAATGATAAACAAGATGCACTAGCACAGAAAATGTTTTTTCACTGAGAACTCACTTGATAACATCCAACTATGCTACACCCGAACATTTGCAAAGAGCACGTTTATGTGCAAGCAGGGCAAAAGCACACAAGTACAGATTTGCCTATGTAATTATACAGTCTTCATATCCAGTGCTTAATTTGCAAATGCTTTTGGTGTATATTTGATTATTGTTCCCAGCAGTATTACAAATATAACAAGCAAACTCTCCCGAGTCCTGTTATAAATAAGAAAGCTCTTACTTAAAGATCTTTCCAAGAATAAGACTTGTTCTGGGGGCTTCAGGCCCTTGTATAATTCCCTGAGGACATTTTGCTGAGCATCCACTAACTGGATCTGACTCCTCTTTCCAAGTCTTGGAAGAAATCAGTATGTGCACAGGGTTGTAAGTAAGGGTGGGGGGATTGACCTTAGAGGCTCATATTCCCACCCAGACCATCTTGCAAGCAAATGTTTTAATGAAGAATTCATGCTAACCAAAGTTCTACAAAACTGTGCTGGGTAGACTGTGGCCAGATGCCAGATCCCCATCCAGCCGCTCTCTCACTTTCATTCTTACACAATATGGGGAGGAAATAAGATGGTCGTTTGTGGGGCGAGGTAAAGACAGCTACCATCATGGACAAAGCAGACTCAGCTTTGAGGAAATTAATTTCAACAGTGAGAAAAGAGCAAAAAATCTTCCCTCCATGCCCCTTTTTTCCTAGGCTCACCTTCACTGTTCCATTCCCCACCGCCCGGGTTGTGCAAGGGGGTGGGGAATGGGGGGACTGCAGTCAGCCTACAGATCCTTCCTCCTCGCACATGTCGCTGCTCCAGCCTGGAACGTTTCCAGGGTCCGCAGGGAAGCTCCTGCCCCGCCGGGGTCTCTCCCTGGCCGCAGCGCCATCCCTGCCGGGTGTCCCTCCCTCCGTGCCTGCTCCCGCTGTCCCCTCGGAGCTCGCAGGGCTGTTTCCCGCACGGTTCCCTGGCTCAGCCCTGGCTGCCGGGCAGCGTTTTGCCCTCCCTTGCCCAGGCTTTCCCCGGGGCTCTCGCCCGCCCGCCCGTGGCTGAGGGGCTCAGCCGGGCCCTGCGCTGGGGCCGCTGCAGCCGCTGGCACCGCCTGGGCCCGGCCCGGGCAGCCCCGGCACAGCTCCAGCGCTGCCGCCACCACCGGGGCACCTCGGCCAGTAAAGTAAGTACGTAGCAAATTGCCTTTGCTTACCTTCTTAAAAAACAAATATTTAAAAGTGTATAAATATTTTTGCCTCATTGTGTTGCGTATGTGCACCTTTCACTGTGGAATATTTGTCTAAATGGGAAGAGCTGGGATGACCAGCTGTACTCCGTATCACTGTGCCACCCCAAAAGCTCAGAGCACGCAGCTGACATTCTGCAGCATTCATACTTGGTGATACAGTATAGATGAAACAAGTGTTGAAGAGTAAAAGCACTGTGTCTAGCCTCCATCTATGGGGAATTCTCCCTAGAGCTCATCATCCATCCTGAACGTTCAGTCTACAGGGCTCCACAGAGCACTGCGGAAACTTACAGAAAACTGCCATGAGATGAGCCATAGTTTCTTGATAATACTTGTCAGAAAGAATTCAGGTCACGAGCTTTCATTGATTTATTTCCGTGTACCTTGAAGCATATTATGAATTTTGATGTAGTTATTTAGAAGCTAGATAAAGTTATTAACATACAGGGATGGTAGAATTGGTGGGCTCAATAAAGCATGAATGTTTTCCAGACTGTTTGTTTGTAAGTCCTCTCAAGCTACATTCTTGTCTTAGAGAAACTGAGACAAAACTGAGAATTATTGACAAATTCAATTAAAAAATAGAAAAGGAATTTCCTGTACAGAATACCAAATGTGTAGAATAAACATTACCTTCAATAAATGTTTGTTTAAGCAGCATAACATTTCATGCTTTCATTCCCAAAAGCCTACGCTTGGCAAACTTTTGAAAAATATTTTGAACTTTAATAGAAACAAGTGTGCTAGTGAAGTTTTAATAAACAAAGAGATGTTGAAGGTTAAAATAAGAGGGTAGTCTACTTTTCATTATGATCAGTGCCTCATTTTTTCAATTAAAACAAAAAGCCATAAAAGTTTCATGTCTATTATTGTATTTGTTTTTTGGTCTTGTCTCATGTATTTTAAAAGTCACTGAGACTAATATAAAACCTCGACCTTACATTGTGGTTGAAGTTGAATGCTATGGTTACATACAGTTAAAAAAAAAATAGCTTTATAATACACAGGTAATGAATATTTGTTCTTTAAAATTTGTTTCTTTCTGGGATTCTCTTGGGAATGACTCCAGAACAAAAGGCTTTGTCTCCAATTTGAGGTCTTTGTGACTGTCACAGTCCTCTGGATTAGAGCTGTGTGGGGCAGTGTATGCCTATGTTAACTCTAAAAAAAATTGGTGTAGACAGCTGTGTCTGTCTACAGCAGATTTTTGTCCAGAGGAATAATCTCTATGAAAAGCTGTAGTTTCTACCATCAGAAGTCCATCAAGACCCTTGTCAGTTCTCCATTGTAAAGAACTTTTAGCTCCTATATAGTTAAGGGCTACCAATATGAGTATGTAGCTGGATGAGATCTCCTGCAAATACCAGATGAATCTTTTGTGGATCCATTCCATGTCTTCTGGTCCCTTTGGCTCTGTGTACCTACTGACTGCCTAATGCCTCCTAAATGTTAAATGTAGAAGAGAATGCCATGGTCTGCTGGTATTTCAGAAAATTGTGGGATGGAGGACAAATACTTTGTGTCAGATGGGGAACAGTTCTCAGGGGCCTTGTTTTCCAGATTTTAAAGCACACTTTTTCTTTTATTATGACAAAATGGAAGTTATTTGCCTATTTTTTTTCTGCCTTTCAGGATTTTTCTTTGTGTCTCCATCAAGCACACGATGAGTATGGGGGTAGGGAGAAAATAATATTTTCACCTCGTGGCTGCACAAATACTTGCATTGGCATAAGTGAAATAGTAGTGTAAAATGTGGACTTAGGGTAATGTACTGGTTTTGGCTGAGATAAAGTTAAATTTGTTCATAGTAGCTTCTATGGGGCTATGTTTTGCTGAAAAGGGTGTTGATAACCCACTGGTTGATAACTCACTGGTTTTGTTACTGCTGAGCAGAGCTTACACAGCAGCAAGGCCTTTTCTGCTCCTCAGACCGCCCTGCCAGCAGGTTGGCTGGGGGTGCAGGGAAGCTGGGAGGGGACACACTTGGGACAGCTGACCCCAACTGACCAAAAGGGTGTCATCCTCTGCTTATAAAATTGTGGGGAAGGTTGGGGGGTGGATAGTGCTCAGGAATTAGTTGGGCATTGGTTAGTTGGTAGCAAGACAATATTTTCGTTTCTATCACTTTCTTGGGTTTTATTTTCTCCTCTTTGATTTTTTTCCTGTTTCCCTTATTTTTTAAAAAATAATCTTTATTTTTTATTATTAAGCTGTTTTTATGTACACTTTTATCCTTCTGACTCTGTCCCCCATGTCACGTGGGGGTTAAGGGGACAGTGAGTGAGGGGCTTTGAGATGTTTAGCTGCCATCTGTAGCTAAACCATGACAGGTGGTTTAAAAATATATGAAACTTTGGCTTGCTTGTTGCCAGATGCATTTTTAGGGATGGTTTAGTCTTGGATTCAGAAGTCTTTTGAGATTAAAATGCAATTTCAAAAATACACTGTAGCTGTGATAAGATTCTTTGCAACCAGATTGTTTGGGGTTTTAAATCAGTACTGCTCATATCAACTCTGTTAAGTCAACTCAGTAAGTCACAAGAAAAAACATGATTGAGCACAATATGTATTTTGGTTGCTGGTCTAGTCCCAAATAGGCAAAAGAGCTAATCTAACTGAGGATATTTTGCTCTTTCATATGTGGATTTTTCACTTCTGTTAATTCCAGGTATTGCTCAGATTTGTTGAGCTGCTAAGTTTATTGCCTGGACAGTGTCAGTGGAACTGATTGAAATGTATACAGCACCGTGCTGTTGAAAGTAAAATACTTTAGCATAAGAAATGAAAATTAATAAAGAGTTGGGGGATTTTGCTGGGGTTTTCTTGAGACATATGTAAGTGAAAAAAACAACTCCTGTGTACTTAAAAAAAAACCAAAACAAACCAACCCCCTGGAAAAAGGGGACTTGGGGAAGTTTTCTTGTATTTTAAAACACAGATATATATAACCACTGGAATTTTGAAAAGAATCCTGTCTGCCTCAGTGACAAAATACATTTGACAGTATACAGAGGATAGTATTTTATTAATGCCTGTATTTGAAACAAAATATGTGATTATTTAAAATTTTCTGTTTAATTATATGCCTTTCACATAATTAATATGACAGGTACCTCATTAAAATAATAGTTGCCATTCCTTCGTGAGAAGATTAGTAGCAAAATTTAGAAAGAAGTTGAGCCTGATCAGAGTTTCGGAAATTTTAATTTGGAGTGGCTTTGACCATCATTCTGAGTCTTTTGAAAATAGAGAATTTTCAGCTACTTTCATTTACTTAGACATGTGAGTTATCAGCAATAACAAATATTCCATGGAGCATGAGATACTTCAGTACAGATGATCTGCTAATTTTTCATTTTCTCTTGTATCTTGATGAATTTCAGCAGGTTCACTGCTGCCCTCTAAGCCTTGCAAGAGCTGGGCCTTTCGGTTCTGCAGTGCATTTTTCAGTTACAGGTCACTACAAATGTCAAGTCTCTTATCAACTACATGATAATACCAATAACTAAAAAATAGGAAGCAGGCAGTAATAAAGAAAAGTTAAAGGTAACAAGTATCCTTCTGTAAATGCTGTCTTTAAATTCTTCAGTTTCGTTTTCACTGTAATATCTATGATCAAATATTTTTACATTTGATTTAGCATGCTTTTATTATATGTTGAATGTTAGACATTTCAGTGAAGTCCTTGTGTTTTCTGTCACCCAAATCGTCTGAAATTTAACCTATTGATAAGAATTAGTTGCATGATATTGAAAGTGAATCCACATACACAATACAAAAACTTAATACCTCTGAATAGAAAATACCTCTGAAGACTACTGACTCAGACAAAGGCTGGCCTTCACGACACTGGAAACAGAACTGTTCTTCACACATTTAGACCATTGCCCACCATGTGTCTTATCCATACCTGAGATGGTTGCTAGGACTTCTTCTGCCTTGCTGATAACAAAATACCCACTTTTCCCAAGCTAGAAAGGTAAATGGACACCATACATGATAGAGTCAGACTAGGGGTGAAGTGGAATTCTGCTACAGACAGCTGGTAGCACCAGTTACAGTAAATAGATTTCTGCCAATAAAACTCCAATGTTAAATGCATTGTGCAAAGCCTGCAAATTGACCTGACCGAGATTTACATTGATTTTCCTCATTTATGTGGGCCTGGGAGCAACCCTTGACTGATTATATTAATGGATCTGCAAATTTCATAACAAAATTAAGTGTATTTACAGTTGGGCTGGTCCTCCTTTAATTTAAAATACAGGGTATTCCAGTCACTTTGTAAAGAAATATTAATCAGATGCTACTTAAGTTGATACAGTGACAGAATTCAACAATTGCAAAACTTATAAGACTGTTCCAATACCCTGAAAATTAATTCATTTTTATTTTGCATATTCATCTCTTGTGTTTGCTTTATATCAACGCCAAGGGTTTTGCTCACATAAATGCTCTCAGAAAAAGCATTTTACCCAAATTCTCTGAATGCACCACACGTATCAGCAAAATCCATCAATAAAATTGTGACTAAAATGAAATGTTAGTAAGTAATTGAGTTTGAGTCATCCTTGGTTATTAAGCTAAATGTTGCTTCTTGCAGAACATTTAAAGTATTTGGAGTATTTTTCAAAGCATCCTCCTGCTTGAAGAATGACAAGTAATCAAACTTTCTGTTGGAATAGTTTAAAGGATGTTTTGTCATGGTAAGTACATTTTTCATTTTTAAGAGTTAGAATAATAGAAGAAACTACATATTTGTTAGTTTATCTGTAAGAAGTCTTGAACATTTTTAAAAAATTGATTTCTGAGAAGCACTGTGTATCCCAAGCCTTGTCTGGTAAAAGTAACAGCTCTCTAAATAAACTACTGAACTCCTGAAAGAATGACGAGCAGCAAACCCAAAATTATGGAAGGATTGGATGTTTATACTCAGCAATAGATCAATATTTAATGCAACTTTCAGAACAGTCACGGTATTCTGAAGAAAAAATAATTGTTAGACTCAGCACATGTATTGTGATTTAGTACAGATGTCCTAGACCTCTTACAATTACTATATGTTTTAAATCAGATTCTGGCATTGTTCTGTATAATATCTGCTTGAAAAATGGTCCCATTGTCAGCATGGGTGAAATCCTGATTGTCCAATTTAACAGATCTCTCTGTGAGTCTGAATTAGAAGCCTCATTAGAATGTACTTGGAACACAGGTTTGTGCCTTTGTCTCACAGGCTGTGTGCCTAAGGCTAGGCAGCAAGGTGAGTATTTGTAGAGTGCAATTGCAAAGTCTTCTGAACTACTGTTAGGGACTCTGATCTGCAAAAATTGGAAATAGGGGTTTTGATCGGTTGAAAGAGAATCACTGTAACTAGAAACAGTATTTTTATGGTTGTAATAAAAGTTATGTACCTGGAAAGTTTTGATCCAACCATGGATTAGGATATCAAATACCTCTGAAGTTGTATTAAGTTCTAGAAACAGTTGTATAAAGTTCTAGAAACAGTTAACATGTCTCTTGCTCTTAAAACTTTCTCTGTAGATGTTTTACATGTTTAAATCTGATACATATTTTCACTATCCATTTGCATGATTTTCACTAGTAGTTTTTCGCTATTATAATAAAAATTATTATGTTAAATCTTACATTCTACCCTAAATAAAACATTTAATAGTTTCTCAGAAGGAATCTGATCACCTGTAATACCTAAAGGATGTCAACAGACAATATAGAATAGTAACAGAAGAAGAGTGGAAAGGAACTGATGCACAATGTTGAACACTAATCCTTTGTTTTCTTCTGGTTTGATAGATGAATTTGACCTTGTTTTAAAGAATTTGGCTGGAGATAGGTCAGCACTGGAAAAAAAATAAAAAGTAAGATATGACAAAAATCACTTGGGGGCCAAGAGATCATGCGGCTTATGGGTTCAAGGGAGCTGTTTCATTTGGGATGTGAGATGTTTGCCAATGAATCGAAAACCTAGAAAATAAAAATCTGTCAGAGGTAAATCTCAGTGTTAGTATTTAGAATTTATTTAGACCCTGAAGAAAAAGCAGATTTGTGGTTGATGTAGGAATAAAAGGGAAAGCAGAAGAGAACTTGGTAATACAATAGATAGGGAAGATTTCTTTATTAGGGAAACAAATTATCTGCATACCTGAAATACAGCTACTGTAGCATTTTGTCACAATGTTGGTACTCTTGGCAAGAGTGGTGCTGTATTTTTGTCGGTTTGTTCTTAAGTAAAGGATTTACTTTAAAAAGACTCTTCCAGATTGTTTGGGATTAACTTCATTAGGGCACACGTGCCAGCCTCTACACTGTGTGATGAAGAATGATAGAATGCTTTCAAGTGGAACTGAGTGTATCAGGCTTTGAGACACAGCCTCTACATAAAGTAAGTTATTTGATTAGAGAGTCACTAAATCAAACCTGAAACCACAGGCTATGGAGACATGTCTTGAGCTACCTGGTTTCTATAAAATCAGACACAGACATTTTAAATGCTGTTTCAGTTTAGGAAATAAATCCATTTGTGCCAATCATTTCCTGATGACTTACACAGTACTTAATGGTATATAAATAGCACTGTCGAAGATGCACTTGGTAAATGTGAGGAGTTTGTAGATTCCAGAAATTTGTATTTCAGATAATCACAGCTTACACGGATCCATTCAAAAAGTCTGCTCAGACCAGTTCCACTGACTTCTGGTAATTTTTTTCACTATTTGAATTCCAAAACTAATAGTTATTTCTTATTCAAGTGAAGAAAAAAAAGACCTAAAATCCAGCAGATGCATTTGTTTACTTCTAGTGGAATAGGGATGTTCCTAGAAGCATTCAGAAAAGCTGTCTTTTTGTGTAATATTCTTGATCCTTTCTTCAGCATCCCTGTTCTGTCAGTGGTCCAGTTCAGAGACACTTGTTAGTTGATAGGTTCAATTAACATTATATGAAGAAAAAATCTTTTAACATGAATACACCTATAGATGTGTCAACATTTATTGTCTTCCATGACTAAGTATTAATCCTAGCTAATCCATCAAAACTGAACACTCAATATTCTTTCCTGATTTACAGCTTTTTCTAACAATGCCAGTAAAGCTTTAATCTTCATACTACAGGACTTTAAAGATAACAGTATAAATCAGAAGATAAATATTTATGGAGTAGGTTCATCATTCCAGCTGATTATATTAGCCTGTGATGAATGCAAATATTTTTATTTTAATAGAGTATATCTCTGTAAGAATGAAAAAATTACCCCATACAGTGGCTGGGAAAAAAAATGAAATCAGCTTCATTTCTTTTTTTCAAGTGAATATGTAACTCCTCCCATTTACTTTGCAAAAGCGGTTGCCTTGAAACATTAGACTATTTTATCCAATCTTCTGTATTGTTCAATTTGTTTCAGTCAGACAAATAGAGCATATAGTCAAGATTTAATTTCCTTATTCACTGAATCTGTATGAGTGTAATACTTCTATTGTACAGCTGTATAAGCTAACGTGAAGTGAGAGTAAAGCTTTCACTCAAGAGTGCATTAGAATGCAGAAGAACATCTACAGAATGTGGCAAATAGTACTGGTTAAATAAAAAGGGTTGACATATATTACATGATGAGAACATTATTTCACTGCCAATGTATGTAACTTTCTCAAAGGATTCAATCTGACAGTCTAATTTGGCTAGAGACAAAACAGGTACATTTGATTAGAGAAAATATTTTGGTGTGAGTCAACTGAACAGTTAATGATTTTTATTTATTTCAAATGATACATTAATCTCTCACCTACCTCAAAAGCCCTTAATTATTACTAGTTCTGACTCTTGATTTTGCTTATTTTTTTCTGAATTTTGTTATGTACACTTCATAATCTAAAGTGCTGAAAGAGCAGATAGAAGAAATTATGGCCAGACTCTCAGACTCAGCTCTTTATCCAAGGTGTGGTTCCATCAGTTTCAATGGAATTACTCATGGAATAAAGCACTAATATAATCTGAGTAAGAATGTAAACCTCCTGTAATGAGTCTGATGGTGGTTTGCCAACAGCGATCTGTGCCACTGTTCTGCCTTCCAGAATAAAGAAACAAATTACCATCTGTTACTGAAGAAAAGGGATATATACCATACAAGCCTGCTACTAGAACAGGGTATGGCCCTCCTAACGCTGCTTCTTGGTATCAGTAAGCAGGAGTGGGTGGAGTGTGCAGAACAGATAAAATATCAGGTATTTGATGATTATGATATGAACATATTCAGAAACATGGTAAAATCTGAAAAGCTACCAAACAGAGGCTTATTTTTCTTAATAAAATGACTTGCTACAAGTGAAATTGTGAGATAATTTCTATATTTTCTGAAAAACTCATCCTTAAAATGATGAGACAGTCATGAATTAGCAGATGGACGTACCAGGATCTCCTCTGATCAGGCTCCTGGTACTCTGACCATGCTTTATCAGAGCCTTTGTGGAATCTCATTCCGCAGGCATTCCTTTTGTTCTGCCGCTTCTATAAAGTTGGTCCTTGGCAAACCAGATAGGCTTTAACCTATAGGCTTATTGTGGCATTCAAGGTTAGGAAAATAATCATTGTGGTATAAAATAATGAAATAAGAGGGAAGACAGTTCTAATTTAGTCAGCTCAGAAAACAAGATATGTTGATCGAACACAATCATTTAAAGGTGCCTCAGAGAATAAAATTGGGTCTGTGCCCTTTTTCTTTCTTATGAAATATAAACAAGGCCAGAAATTTGTTATTTGTCTTTAAATAAATGTTACTTACATTCACATTGAATATAAAAAAATCCCAATTAATCTCTTTCTTGGAACATTTTGCAGGCAAACTGATTAATACCTTTGAGTAGCAGGCAGCATTTTTTAATGTCAAAGATCATGTAAAGAAGAGTAAAAAATGTTCTCATGTCACTGACATGAGTCACACAGAGGCATGAGTATTGAACAGTGATTATCTGATACTTCTGCAGACAAACTCAACTGATCTGTAACTGTTGCTACATTGAATGTAGAACATTTTTAAGCAGAACCTTGCAATCATATTTATCATGGCAATGAGCCTGACAGTGAAAAAGCTTTACAAATCTATACATAAAAGGTCTGAAGTTCTCCAAAAATTGAAGTTAGACTTCAAATTTCTCATTTGGTTGTACTGCTGAAGACATAATTCAGCTAGCAAGGACAAGTTAAAAAACCCAGTGGTATGGGTGGGTTATCTTCTAGTGTTAGCAGCCAGCCTGGAAACTGGTCCATAACGGGTCTAATAATTTACATGCTTGCTTCTCAGCTAACCTGAAAGCATTTCCAATCGATTTCAGTGTGTTGAAATCTATGTCCTCATTATTCTCTGTGCTATCAACATCTACAGCATTTCTGGAGTAGGAGCAATAATGGTACCATTGCCATATTTTATGAGGCAATAATAATGACCTTAGTGAAGTTAAAATGAAGAAATGTAATAAAAGGAAGGATATATGCCCAGTAGTGTAATCATGGCTGTTTTTTTCCTTATCCTGACTGAAGGAATATCTTTCTGTGAGCAGACAGATTTAGAAACTGTTCCTGTGAAAGAGGAAGGTAAAGAAAAGGGCAGTGTGTGATAACAACTGCTCCCTAGCTCTGAAGGGAACATTCTCAGCTGGATGGAAAAGGTGAAGATTACCATGTCATAAATTCTTAAAGACTCTCATTTTCTCCAGTGTTGTCACAAAACTCTCTCTGTTTGTTGAATAAGGAAATTACAACTTTAAGTCGCTGGAAGCTGTCACCGCCAGCAAGGATGCCAGTTACATTTTTGGAACACTCTCTTACTACACCATCTGGATGCCTTTAGTACAAAGTCCAAACATGAAATCACGTGGGACCACATTTGTAACAGACATACTTATTTGAGAATAGGAAACATTTTGAAATATTTATGTAGTGTTTTGGGGTTTTTTTGCCTCCATACAGAAATACTTGACTAAATCCTTAATAATATAAAAATAAACTAGATTTCTCATCTTTTCATAACTCAGTTCTTCATCTGATCTTTCTTAGAGATTTTTAATTGTACATGGGATATAGATGACAGAAGGTCATGTTGTGGTTTTAACATTATGAGGCATGCAGAGAATATCCAGGGATTGCTTCCTTGTTTTTTCCAGTATGACAACTGTACTCTTTACAGTGCAGTCTTACTTATCATTCATATTTACATAAATGTTAAGTATTTTACTGTCTGGTAGTAAATCATTTGCTAACATTTTCACAATATACCCTTTTTTCCTTCTAGAGGTATATAATGAAAATACACGTTGAAACCAAATATTAATTTAATTTTAAACCTTCTGCTCAAATCTAATTATTTTCAAAATGTCAGCTGTTTCTAAAGAAAAGCAAGAATCCGTGGCTTTGCAGTATTGAAGACTTCAGTCTTCAAAGTAGTTGAATACTTGATGACTGAGACTTATATCTGTTACCATCACATCACAACATCAGTTTTTGCAATAACTTATACCCTGTGCAACTTCCATGCTCAGCATGTGTTCTGATGTTAGGCTAAATAGGTGTGAATGTTAATCCACTATGATGGGGTATTACTTCTAAATTTTCAGTTATGCAAGCAGGATCATTTTTTTCTCCATTCTACCCCTTACCTGGAGTCTTTCCATATGCAAAACCAGAAAGAATAAAATGTTATAAACTTACTTACACTGTTTATCTTTATTATAAATTCCAAATTGATTCTCACTTAGGTAAATAGTTCTGTTATGAAGGGTTTAGGTCAGTATAAAGCTTTGAAAAAACTTCAGATTTTTCTGTACGTTTGTATGTCACGTAAAATATTTGGTGGTTAATACAAATTGCTGCGATTAGGCCTGTAAACAGAAATCACTTCTACCTCCTAGATGTTTTCATTGCTGTAACTATAATCAAAGAATTATTTATGTTTGTAGCTTTTTCTTGGGGAAATACAATCTTGAAAATATATGAGGCTTTTTGGTAAGATACAGTTCACTAATAAGGTCTGGAAATAAAATCACATACAGGCCATCTTAAACCAGAACACATTAGGCTTTTTGGAAGACATATTAGCTCTGGGCAGTTTTCTGATTGTTTCAGGTTTTTTTGTTTTAAATAATCGAAAGTCAGCACACAAATGGTGTGTAGTTTTTTGTACAAACTTAAATGTTACCCTCAAATGGGGTCCAAACCTGTGTATAGCGGGACAGTCTGCTCTTTTGCTACATCCTCAGTTCACAAAAGATAATACCTCAATCTGTGCATTACCTTAGCTGTAGTTCCTTTGAAATCGATGTACTTGTATCCATGTAGACAATAAGACAAAAGGAGAAATTGCATAGCTGCTTGTAATGTGACAGGATGCTTTATGGATCAATAGCTTAAAGCAATATGTTACTCAAATAAAGCTATTTCTGTGGCTAATTCTGACAAAGCCAGAAGAAATGAGATTTTCACATTTGTGCTTTAACAGCAGTGTAATTTTGTTTTAGAATTGCAATCCTGAATTGCCAGTGCATCCTACTGTGCCAGTAGGATTTCAGTTTTACTGAAATTACACTTTAGGAAAAAAAATAGGAACCCGAAAAATTAACTTTGCATGAAGTCAACATTACTTATCTCTAGAAAAAAAGGATCAGAATATTTATTGATACATTTGCTACATGAGTATTGAACTTAGAACTGAATGTTTTGTGTAAGGAATGGAAAATAAATTCTTGGTTTTCATCTTCTCTAGCTCTTCCCTTTGTTCTCCTTTTGCATTAGACAACATTAACATCTCAGTTCATGAGAAACAATGGAGAAGTGGATCTGTGCCTCATTTATCAACTTTATTATAGTGACTGAGCACTAGTGGAGTATCCATAAGTATCAGTTATATAATAAGAATAAGATTATGTAATCAAGGTGTTTAAAATAAATGCAATGTATTTTGAGAATGGGAATCATTTCAATGGCATAGCATTTCTTCTTGGGCAGGGAAGAAAATATGTGTTTCCAAATTTAAAAAAAAAAAAAAAAGAAAGAAAAAAGAAGAAGAAGAAAGAAAAAGAAAGGCTTAATTATGCTTTTAAGTTTTACTCTCTGTTTCTGACTGCTTCAGCAGCTATCAGCTGCAAGCTGGATGTCAACAGTTAAGTCCTCTGTTACTTTCAATGCTTTCCAACCTCATATTTTGGCAAAATAATCTTTAAAAATCTGTAAGGAAATTTATCTCAAGTAAGGAAGTTTCTTAAAAAAGGCATTTTCAAAGTCCCTAATNAAAAAGGTATTTAAAAAACCCCTAATTTAAAAAAAAAAAAAAAAAAAAAAAAAAAAAAAAAGACTTGTGGCTTGGAATGCCAAATAAAATGAATGGGTAGGCCAACCAGATGCTAAGCACTTCTTAAAAAATCAGTCTACCAATATCAGAACCCATTGTCTTCTTAAAATGTAAAACAGGAATAACAGAAACGCCCTGTAAGTTGGTGGACTTATGCATAATTCACTGAAATTTCTAAGGTGCTCAGATACTGTGGTGATGAATACTTACAGCTACAATGGTAAACAATAGAAGTAAGCAGAATTAATTATTAATTTATGTGATGTTATTTCTCTTTTTACTTGTCTCTGCTGCAAAGGACTAAAACTTAGATGATTTTGAACAGCAAAATAACTGATGTTTTTCTTCTTGAAAAATGCAGTATACAGAATTTAAAAGCTGACTCGAAAATGTTCATGACTATGCCAAAAACAAATTTTGTCTTCTTTAAGGTGTAGACAACTTCAGTTAATAATTCTGACAGCTGTGAATTTCAGTTATTAGATAAACATTAACAAAATAAACAAACACATCATTAATTTTTAATTTTAATTTTAGTCTCCAACTTTATGTTGCATAAAAGTTATAAGCTGAAGAGATTTACTTCTGGTTTAGTCTCTGCTCAGACTTTATGTGCAGTATCAAATAAAAATAATTTTGTGTTTTCTTGCCCAGGAGAAATCCATAATGTTATTTGGAATATATTCTCTCAGTGGAATATAGTCTCTCAAATATTTTCATATTTGTTTCTTCAGTGAAAATGGCTTTAGAAGAGTTGTAGCATGAGAGAATAGAGTTCCCATCCTCACCAAAAAAGTCTTTGAAATACTGTGCCATCAATGAACAGCACCAGGGTGGACTTGGAAATAAGATATGTGTGTAACATAGAGGACATACCTAAACAAAACATCCCAGTCCTGGAGTAAGCTAGTGGAGCACTTGAATGAGAGATGTGGACCAGACACAGAGGGAAAGCTTATGTCCTTCTTCACCCCTTCTACATCAAATGCCACTTTCACATTTTGTACTAGTCACAAAAACAGGGTCCTCGCTTCCAGCACTTCCCTTTCTTCCTGACTTGAGTGTCTGTCATCCTCCCTCTCAAACTCTATGCAGATATTCTGTCTCACAGCCTTGGAGAAATTAAGTCATCTTACCTGTAACAGCAGCAGATTTGCTCTAGTTGAAATGGAATTAATCAGATTGCTAGGGCAGTTCTAGTTGACTTTCACACCTTTCAGTTTCTTCTCTCCTCTCATGGTATGACTGGCCATTAATCACCTTTCCTTTGGGCTAATGAGTTGATCTTGAATGAAAAGTGCAGAATTCTCTGGCTGAATAGTCTGGCAACAGCTTTAGTGTTTTAGTGCAAAAAGTCAGATACTCTTGACTTTGGAGTGTGGTGTACTTCTGTTCATCTTTGGCTTCAGCTATAGCTGGCTTCCTTTTTTAGTTGTGGCAGATTATATCAAATTTGTAGCACTTTAATTGTCTGTAACTATATTATCACTAATCATGTAAATTATGTGAAAATATTCTGTCTTTTCACAATGAAGGAACAAAGATCTCAGCAAATATGCTCTTTAGAATAGTAGCCATCATTCTGTAAGGGTTGTTTGCAAGCCTACAATGTTTTAGAGAATCTATCATATGCTAAAAGACATTAGATTTTACTCGTGGGAAAGACCTGCCAATGTCTCTACTAATTCTGAACCTCTAGTCTTCAGTTTTGGCTATTCCTGTGTGAATGACATTTCCCTTGTGAGTCTGCTTGTATCCATATTTTCAGTAACAGAGATGGGCCATTCAGCATTTGGTTTGGTGGGTTGACCTCGTCTAATGGAACTGACTCCTTTCTGCTGCATTCTTTTTCAGAGAGGAAAAAAGGCAGGTCATAAGATTCATGGATTGAGAAAAAAAACCAGTCTAATACGTGGAACAAAAGGTATATGTGCAAGGAGAGCAAAAAAGGAATTATTTCTTTCTTCCCATCAGCAACAGAGGTCTAGCCACTTCCTGGGAAGCAGGGCTTCAGAATGCATAACAGTTACTTGGAAAGAAAATGCTTCAACCATCAACATCCCTGCTTTTTTTTTTTTCTTTCTTTGAGCTTCTACTGCTGAGCACAACATCATATGGTACAGAACACTGCTTGATCGCTTGTTGCAGTTTTGTCCTCCCAGCCTCTTGCTCACCTCCAGAACACTCACTGGGGGAGCAGAGTGGGAGAAAGCCTTGACTCTGTGCAAGTACTGTTCAACAATAGCGAAAACACTGCCGTGCTATCAACACTGCTTAGTCACAAAGTCAAAGCACAGCACCATACTGGCTCCTGAGAAGAAAGTTACTTCCATCCCAGCCAGGCCTGGAACAGGTGGGGACCAGCAGAAGACAAGAAGGCTCAGTGGTTCTTTCTTTTCCCTGTGACAGTTCTGGGTTGATGCTTCTTACATTAAAAGGCAGATAGGACATGAATTTTCAGAACAATTTTCTTTTTCAGTCCCTGCTGTTAAAATAATTTTATTTTACCATGGAGACTGAAGTATTGTGAATGGCAGGGGAGATGTTTGAAAGATAGCATCTTGAGTAAGTACTCTGTGCTCTCTGGAATAGTTTTCAAGGACTGTTGCTGTAGCGTGATGCCACAGAATGTAAGCAACTTCTATATATGTAGCATTTCATTTGATGTTTTCAGTTCACTATGTATCATTAAATGTATGTACAAACTAACATTCATTAAAGAACAGTGGCATTTCCCCCTCTTTCCAGCACAGAGCCAGGGCTACACTTCAGAATCAGGTCAGTGGTGGGTGAGGGAGATTGCTGGGCTGAGCTGGAGACTCTCTAACCCCAGAGGAGCCAGATGGGATATTTTATCACAGCAAGGTGTGTTCCACTCACCCATTATTTAGAGAATGTGGCTTTACTACGGCATGAGATAAAATATCAGAAATTTTAAATGCACAATGGCTTCTGCAAATTTAAATTATGTTAAAAACCAAAAAGTGAAAGAGCAAATGCCTAGGTGAAAACTAAAACTATACTTGTTGTAAACCTTTTTGATGGATCTTCATTGGGTACTGTATTGTGTTTGTGTGGTTGAGTTTTGGTGGGGTGGGGCCTACAGGGATATCATCAGTGAAACGCGGCCAGAAGTTTCTGCTGTGTCTGACAGAGCCAGTGCCCGCTCCAGGACAGACCCACTTCTGGCCAAGGCCAAGGCAATCAGAGGTGGTGATAGCACCTCTGGCGTTGCATATATAAGAAGTAAAATGTAACGATAAGAAGCGACACAGGGTCCTCAGGCAGGTGCAAAAGGGAGCTCGTTTATTGCCAAAACCAGGCCTTTTTAAACAATGAGGCCTATATCAGTAGCATTCCATTAAAGCCAAACAAATATAATTCAGCCTACCACCATAAACCACGCTGTGAACACGTGATGGTTATAGAGCTTGTTTTGTACAGTTACGTAACTTATTTTCCACCTTTATTCCAGTTGAGTCATTCCCAGAATCCTTTTCTACTTAGCCAAAGTACAAGTACTTAGCCATGATTTTACAAAGGCAACCAGACCCTTATTCTGTAAGGCTTTGCCTAGCTGTAACATTAAAAAAAGAAAAATTATTGAGCAGTGGGGTGAGAACATGTAAGAGGAATAACTCTGCAGGCACCAAGGTCAGTGGAGAAGGAGGGAGAGGAGGTGGTCCAGGCACTGGAGCTGGAATTCTCCTGCAGCCCCTGCTGCAGACCATGGTGAAGCAGCTGTGCCCCTGCAGCGCATGGAGGTCACTGGAAGAGCAGAGATCCACCTGCAGCCCTTGGAGGAGACCCACACCAGAGCAGGTGGATGCCTGAGAGGAGGCTGTAACACTGTAGGAGGCTCATGCTGGAGCAGGCTCCTGGCAGGAACCTGCAGATCCATGGAGAGAGGAGCCCAGGCTGGAGATATTTTCCTATTCTGTGATCCCATGGGGTATCTACGCTGGAGCAGGCTGTGCCGGAAGGACTGCACCCTGTGGAAGAGTGACCCACATTGGATCAGTCTGTGAAGAACTGTTGCTTGTGGGATGGACTCACGTTGGAGAAGTTAACTGTGAACTGTCTCCTGTAGGATGGACCCCATACTGCTGGAGCCAGGGAAGGACTCCTCTCCCTGAGCAGCAGCAGAAACAAGGTATGATGAACTGACCATAACTCCCATTCCCTGTCTCTCTGCACTACTCGTGGGGAGGAGGTAGATCTGGGAACAAGGGAGGAGTAGGGGGGAAGATTTTTAAGATTTATTTTCTTCTTGTTATTCTGCTCTGATTTTGTAGGTAATAATTTCAAGTAATTTCCCCAAGTTCAGCCTGTTCTGCGACTGTGATCAATGAGTGATGTCTCCCTGTCCGTAATTCCACTCATGAACCTTTAACTGTATTTTCTGTCCCCTGTCCAGTTGCAGAGGGAGGTGACAGAGCAGCTTTCATGGGTACCAGGCATCTAGCCAGGGTCAACACACCACATTTGGTGAGGAGAACTGGGAATGAACCAGGGACCTTTAGGAGCCTTGGAATTTTTAGTCTAACTGTTCTAATACGAAATACAATATTCATCATTTATATGTTTTGTTAACTGCAAGACAAATTTCATTGACACAATTTGTAAAGTTTAAAGTCAGATTGGTCTCTAAACATATCATTGTTAAGCATTTTCTTTTTGTGTCTGTCTTCCTCTGTTTGTCTGTCTCCCAAATCCATACCTTATTTTACTTCTTCCAAAAGAATTAACTGCTAACAAGAGCTCTTACGTTTGTCAGCTAAACTTCACAGACAGTTTAACAAGCTACTTACTACAAATCTTCTTAGAGAAAATCTTGTTTAAAATTACATAGTTTGCATTTATAATGCTGAAGTAATGTTAGTTTACAGGTTTATAGGAATAATAACAAGAAATAAATGTAAGCTTGCAATGAACATCCCTTCATTTTCACAAAGAAAAAGCTGCAGTTTAAAGATCAACTGTTGACAGAAACATGGTTTCTGATCCAACAGCTGGAGGAAATCTTGAGTTAAAAGATGTCTTTTGTTAAGCATCTTACAAGAATTATCTGTACACTTGCATAGCTAATCCAAGTTACTGATCTTCAAAAAGACATGACAACATAACACATGGGCTGTAACTTGTTAAAATGCCCATAAATCATTATGACATGAATAATAAACTTAGCTAAATGCATGGCTGTCAGTTCTATAGGATTAAAAAGGTTCATTTGAAGGGTTTAATTTAAAGGGTTCATATAAATATCCCTAAGGCCTCTCATTAATGCACAAGTTATTCTGAAAATTTGCTTTTTAAATTTCCAGTGACAGCAAAAAGAGAATTTTTTTTTTTTTCCTTTGCGTAAAACCTTTACACAAATTCCATAAAGCCTTCATGACATGGTGACTAAGACTAGATCTGATGAAGAAATTAAGCACCTACAACTTAGGTCCTAAAATGTCTTAATGGTTAGCCCCTCCTCACTAACACGAGTAGAGAAAATGGTACTGAGTTTGCTTCAAATAACTACTGCATTCCGATTCCACAGCATTCATTTGAAAACCTAGATGTTCATCAGGGAATTTTTTGTTAGTTTCCATTCGCTCTGAAACCACAGGACGATAGGAAAATTGCTCAGACAAGGTTGTCCAGGGCTTCACCCTGAAAATCTTGAACCTTGAAAATCTTCAAGGGTGGAGAAAGCACAGCCTCTCTGGGCTGCCTCTTCAACTGATTGGCTGTCTTCAGGGTGAAAAAGAGTCTCCTTACAACATACTGTTTTTCCCTATGCTTGTTATCTCTCATTTCCCCCAGTGAAGGTGACTCCATGTTGTCGATAAACTATTCAGAGGTACCAGCAGGCTGCATTTATTTCCATCCAAGACCATTTCTCTGCCAGGCTGAACAAGCCCTGGTCCCTCAGCCGCTCCTCACAGGAGAAGTATCACAGACTTCAGCCAGCTTGAGGGTCCTCCCTCCTTTCTGTGCTGGAGGGATCCCACAGCTTGGAGAATACAGATGGGCACTTAGGAGCGCTGAGCAGAGGGGGATAATCCCTCCCTTCAGTGTCCTGGCCATGTTCCTGTGAATAACTCCCAGGGTGCTGCTGGCCATCTCTGCACCTGGGCACACTGCTGGCTCATGCTCAGCTGGTGTTTCCCAAGGCCTCCAGGTTCTTTCCACCCACCTTGTCAAGGGAAGAACTGACATCGTTAAACGTCATAAAGTTCGGTACTGTGAACTGAGTGAAACTAATACACCTAGTATTACTTCTCGAAAGACTGAGAATGAAAATAAGATCGTTAAATCCCCACATGAACCAGCAATCCATCATTGCTAGATATTCTAGCTATCAGACTATTGGGCTGCAATCACATACTTTCTTTCATGCACCATTTTTGATGTGGTGCCTTAACTCTGTCTAAATCTCATTTTAGATTAATATATCTTTTACTAAATGATTATTGATAGCTTCTAAACATAGGGTCTTATAGGAGAACATTTGCGAGACTCTGTTACGTTCAAATCTATTCCTGCACTCCACAGTTCTTAGTTTAAATCAAATCTTCTAGGATGTGTCCTTTGTTGTTGCTTTACGGTTTTGTTTGTCTAATAGTGTTGGTTTTCCTCAGACAGTTTCCTGGCAAGGCATATCATTCTGGTCCGCCTCAGCTATCAATAAACTAGGATGAAGCATTTCTGCATCTACTCTAAAAGCAAAGTGCACTGTTGGGATTTAGCCTTCCACAGGAAATTTATTTCTGGAGTTACCCAGAAATGAACAAATAAATATACCTCAACCGTTCAAAGAAATGAAAAAGGAAGAAAATTTATTAATTTTCATAACCAGTTTTAAAGAAAATATGAGGAACAAGATAGCCTTTCAAAAGGAATCTAAAATTCTTCTCTGCTTAAATTAAAATCATCTGGTTGTTATTGTGTTCAAATAGCATACAATATAAATTAAAATAAAATTCCCTAAATACATAGAAATCTGGCAGCAAAAATTGTATATCTCTCTTCTATTGGCTAATAGAACAGTGAACTGTGGATTTGGTATGAATTCTACTAATGTTTGCTCTAAGTTTTCTTTAGAGGCTGGGCATTTTTTTGTTTTTACTTACAAACTAATTTGGGAGCTGTAACAACATTCATGTTTGGGGGCTTTTGTAGGTTTTGTTTCTTTGCTTTGTTGGGGTTTTTTAAGGTGAAGGTAAATGTTCAAGGATGTTATCTGAGAGGACTTTACAAAGAAAAGAAAAGTGGAATAGAATGAAATGCTGGGATCAGAACATGTCATAATGGAGTCTTCTTTATTCACTATTTTTAGCAATTTTTCCTTCTCTTCCTGCCATCTATGGAAAAATCCTGGATGTTCTTAAGATACTTGTTGTATCTCATAGTGAAAATGAAAAATGGTAGACTGGTCAAGCTTTTTTCAAGCAAAACAGACGTTTCAGTACCTGCCTTTTTTGTGTCAATTATTTTTTTTTTTTTATATGACGGTATCTGACAATTCCTGAGCTCATAATGCTAAATGAAAGCAATTGAAACCTTATCAAAGTCTTTGCAGGATTTGTAGAATTATTGTAAAGAATGGCCAGGTTTTTGTCACTACTCTTTCCATAATGAGATTTTGGTCACAGAACTGGAATATTAAAAATCACTATAATATGAAATACTCAGGCTAGTGTCATATGAAAAAAAAAATTATGAACAAAGAAAATGGAATTTAAATATTCAAATAAAAGGAAGTCATTAAGTGAATGGTATATGCAGTGAATGAATATGGTAATAATAAAAAGGAGATGAAGGAAATCCTTCAAAAAGAAGAAAACCGCCAAATTTCAGTGATCTAAACATGTCTTAAAAGTAGGCCAAGAGAGTATTTTTGCAGAAGTTTTTGATACTATTGTAAACTAACATAAAAACAGTGAAAGATTTATTAAGTTTCTGATGCCAAATCCACCAAGAACACATATGATTATGTGCTTTTTAAAAGGTGGTTATTTAACCAGGAAATTCAGTGTCTAAATGTTTTACTTTTTTCCAATAGGTTCCTCGGCTGATAAAGCACCACTTGTTGTTCACCTATGCTTTGGATGTGATGTAGGTTTTCGATGTGAAACTTGCATTTTTTTTTTTTCAACCACTGTATATACAGGAAAAAGTACTTGCATATTTTTCTTACAGAAGTTTAAGTTGTTGATTTGTGACCTTTTTATTTTCTTATCTGTGTTCATTTAAGCAAAACTTGGCAGTGGGTTTGGAATTTTTTTTCCCCTAGTTCAAACTCTTGTCAAATTACAATTTTGTAATGGTATTAAAATACGTTAATATGATACTCTTCTCCCTGCTCTCCTACCAAATCTAGCACTGAACTTTTATGCTTAAAAGTGAAACTGGTTTACTAAATTAATTTACAAGCATTCTGATTGGAAATGCATTATTTGCTTAGTAGAATTATTTATCGTGAGAATCTGAAGAAATGATTTTGAACTGAAAAAAATCAATGGAAAAACAACAAAAAAATTAAAAATAGACGTCATTTAATAAAGAAATAAAGGCAACATCATGGCTCTTATATAACTGGTTATAAAACAGTACAGACAAATGTCCAATCTGTTCAACACCAAGTCTGGCATCACAACCAAAACTTTCAGAAATATTTAAAAGTTGCTTTTGCTCTGTTGTGCTAAAGCAATCTTTCGGTACTGTAACAGTTATTAGACAAAAAAAGAAAAGTAATTTTAATTTAGTCTTTAACTGCTTATGCAGGTTAGAATCCTCCACAAATACAAAAATATACTTTGATGTCTCTGATGTTACTGTATTTCTGCCAAGAAAGAAGAAGTGCTGCCAAGAAAAATTATTCCTGTTGAAGATAAGCTGTGAGTTTTTTGATGTGGCATTCTGCCTTTTTTTTTTTTTCATTTTGGAAACACTGGTATTTGACTGAATATATGATGGCTGAAGAGGCAGTCAACAGGTTAACAACAGGACTGTGGGTGATCAAGAGCATGAGAATGTAAGACCGTCTATTCAAATTAAGAGCAATACATGTTACTCTTTTTATGGCCACATTGAAGCTGAAAAAATTATTCTTTTCAGCAACTTCATTGGATTCACATATCACCAGCTGTTACTTTTCATTGACTCAACAATTTTGTGGATAGCTGTTGCTTCTACTTAATGTCATGAACTTAAATTTGCTACTGTATATGAAATGAGCTGTATTTGTTCCTAAATTTTATAATCACACTGTCTTTATCATGGGAGGCTGTCATGACACCTTTAAAAAGCATCTAATTCTCTCTTTCATCCAGTGTAGTCTCTGAGATATCTGTTTATCTTCATTGGACTTAAACAAGTATTTAAATTTAGTTTCAAATTAATCCAGAGTCTATATTTTGCATAGATACTGCAAGCTCTTTGTATAATATTTTTCATTTTAAATGGATCTTAATGATATCTTTTATTACAGAGCGATTATCAAAAAATGTGATGTCATTTTTTGCTTGGTATTCTGAGGTATCATTTACTGTAAATTAAGTAAAAAATGTATCAATTGTCTGATCATCCTTACTATACTTTTCAGTATAGTGAGGATGATCAGACAATTGATACATTTTTTACTTAATACAGGTAGAGTAATATTTTAATGTCCTGCCATGTAAGTAACCTGCAGTGATATCACACAGAACAAAAACACTGAATGAAAGGATCAATCATTCTTGAAAGTCAGCAAGGTTTTGTTCTTAGAAAGAAACTATTTTCTTTGAGAAGTGTTCAAAATAGAAAATTTAATTAATTTTATACCTAAAGGGTGTTATAAAAACAAACAACCCCTCCATACACTCCCACTAAATTTGTTTGCTTTGTGAGGTTTGCAAACACCTGTAAGGTCAAACTTGGTAGATCAGACTTTGGCCTGATCTCTTAAATCATGTTCCTGTGAAGTTCATGAGATTTAGTGATTTTGCATCTGGTGGTTATTTACTGTTATTTTTTCTCCTGTTGCTCTTTCGCGCGTTAGTAAACTGTTATTTTTTAACTTATATCAACTTGTATGCATTCCTTATTGGTAGAAAGGGATTGATTGAAACTCAGGGGAGGTAACTCATTTTAGAGTGCCCATCTCCTAAATTGTCTGAAACCGAGACAAGAATATTTTTTTTCTGCTGAATCATTTGATTTTTTTTCCACTGGGAAAATGTTTATAAAAATGAAGTTTATTTGCCTACAGCTTTATTAGCTTCANAACTCATTTTAGAGTGCCCATCTCCTAAATTGTCTGAAACCGAGACAAGAATATTTTTTTTCTGCTGAATCATTTGATTTTTTTTCACTGGGAAAATGTTTATAAAAATGAAGTTTATTTGCCTACAGCTTTATTAGCTTCACTGTTATGGTAAGTCCTCTTAAAAAGTCTGATTTAAGTTTTTTTCTGCAGTGTCAGGTACTTTGACAGGACTACTATAAACTTCTGTCTCCATTCTCTTTTGCACATTATGGGACTTATAGATGTATCTCCTTGTATGACAAAAGAAGGAAGTAATTCTCCAGTGAGTTACACATGAGAAGTCTGACATCCCCTGTGAAGGAATCCATTCTTGTAATTCTATTTCCTGCTCTGGGCAGTTAATGAGGGAAGACAAGACCTTATTTTAGATGAAGAAGATCATCCAACTTGACAGTATAATTTATTCTAACAAATAGGTCTTGTCCTGCAATCCACCTCAGAAACACCAATTATTTTTTTTTTTCAGTTCACAAAGAGAAAAAAAAACAAACAGATCACTATATTTGTACATGACATTCAGGAAAAATGAGTATAAATACCATCTTATAGACTGACAGCATCAGGATAAGTAGTGATCAGTACCTGTACCTGTATATCCTTACTTGGCATACTCTTATGATTTCAAGGATTTCTTGTTAGTACAGTTTTTCTGTTATCAATCACTTTTCTTACTGCCATATTCTCTGTCTGCCAAGCTATACATGTTGTTCTCATTACAGCTGGCCTTTATACTTCCTTCGTATAGTGCTTGGTTTTATTTGTCTAATATTAAATTAAGCCTTATGTATCTGTCATGCCCAATCCGATTCACAATTTCTGAAAAGATTTCTCTGTATGAATGGTTGTCTGTAGTGAACACGAGAAATGGGTAGAATTTTAGAAGATATGGAATGTCTCCCGCATTTGAAAAATGTGCTTATTTACGCTGATATTTTATGGCACAGAGCGAAATATTAATTAAATTTTTTTTTTCCACATGCTGTGATCTGTGTAGGCTATCTATATTCAAAGCACTCGTTTTACATGTTGTGTTGTCATTGCTGAGTCTGTGAAACATGAATTCAGGAAGGAAAATTATTTTTTTGTATATAAATTGTTAGAATGCCTATTGTCACTACTTCTTGGAATGTTCGCAAAAATAATTAGAAACAAACAAAATACCCAAAGCGAAGCAAAGCAAAACAAAACAAAAACCAAAAAACACAAACAAACAAAAAAAGCAAACAAACAAATACTCCCAAACTTGTATTTCTACCACTCTCCTACTTTTCCATTCATGATATGGTGAACAGCTAATTCCTGACTCTCTTCAGTAACCTCAGAGGCTGGACTACTGTTGATACCCAAAATGCAGAGGAATGTCCTCTGCATTTTGGGTATCAATAGACTACAAATCAAACCATGTAGGTATTGTT
Organism: Aleadryas rufinucha; assembly: GCA_013397815.1. Taxonomy (NCBI): domain Eukaryota; kingdom Metazoa; phylum Chordata; class Aves; order Passeriformes; genus Aleadryas; species Aleadryas rufinucha. Next base: position 122,983 of record VZTH01008345.1, on the reverse strand, counting down.
ACAAAGAATATATGCATCTCAAGCACCCTAAGATACATCACCCAGATATAACTAAGTGTCACATTAAGGATATATCATGGTAAGGAAGATGTAATTACTTTGACAACTATCCCTACATCGTACCTCCATATTATTTTCCAACTAAATTAAAGTGTAATTTATGAAGGAGACTGTACAGGTTTGAAAGCAAACCAGTGAGACTCCAAGTCAGAAATACAATTTAATAGGGAAAAGGTAAAATAAATGCAATAGTACAAAAGTGAACCACTGACAAAGTCAGAATACAACCTGGCACCCTGTCAGTCAGGGTGCTGGTAGCAGTTCAGATGAAGTGGTCCTGTTAAAGCAGTGATCCTGCAGAAAAAGAAGTCTGGTCTCCGTCTGAAAGTCCAGTGGTAGCTCTTGTCCTCTGGAAATCCAGTGGGAAAGGCTGTCTGTGGTGTTTGGAATCCCAGTTTATATTTAGGATGGAATGCTTGGTTTCTCCCTCTGGGTGGAGCTTCTCACAATGGGATGATAAGGCATTGATGGGCCCATTAACAAAAGATTGTCCAGAGGCAGTTATCTATGAGCCATGGGCAGGGTCCTTGATTGCCCATTAAACAAAGATAGCTCCCACAGGGAGGAGGCAAGGAAAAACACTGCCCCACCTGGTGCCAGATGGTTATAGAATACATGGTTTTGGGCATGTCTTACACTGAAACCTAGGACAGAGACCAAAAGATTTTTGATACCTTCTAGGTTGCATAATGCTAATGGTGTCAGAAAACTGCTTCTGTTTCTGGTATTTGAAATACCCAGTTTTTTCAGTGCTGATAATGGATTTCAGCTTACTGTTTTGCCAGCCAGGTTTCTATTCCCCCAGCACCGTGTCATTAGCAGTAGGATTAGTGCTTCCTACTGTCTTTTAGTCAACTGCATCTCCAGAGAGGCTTTGCAAATGTCCAAGTCACTTTAATTAGCCTCGTTACCTCTTTGGAGTGATATCGAATGGCAGAGGAACTGACAACTGCCAATATTTTGCAGGCACTTCTCCATGTCTCTGTGGGCTTACCAGGAATGTAATGGTAAAAAAGATTGTTTTAAACAAGTCTCACTTAAGAAATTATTTAAAATACAATATCCAAGCTCATTCAATAGAACTTCTCTGCTTCAGTCAGAGTACAGTGTTTGCAGGAAAAGCTGAGATTTGACAGACGCTGTTCTGCGAAATGATGTGCACTGTAGAAGAGGAACAAGAAAGTTATCTGCAGCTGCAGGCTGACAGACTTTATAGACAGCCCTAGCTATCCTGGCATTTTAGTACAGTGCTGTGTGCTGACATGGTGGAAAAGAGAACAACTGATAAAAGCCCCATAATATAAACGTTTTTGCTATTTTTAATAGAGTAATTTAACTCTATATAATATAAACATATTTGCTATTTTAAATCTAGCAATTTAAATCTGTATACACTTCAGTACACTTGGTTTTATAGGAATTTGCTGTGTGAGCATTTATTACACTCTGAGACCCCACAGCAACAAAAGCATTGAGGTAGAACTTTATATTTTCCTTAAAGTAATGACACTGAGAGATATCAGAAATCTTTTAATATTTAATGATGTTATATTGCAGCATATTTTATATTGAAATTAATTTTGAATTAAGAAAAAATCATTTTTGCCAGTAGATACAGTTTCTGACAGTTATTTCCTCCCTCTGCCTCAGTCTTACATATCGTAATTGGGAAAGTTACCACCTCAAACTTGCTCTCATTTATCAAGTGTTAAGGGCAGCTTTGGCTGGTAAAGGCTTCACACAATCATCACCAAAATGATGACCAAGTCTTTAGGAATGTCTGTTGATTTTATTCTTATCGTGTCAGAGTTTGGCTCTTCTGCCACAGCTGCCCTTCTGCCACCTTAGAAAACTCCTGTCTCTCATGGGCAATGGTCTCCCTGCCTATCTGGGGTTTGGTGTGGTGATCTGCTCTCCAAGAAAGATTCAGTCTCATTCCACCTTCTCATAGTTGTGCCTTACCCAGTGTGCAGCAGCAAGAACATGGTAAATTCAGTCTGTCTACCTGCTTTTAGTCAAATGTAACATGAATTTTAAATTAAGTCAACTAAATTATTATCCTGATCATAGGAAGCAAGCCCATTGAACCTCCTAGGTGTACAGAGACCACCTGCCAGCTAATGGAAATGGAGCCAGCAAAAAAAAAAAAAAAAGGGAATTGGAAAGTTAATACCACTGTTTGAACAACAGTCACTTCTCAGCCATGTCTTAGCCATCCAATATTATTAGACAATCTAAAGAATTTCCTTTCAGAAAACTTCTGAACTTCATTTGGGAATTTGACCTTAGTGTTGCAATGAGGTAACACGAAGAACAGCGCCTCCTAACAGAAGTGCATTCCTAAAAGTTGCAATAATTTGAAATAGTTTAAGTGTCTATATATGCACTGTCATATGTTTGCTTCACATACCCCACAACAAATCAGTCTTTATATAGAATGTACTCAGAATACTCATTTTTGTCTTGGATATCAAGCAATAGCTTCCTTTTTCCTGCCAATCTGAATCCGTGTCAGAGTACATCTGTTGGAAGTTCTAGATTGTCCTCATCAAGAGACAAACCTCAGATGTTCAGTTTTCGCAAACCAAATTTCTTTCTGTAATTGGAGATCATAGTAACAAATTATTTTTATATAAGGAATTATTTTGAGATTTCTGCAATGATAACTCACTGAAAAGAAAAACCATTCAATCTGTGTAATATTTAATAAAGTTATATCCTTGCATACCAAAACTTTCTAGTGACAGTTTGTTCAGCTCCTATTCAAAAATTAGTGAAATGAGGTGTGGCTTTCACCAGAGAATTCCCAGAGGAAACCAATCCCAGGGGTCTTAAGGAAGTAGTATGTATTAGCAGTGAATTTTTGTAAAAGATAGTCAGGTATTCTAAGCTATACTTTAGACTAGTGTAAAATAACAGAAGGTCTCTTCTGTACTCCTTTGCTCTCCCTTCCTTAAATTATCAAGGATTAAATGCAGCATTTTCAAACAGAAAATGGGCTCACAAATTGCATTCATTCCCAACTCTGATTTTTGTCTTCAAAACTTAGTTCTCTTGTGCTGGGTCTAGCTGTGTTTTGCCACATCCCTTTACTCTTTATGTGTACTTCAGCTCTTTCACTCCAGCAGATGATATAAACCAGGCAGAATAATGTTGAAATTTACAATTTACATGTGTTGGAAAACACTATTGTGTATTCCATAATTGAAACTATTATATATGTCCCAAATATCCTGCAAACTTTTTGTACATGCAGCCATTGTTATAAATTTTCTGTAAAACATTATCCACAAAGGTTCAGAAAGTTTCATTATGGTTGCTATAAAAGTCAGCTATACCATGTTTTATGTCTTCTCTTAAGCTGAAGTATCTTGCACCTAATACAAAGCACTTTGTAGACCACTTGCTAAGTAAGTGTGTGACAGACAAACAGCGTAGGTGATTCATTTTTATATGGAGTAATAATATTAGAGGAGTTAGAAGCTAATATATCTTTAGCTAATGATTTTTCTTTTGTTTACAGCACATAAAACTGTACTTCATGCCCATTTTTCTATTTCTGTGCCCTAGTTTTGGATGAGATAGAGTTAATTTTCTTCTTTGTAGCTGGTACAGTGCTGTTTGTTAGATTTTGTATGAGAATAATATTGATAGCACACTGGTATTTTAGTCGTTGTTAAGTAGTGCTTACTCTGAATCAAAGGACTTTTCAGCTTCCCATGCTCTGACAGTGAAGAGCTGCACAAGAACCTGGGAGGGAGCACAGCCAGGACAGCTGATCCAAGATGGTCAGAGGGTTAATCCATACCATAGAATGTCATGTCCAGTATCTAAGATCATCCATGAGGGAAAGGTCACTGCTTGGGGATGGGCTGGGCATCAGTCAGTGGGTAGTGAGCAATTGTATTGTGCATCACTTATCTTTCTTGGCTTCTCAGTCTATCAGCTTGCAATGCAGTTAGAAGTAGTAGTTGTTGTAGTAGTAGCTGTAGTAGCAGTATATTTTACTTTATTTCAATTATGAAACTGTTCTTAACCCATGAGTTTTACCCTTTCTCAATTCTCCCCCTCATTCCATGGGGTCAGGATGTGCAGGGTAGTGAGCAAGCACCTGTGTAGTGCTTGCTGGCTGGGGTTAAACCACAGCCATCTTTCTTAGTGCCTAGTTTGAGGTGATACAGCACTAAAAGTTTTTGAGAAAAGAATAGCCCAAATCTTTCTGAAAGCTGATTTTGCCATAAACCAAAGTAAGGTCAAGGGACCTGCACAGGAGATCCAGTTTTAAGGAATAAACTGGCAAGATGTATGTTGTCAGATCCCAGTGGATGTGAAGAACAAGATAACAGCAGTGTCTTCACCAACTAACACAAAGGAAACACATGCTTTTTAAGGCATTGTGGGCTTTTGGAGAATGCACTTTTCAAACTGCAGTCTGATTGTAAGCCCTTTCTCTCAAATGACCCAGAAGAAAAATGATTTCAAATGGACCCCTCAACAGTGACAAGTCTTTGAACAAATCAAACATTAATTCGTTCACTCAGTAGCCCTTGGGCTAGTCAGGACAGGGCAAGATGTAAAAAATGTTCCCTACACTGCACCTGGAAAGAATGGCCCTATCTGGAGCCTCTGGCAGAAAACACCAGGGAAGACCCGAAGTTTACCCCTAGGCTTTTGGAGTCAGGGATACAGAAGATCTGAACCCACTATACTCCAACTGAGGAAATACTGGCACCTTACAAAAGGGTTTGAGATGATCAGAAGTGATGGGTACTGAAGCACGACTCCTGCTGGCACCCCAACTGCCAGTGCTGGGCTGGATGTTCAAAGGTAGGGCCTCCTGTACATATCATGCAACTGATGCTGCGTGAATAAGTGAGTTGCACTAATCAAACAATAAGCTCAAATAATAATCCCAAATCATCCAGAAATCCTGGAATTGGTCTGTCTGGCCAAGAGGCAAAGACTTGGGAATGTCACCAGAGGATGGAGTGACCTGTGTTGAAGAGGCCCCACTGTGTAATAAATTACCAGAAAGGGAGGAGCAGTATGCCTTGATGGGTCCCGCTGGCCTGTAGGAAAGCATCGGAGATTGAAGGTGGTTATATTGAGTCCCCCACTACAAGTCACAGAAACTGCTGAAGGAGAAGGTGAATCAAGTCAGTTTGCAGAGGTGAAAGCCATCCATCTAGCTTTAGGCATTGCTGACCAAGAGAAAATGGCTATTACTCTATCTCTGTCCTGGCTCATGGATGTTGGCAAATGCCCTGTGGGAGGGGTGCAGAAATGGAAGCAAAGCAGCTGGCAGCACAGAAATGGAAGCAAAGCAGCTGGCAGCCCAGAGTTAAACCCATCTGAGCTGTAGTAAAATATTGCTGCTTGGGTGAAGAACCTGGTTGTGAAGGTACATCATGTAGCTGCTCGTGTACCCAAGATTCAGGCCACTGAAGAACATCAGAACAACCAGCAGGTAGATCAGGTTGCTAAGATTTAAGTGGCTCAGGTAGTTCTGGACTGGCAACATAAGTGACTTATTTCTAGCTCAGTGGGCCCGTGACACCCCAGGCCACCAAGAAAGAGATGCAACATATACATGGGCTGGTGATCAGGAGGCAGACTTTCACAGAATCACAGAATATTCTGAGTTGGAAGGGACCCACAAGGATCATCGAGTCCAGCTGTTAAGCGACTGGCCCATACAGGGATCAAAGCCATGACCTCGGTGTTGTTAGCACAAGGCTCTAACCAACTGAGCTAACAACTATGGACAATATGGCACAGGTTATCCATGAATGTTAAATGTTCTGCAATAAAGCAGGCCAAGCAGTAAAAGCCTCCCTAGTATGAAGGACAATGGCTGAAACATGAATATGGGGAGGCCTGGCAGACTGACTCTTAACACACTCCCCAAACCTGTGACGTCAAGTGCCATATGCTTACAATGGTGGAAGCAGCAACCAGATGGCTGGAAGCATATCCTGTGCCACGTGCCACTGCCTGGAACCATCCTTGCCTTTAAAAAGCAAGCCTTATGGTGACACATACCCCAGAAAGAATGGAGTCAGACACCACGGCTCATTTTTGAAAAAATCTCATAAACACTTGAGCCAAAGAGCATGGCATTGAGTGTGTATATCTTATTCCCTATCATGCACTAGCCTGTGGAAAAATTGAACAATACAATGCACTATTAAAGACTACATTGAGAGTAATGGGTAGTGGGACCTTCAAATATCGGGATACACGTTTAGCAAAAGCCACCTGGTTAGTCAGCAATAGAGGTGGGCCATGCCCAGTCAAAACTTCTCTGTACTGTAGAAGGGGATAACATTTCTGTAGTGCATATTAAAAACATGCTGAGGAAAACAGTTTGAGTTATTCCTACCTCCGACAAAGAAAAAAACTATACCTGGGATTGCTCTCACTCAAGGATGTGAGTGCCCTTTGAGGGCAATGCAGGAGGATGGGGAGGTCCAGTGTGTACCTCAAGGGATTTGTTTTTGGGTGAGAATAGCCAATGAATTAAGTTGTACATTGTTATTTGCTATATAGCCCTGTATATCATCACCTCTATGCTGGGCATCACTGCACGGGACATCTCACAGCACCCATCTCTGCCACTCCAGATTTACAAATCTGAACCTGACTCCCTTTTAATTGCCACATTAATGAAGAATGGACCTTGATTAAATCAAGGCAAGTTCAGCAGTGATGAAATTAGCTTTCAGCTTTCAAAAATCCAACACCACTTTTTCCTGTCCTGAAAGACTGTTACATTTGCATCTGATAGAAAACACTTTGTAGACTATTTGCTAAATGAGTGCAGCAGAGAAGCAGTATATGATTCATTTTTATATAGAATGATGAGAAGAGTTAGAAGCTAATACATCCTCAGCTAATGACTTTTGTTTTGTTTTCAGCACATGAAACATTATTTCATGCATATATTTCTGTCTCTGCAAAGCATCTAAATCTGCATTTGGACTGAGCCTATTTTTATTGAATAAGTGAAATGTATTCTCCCATGTACAAGTTTTTGTGAGAAACAATGAAGATGGACTCAAAATTAAAAATTCTGAGATAAGAAATACTTAGCTGACTTATTTTTCCCCATACATCATGCAAAGAAACTTCCAGGTAGGTTATGGTTTGCAGAGTAGAAAACTGGTACTGTACAATAGAGATTGGTCACTAGATGTACAATTCCATGAGGGATATAGTGACACATTTTTCTTTTCTGGGGTAGATATTATGAGACAATCAGATGTAAGAGGAGTCTGGATCACTGAATTGCAATACAAAGGACCTATGAAGTACCCATGAAGATTTTTTATCACAAGAAATGTGATTTTGATCCTGCTGTAGTTCCTGCTTTTGTGAGTGGTGAAACCACTTAAAATTTTCTCATGCGCTGCTCTGAGTGATACTTCAGTATGTTAAATGAACTACAGCTACTTTGATAATAAATTATAAAGTCATAGATTTTTTGAATAATTTTCCTTTTTTTTTTATAGCAGTAATCAAAGATTTCATATGTGGCAGGTAGAAGTGGAAAGAGAAGAAAGAGGAAATGGCACACAAGAAAAAGAATTGAAAAGTTAGGATTAAAAGTGGGACTTTTAGCTAGCTTGAAGCTACACAAGTTCATACAGAGACATTTGCTCCTATGCAGCACATCCCTCCCTTGGACACTATCCTTTTCTGTTTCTTTGACTGTCATGGTTTAACCCCAGCCAGCAGCCAAGTCCCATGCAGATGCTCACTCACTCCCCCACCAGCAGGATCAGAGAGAGAATAGCAAGGATAAAAGATAGAAAACTCATGGGCTGACATAAAGACAGTTTAACAGGGAAACCAAAAGTCGTGCACACAAGCAAAGCAAAACAAGGAATTACTTGCTGATTCCCATGGGCAGGCAGATGTTCAGCAATCTTCAGGACAGCAGGGCCCCATAAGGTCTGGCAGTGACTTGGGAAGACAAACATCATCACTACAAATGTTCCCCACTTCCTCCTACTTCCCCCCAGTTTATGTACTGGACATGATGTCACATGATCTGGAATATCCGTTTGGTCAGTTTGGGTCACCTCTCCTGGCTGTGTCCCCTCCCAGCCTCCCAAGCACCCCCAAATTCGTCACCAGCATGACAGTAGGAATAGCAGGAAAGGCTTTGACTCTGTGGAAGCCCTGCACATCAATAAAAAAAATTTCTGTTTTATCAATCCTATGTTCAGCACAAATCCAAAACACAGCCCCATACCAGCCACTCTGACGAATATTAACTCTACCCCAGCCAAAAGCAGCACATTCTACTCCTTGTGTCCTGTCAGGCTAATCTCAGCCTCCAATACAGTCAGTTGTCTGGATCCCTGTCACTACAGGCAAGTCACTGATCAGTACAGGAACAGTACTGTATTCACTGATAATTGTTGAAAATCCTGTCCTACCTAGTAAAATAAATTTTTATTTATTGGGGTTCAGGACCAATAGATAAATAAATATACTCTTTTTTTGTACGAATATAAGGTTGAAATTTGTGATTCCCATTAAATAGTAACTTCCATTTCACTCAGAAATACAAATGTGTCTTGGTAGGATGGAGATTCAAAAGTATATGGAAGAGAGGAAACAATATCCTGCAATAGAACTCTATTCTTTTGGCTCTCGAAGAAAAAGGAAATCATGTTTTAATAATAATCTGCCAGTTTTGGCCCAGATAGGACTTTTAAACAAACATTGTATCTATTTTCAAAATCATCAATACCAGGATGGGCATTTTTCTTTAAATATTTTGTTTAGTTAAAAAACTTCTCAACACTGATCTTAATGGAGTCATATTTTGCTAGCACGAGGTTTTCCATGGATCAGTTTAATCCTGTAAATCCTCAATACAGACAGGGCCTTTTTCAGTACAAGTATACACTACTATGTTAGCGCTGTTGCAGTGAAGGTTACTTTACGTAGAGCAAATAACCTCCCAAGAGCATCAAAAAAACCCTGAGTTACAAAATAATTTTCCAAACATTCGTGAACAGAGTTTTGGGAACCCCTTCAAAGAGCTTTTCATCCCTCACCTGACATCATGTGTAAAAAGCTTTAATCTTGCTTAGAAGTAATAGGTAATTTGGCACCAAATGACCTTTACAAATTTTATCAAAAGGAAAAGCAATACAACTGGATTCCCTCAAGTAATTTATTGGAAGCATTTTTAATATAATGTTCAACCAGGGATTTTTTTTATCACTTTCTTTTCGCACAACTGTATAAGGGACCGTGTTAAACTGATGCTAGAACGCTTTCCTCTACTATAACTTAAGCATTCATTTTTTCACTTAAACATGTCATGTTCTATTTTTAAAAAACCTTTAGAAATGTATATAAAACATTTCTGCTCTTTGTACACCTTTTTTGATTTGTATATAGAAGTAGCTGAAAGCAGACTGATGAATACATGAGGGAAATTGTGCTTAACTAACCTGATTGCCTTCTATGACGGGACAATGGCTGGATAGAGGAGGGAAGAGCAGTGGATATTGTTTGCCTTGACTTCTGTAAGGCTTTGGAGACTGTCTCCCATGATATCTTCATAGACAAGGTCAGAAGATGCGGGCTGGACAATGAAGTGGATTGGAAACCAGCTGCATGGCAGATCTCAGGGGGTTGTGATCAGTGGCACAGAGTCTGGTTGGAGACCTGTCACTAGTGGTGACCCCAAACGTTTAATGCTGGGCCCAGTTACTGTTTAACTTATTCATCGGTGAAGGGAAAGGTGTCAGACAGAATATCAAACCTCAGATACTTCAACAACTTTAGAATATTAAGGAAGATTTCCAAATGAAAGAAGATTGTAACAGAAGTATGTGCCCAATGTGCCTGTGCAAGCTATGTTAGTAAGTTTGTTCTTTAAAAATCAGATTAATTTGTTTGGCGTATCTTTTGTAGTCCTTTGCATAGAGCTCTTGGTGGTAAGACCGTAATGTTAACTTGTACTTGAGTTAACCTATTCATCATTTCAGTCAACTGGACAGCATTCCTGTTGCTTTTGTTCGTTTGTTGGTTTTTTGGGTTTTTTTTTTCAGGTGGAGTGATGATAGGGAAACAGCGTGTACTTGACTAAATGTGAAGTTTTGTGGAAAGGAAGCCAGACGTAACAGTGAGGATGGAAGTACATGCTTTACTAAATCTTTTAAAGGAATGACTGATGAATTTTTACAGCACTATGAATTAGGTAAAGATAGAATTACTAATAAAAGTTTGGATAACTGTGGACCAAGTTGAATAACTTCTATTCAATAGTTTTTTCTATCATGCTTGTGGTAAGGATAGCTGAGGATCATTTTTTCTGAATATATATTCGTGTTACCTGATTTTAAATGTTTAGTTCAAAAATAGAATGTTAAATAGAAATATTTTCATAAAATCCTTTAAAAACTAGACACCAACATTAATTATACATTTTTTAAAGAATACAGCCTATCATTATTTTTTATAAATGGACACTATTACATATTTTTATTCTTCTGTCTTCTGTAAATTGTTTAAACTTCAGGGATGTTTACTGAATTACAAAGCAATAATTCATCAGTATTTTGGATCAATTGAGCTAGTTTAAATGTTTATTTCATTAAATAGCTTATCATATTTGGTATGACCAGATATAACATCTCATTCTATATTGAGATCAGAAACCAAGTATCAAAACAAATACAGGAAAAGCTGTTACTGTAAAAAGTCTGTCATGTTTAGGTACCCATACCCAAAGAGTGAGACATACTTTATAATCAAGTGTCTGGACAAAATCCATTGCACTAGACTGCAGAAATTAAACTGAATTTCTCATGCAGTCTTTGGTAATAGGCTTTCTTTCATAAGAACAATGTACAAGAGAAGACCAGCTCAAATGGACAGCTAAGAATAAAAGAAAATGCAAATAAAAATGAGCAGCTGATGAGCACACATTTTCGAGATATTTTGAGGAAAAAATGTATTTAACAACCTAGTTTGGATTCAGAGTATTTTGGTCTTGACCTCTTGGAAATAAAGAAATAAGGAGAGTAGGAGAATTGAACAAACCTGAGTAGATGCTTGCATGATGAATTATTGTTGCTGAGTAGAACACTGACTTTAAAAGTAAAGTGTAATATTTGCACCTATAAACGTAGGAATCTCAAGTAAAAGTTGATGTCCCACTTTATCAATTGCTGCATACAAAATTTCTGAGATATTTATTCGGAAGATGCTAAAAAACATGTACTCTTTTCATAAGCAAGCCGTGGTAATTATTAGTGTTATAATAATTTTTAAGGACTAATTGAAACAAATTAAACAAAGTTAAAAACCTTTAGTGATATTTCTTTTGGCCTGTTGAATCTCTAAATTCCAATTTTATTTTGTAAATTTATTCACATATAAATGATTGTCAAATAGATTTATTCATGCTTAAACTGATCATAGGTCCATGTTGCTCTCCAAAATTAACTGGCAAAAAAATAGTCATACTGTTATTGCAAAGAACACATGAAAACACAGACTATTCCTGTATTACTCACCAGAACATGTTTTCAGAAAAAAACTTGATCAAGGTTTCATTATGATTTGTAAATCTACTCCATATAGAAACTAAGATTGCATTCATGAATTTAAGTTATATGTATGTTAATATTTGGTGGAAAGCCCACCACATTCAATGTAGAACAAATGAAAAAAATCTGGCAACAGATGGATGTGTCTTTTGCACACAGTTTATACACAAACACATATATAAGTATATATACACTTGTATTAACATATATTTGCATGTATATGTATATAAATAGATATAGGTGTATGGATATATATAAGCCTGCATTAAAGATAATTAATGACAGAAATAAAAATAAGGCAGAGAAAGAAGAAAATAAATCTGACATATATCGTCATTTTTATCATTTGATAAGCTTGTAAGGTAAAGTCCTAGCTTCACTAGAATTAAAACAAAGCTCCCTCATTCCCTAACAGAATCAAAATTCCACCCCTTATGCTTACATTGCTTATACAATATCATTCAGACCAGTCATTACAAAATTAACCCTTGATATAATTCAATTGAAGAAAAGGAACTCTGTACGGGATGCATTTTCTTCTGATCTTTTCTTACAACATGAATATGACTCAAGATCACAAAGATGTCTTAAGATTGATCTCTTATTCATTGGTGAAATAGCTAGTGAAAGAATGGTAAAACATTTTCACAGGCTTTCCTTCCTGGAATGACTAACTTGGTCATACTTCAGACTTACATGAGTAGGAGTATTAAATCAAGAAAACATTAGCATTCATGTATTCTAACTTGCAAGAAAAAATACCTCACCTAATAAGTAATTACATTGTAAACTGAATACCCTTTGAGATCAATACCCAGATGAAAGTGATCATTTTGCTGAAAATAAGGATTGAGAATAAGTGGGAGCAGAAGTGTGACATATAAGAGAAAGGAGTAAAACTGACTTTAAATGAGAGGGAAGTTATTAGCTCATTATAGAAACAATGCAGGATGGACTGGGTTACCATACAACTATTTTATGAGTCAAATGGGGTGAATAAATTTGAGCTGTCAGTAGGTGACTGTAACAGAATAGCAGATAACACTAAGTAAAATATAGATTTTAATCCATGTAGGAATTGTCCATCATAGAAAAACATTATAGAGGGCAGTATCCATGGTCTTCAAAAGTACTGCTATTATGATCAAATAAGAGCTTTACATTTTGTCATTTTGAATATCTGGTCATTATAAGTAGAGATTCCTAAGCAAAAGTATTCCATTTGTTACTGCACTTCACATGCAGTTGTGGAAACTAATATCCTGTAAATATCACTTTGGTATTCTAATAAGGAACTTAACCTCATGGCACAGTCAAGTTTTAAATTAGAAAACCTGATTGAGGTTTTTAGTACTCTCCCTCTTTTTTTTTTTTTTTTTTCATTGGTGAAAGCTACAAAACTCCACAAGAATTACTAAAATAACTCCTATCTTGACTCCTGTTCTTTACTGAAAGAGTGAGAGTGGTGAGGCACCGGAATTTCTCAGAGATGTGGATGACCCATCCCTGGAGGTGTTCAAGGTCAGATTGGATTGGACTTTGAGCAATATGATCTAGTGGAAGGTGTCTAGATGATCTTCAAGGTCCCTTCCAATGCAAACCACTCTTTGATTCTATGACTTGCATGGGTTTGGATATATTACTGTGATTTACTGATCCTCAAATATTTTCCTCAACCTCAATTGCCAGTTGTCCGGTGGATTCCTACCAATTTCTCTTTTTGCACACCTTTTCAATGAGCAAATTAATTCAGTAATATTAGAATACTTCATGTGGAAAAAGAGTTCTTTTTACCTGAAATTGTATTATTATAACTGACAGGTGTCAGGATCCATCACATGTGTCACTTTTTTTTCCAAATGGAATAGCTAGCACTTTGGAGTACCATGCAAAATAAGTTGCTTCTAAAAATGCTACAAAAAGATCAGCATGAGAAATATTAATAAGGTACAAACCTTCATTTATCTAACAAAAGTAGGGGAGGGAATTGAAAAAATAGATCATTATGGAATTTTTAATCAAATGAAATGTATTTACCTCTGCCAATCTGTCAAAGTACTTGTATTTTACTAGCAATTTATTCTAAGAAAAATGGCTTCACTCAGCACTTTAATACATACAAATTCAACATGATGTAGGTGAAGTAAGAAGTCTTAGCTGCTATGGAGGTATTTTATTACCTTCCTCATTGTTTTGGGTTCCAGCATATGCTGTCCTCTACAAAAAGAAACTTTCCTATAGACATGGCATCCTTTATTATTCTCAGAGTTTACAGAAATTTTTTTTAGTTTCGTCATTTTCAAAAAAATCAGCGGCTTTTGAACATTTTCAAAACCACATCCTCTAACTGATGGCCATACAAATATGAAGCAAGGTTATATGTGAGCTACTAGAACATATGTGGAACAGAACCCTCTGAATCTTTGAGATTATTAATGGGAAGACATTACAGCATAAAAACCCTCTGATTGAGGTAATGCTATTGATATAAAAATTAAAGACCTGGTTTACCATTAGTGTTACTCCAGTTTTTCGTTGGCATATCCCAGTGAAATCACTTGACTAAAGTTGATAAATGCTATCTCCATTTGCTTAGAAATATTTTAAATGTTGGGTCTTTTTCCTTTTTTCCAGTGCACAGAAAATTCTGTCACTTCTATTTCTTCTAGCCTTATTAAAGCAAATTAACATTTTTGCTGATAAGTTAATAGGCTGCAAGTTTTAATCCAGTTTTTAAAATGAAGCAGTCTTGAAGATTTTCTTACTACCACTGTTTTTGCCTGTGCTGGTTTTGGTTGGGACAGAAGTAATGTTTGTCACAGTAGCTGGCTGGCATGGTGCTGTGTTTTGGATTTGTGCTGGAAAAAGTGCTGGTAATAGATGGTTTTGTCACTGCTGAGCAGTGCTTACACAGAGTCAAGGCCTTTTCTGCTTGGGGAAGAGTTGTGAGGGGACACAGCTGGGACAGCTGACCCCAGCTGCCCAAAGGTCAGAATGTACCGTATGACATCATGCTTAGGATACAAAACTGAGGAATCAATAAGGAAGGGGGGAACATGTTTGGAGAGATGGCGTTTGTCTTCCCAAGACACTGTTGCGCATGATGGGGCCTTGCTTTCCTGGGATCACTGAACACCTGCCTGCCCATGGGAAGCGATGAATTAATTCCTTGTTGATTTTGCTTGTGTACATGGCTTTTGATTTCACTGTTAAACTGTCTTTATTTCAACCCACGAGTTTTCTCACTTTTACTCCTCCAATACTCTTCTCCATCCCACTGGAGACAAGTGAGTGAGTGGCTGTGGGATTTAGCTGTCAGATGTGGTTAAAGAACAACATTATTTTAGAGCACTGTAATACACCAGGGTTGTACACCGAAACAGATGAGTGTAAGTAGTCCCACTCTTCCTCATATGCTGTCAATCAGCTGTCTATGAACACCATCAACTCTTATGATTAATTATCTGGCACAATTAGCAAACTGATGAGCTGAAGAAAGGTGCTTATGGTCTCAGGTTTAGCACCACAGTAAAGTAGTTTGACACCTGCCAGACCCCAGCTGCTGACGGAAGTACCCTTCCAAATAACAGGCCTTTTTTGCTAGAGGCTAATGTTTCACTCTGAAGAGAACAATACCAAGCATACTCAAAAGATGTAGAATTAAGGCAAATTATGGGATAAGCTACATGATCGTATTTTTTTTTTAAAATATCAGACATCCATCCAGCTTCCTGAATGAACTAGAGGTTAAACAGAAAGAACAGGATTTATTATAAACTGCAATATTGTATATAGTACTTTTTGCCTTAAATAAGTGCAAAAGAATTAAAGGGTGGTTACACATTATACCTTTATTGAGTCATAAGCACATAAGATCAATTATACCAGTTCAGACCAGATGTGCAGAAGCCCTCAATCCTATTTTCCAGAGTGAACCTAAGTATCAATAGATACTTAGGCAAGAGCACTAGGACAAATAAATTATATAATAACACTCTTCTAGACACCAGTGTTTTTTATCTTAGGAACTTCTTGAACCAGAACTGCTATCTGTATGTAAATAGTCCTTGCTTTTTAATTTTGTTTTTAAATTTATTAAAAGGTTTCATCTAATTGCTTTTGCAGTTTTCAGAGATCAGAATAACTTGTGGTAGGGAGTTTCATGTCTTTATTAGATTCTCTGTGAAGAATCACATCTTTCAGTGTGTTTTGAATGCTACTTGGATTCATGTAATAACCTCTGGCATTGTTATTAGATGTGGAAGATAAAGTCAACTGCAATTCTCACAGTTTTCTAGACTGCTGTCTCTTCCTGCCTGAGTTATCCTTTGTTTCTCTACATGGCAGTACTCTAGCGTATACACTGCACAAACATCAGCTGTTTCATCCCTGTGGTTATCATTATTACTCTCTTTGAGAATGCCCCAGTTCTAGTATGCTCTTCTGAAGAAAGAGGGAAGCAGTAAAACCGCAAGAGTTGTTCAAGATGAAAGTTGATACACAACTGTATCCAAGCCGAGGCTGGATGGGGATCTGAGCAAACTGGTCAAGTGAAAAGTGTCCCTGCCTACAGCAGGGCTGTTGGAACTAGATGATCTTCAAGGTCCCTTCCAATCAAAACCATTCTATGATTCTAAGAAGGATAGCATGGTTTTCTCTTTTGTCCTTTATTCCTTCCAGGTTGATTTCCGACATTTTTTCATCTTCTGCCCAAGTTTTCCTTTATGAGTGGTGTTCTCCAGCTGAGAGCCAATCTAATGTTACATAAAATTAAGGTTCTCAGTGTGAAGGCATGGCATTTCACATCCATCTATGTTGAAATGATTTGCCATTTTATTACAGAATTTTCCATATTATGAGATCTCTTTGCAAATTGGTCATGTTTGGGTAACATCTTTTTTACCTTGAATTCAGTAGTCAGCAAACATTATTATCTCAGTAATTCTAAAGTTTCCAGACTATTCTGATATGCTTAATACAGACATTCGACTTGATGGCTTGGCATCTCATAAAGCTGCCTAGAATCTTTTCTAATAATTGACAACCCATCATCTGTCTTAGGGCAGGACAGCATTTGGCAGTTTGGAGAGGAATTTCATATGAAGTCAGTATTTCAGGTATTTTGTCCTTTGGGAGTTCTTGCCAATCATATTCTGTTCCTTGTGATTTATTACAGTTCTCACTAGCTTTTATTGAGTATCCTTTATCAGCAAGTTTTTAATTTAAGACAAATCTTCCCAAGGGCCACCCATGTTCTGATGAGTATTTCCCTTTCTACTTCTCTTGTAGTGCAAAAAATTTTTTTATTATTTTTTTCAACATTTGGAAGTTGATCTTCTTTTTCTTGTTCATCTTTATCTCTTCTGTATTCTGTATATGAACACAACTTCATCTTTAGACCGAGTGCTTAAAACAACATAGAAACAAGAATGCAATATTTGTCACATGTACTTATCTAATTCACAGTTCTCTTTTTTCTCATGCCAAAATTCTTCTGTAGTCAACTGGCTTTCCTTACCCTCGCCATTTCTCACAAGCCTGCTCAGACTCCCACGTGTAACCTGCTTCTAAGCAGCTAGTCTTCTCCAGAAAGGCTCAGACCCTTTATTATAACTTTTGGTGATTGTTTTACCTCACCAAATGTCATTCGAAAATTTGTCCACTGACCTGTCATCTGATCTTCATCATCTGTGCATTCAAATATTTCTCTTACACTGACAAAAAAAAACCTAATCATGGTGTATTTGGTGGCCAACAATTTTAAGGTGAAGCCAAATTGGTTATAAAAGAGTAATGTTGCTTGAGGAGAGGCATAAATAGATTAAATAGCAAAATATATTATTGATGTATATGAAAGCTGTTAAATCCATTATGTAAGCACACTAATACATGGTTATTAGTTTTGTTATTTGTGAAATGAAGCTTTAAATGAAAGAGACTCTGTTTCTGCCTACTTAATAGCCATCATGGATGGGATTAAAAAATAAGAAAGGAGAAAAACACAGAAAATAAACATTTATGTTATTTGAAAATTTCATTGCAGTTTTCTGGATTGCTTGCAAATTTTATGTTTAATGATCATATTATGAAGCATGAGTGACTTAGATTAAAAATCTGATCATAATAGGCATTTTTTTTATTACTGACTAAACGTAAATCTAGGGATTATCTTCCTGGCAGAGATGTCTGTTTTGACTTCGAAATTTGTCTTACAAAAGTATTTCATTATATTCCTGTCAGTAAACTTCCTTCACTAGAATTATTCTGGAAAGTAATCAAAATAGGGGTCATGCAGAGTTAAAAGTAGATTATTTAAAAAATATAAGTGTTTACCTAGCTGCAAGTATCCTCTTTTTACACTTGTTTCTTCAACCCTTGATCCATACACAACTACAAATGAATAAACAGATCCCAGAATCAAAACTTCGACCCCTCATTACAGTGCTGTACCAGCAGACCTCAACACTAGCAAAACCCACTTCTGAGTAGCAAAACGCAAATTAAAAGACAGTTAAGGACAAATTAATATCTAAAGTTAATTATAACTTCTGGATTTAGGAATACTCAGGAGTTTTGAGTTATGCTCTCATGCATACATATTTATGTTGTTATTTTTATTTAAATTGTATACATGGGATATAAGTGAAGGTATTAATTTTTTTTCTCATCTTTACCTGTTGATAGCATGTTTGTCAAACCTTCTTCCTTTGTAAGAAAGGATCATAAATTACAGAAATTACAGAAGTCACAGAAACAATCAGGTTGGAAGAGACCACATTGGGTCTTCTGGTCCAACGTCCCTGCTCAAGGAGAGTCATCCTAGAGCACATGGCACAGGATTGTGTCCAGATGATTCTTGAATATCTTCAGTGAGGGAGACTCCACAACCTCTCTGGGCAATCTGCTCCAGTGCTTGGTCACCCGCACAGTAAGAAGTTCTTCCTCGTGTTCAGGTGGAACTTCCTGTGCATCAGTTCCTGCTCATAGCCTCGTGTCCTAGAGGCTGGCACCACTGAGAAGAGCCTGGGTCCATCTTCTTGACATCATCAGCTTTAGATAGCTATACACATTGATGAGGTCTCCTCTCAGTTGTCTCTTCTCAAGGCAGAACAGGCACAACTCCATCAGACTTTCCTTGTAAGAGAAATGCTTCAGTCCCCTCATTATCCTTGTTTCCCTCCACTGGACCTGCTCCAGGAGCTCCATGTCTCTCTTGTACTGAGGAGTTCAGAACTGGACACAGCACTCCAGATGTGGCCTCACTAGGCTGAGTAGAGGGGATATCTTAATACACTGTCTCTTGGGGATTTCTTCCATCTTATTTTCTTGTTTATTACAGTTTCACATTTGAGTTATTGCTGTACCAGTTCTCAAAACCACAGATTTTTGTTGGTGATCCATAATGACCTCCTAGCAGAGTCTGCCTATGCATCAAAAAGAATTGGTTTTTTTTATTGACAATTTTTTATGTACAGAGTTTCTTTGTGCAGGTACTTACAAGAGAAAATCTGTATTACACATAAAGCTAAAATAAACACAGAAAAACCTTTGGGATATAGTACCTAACATCATTTTTTAGGAGAAACAGAAAGGAAGAAAGGATAAAGAGTTGCTTAAAAGACAGTGGTAATATTTTTGGTTTTGACGCATTTTTCTTGATGTATTTGATTTGACTAAGGAAAAGATTGTTTAAATTTCAGTACTCATTCTCTGTTCTTTATAAATGACATGAACATTATATGAACTTAAGAATGAAGCTGACACGGGGAGTTATACTCCTGAATTGGTCCAGTGAGTGAGAGGTGAGGACAAAGTTAAAGAAGTAGAAGAGGCCGCCCAGTGCTCAATCTACCATCACTGACGGATCATGTTTCCTGTTTTGATAAAAGTACACATCTTGGGAAAATGGCATGTAGGTGCTCCATACTTGAGGTGCATATAGTCTGTTGACGTTCTGGATGATTTGCACTATCCTGAAAAATGTATGGATTTGTGTTGTTGATTGTGTTTTAATTTCTTTAAGCTATAAAGTTGTTTTAAAATTGCTTTATGTATTTTGTTCTGGTTTTATATGTATATGTGCAATAGAAACTGGAAATTAATTTAAATCTGTAAAACCTATAACTGAGTTTTGAGTCATGCAGTCACGTTAATACAGGTGGATAATGAAAATGCAGTAGAACAAATAGGTTTTGGTCACAGACTAACTTTTACATTTATAATGCCATTATTCCTTCTTTCATGTGTGTAGACAAATACTGAAAAACAGCCTTTGTTTTTCCTCTACTCTTGTCAGTATAATTGGGATGAACATCACTGATTCCCTTCTCCCTAAACACAGCAAAAACAATGCTGCTCATTCTGCGTTACATTGTTTTGGTAGCAATAATGACTGATTTGCTTGGGGGAAACTGTCAAGTCTCTGTGTAAATTATTAACAAACTTATTTCTGTATTATTTATAAGACATTTAAAATATAGCTTAATGAGCATTTAAAATGATGGCTTTAGAAAACAATTGTTTCTTTACAGTTCTTATTGACACAAATAGTTTTCCATTTTATATCAGGGAATATTTAACTGAGTAGAAAAAACCCCCACAATTTTAATAGCATGATTTTTGCATTTACGTCAATATTTTCTACCCTTTCATAAAGTAAACTTTTATTGTAACAGACACAAAAAGTCTAAGGAGAGAATAAAGATTCAATTATTGTGAAATTAACTTTTCTGTGAATGTAGCTGTGACCTTTTTTTTAATATTTGCAATTTAACCATGTTAAATTGGGTTTTTTTGATGAAAATCATGAAGAAGACACACATATGTGATAACTGTTTCTTAAGTTGAAAAAAAGCCCTGGAGAGTACTATGCTAATGTTTAGATGCTGAAAAACAGAAGCTATGTAAAACACACTCTATTTTTCTGCTGGACATCAGAGAGAGAGAGGATGGTCTCATAGTCAGGAACAATCTCTTCCACAGATACACACCCTGAGGTTGGATAAATGAATAATCCTCTGTGTGCCTTTTTGTTTCCGATTTAAATTAGTTGTGTTGGTAACTTCTCTGCACACATAAGTTTATGTCATTGTATATTTACTAACTGTATGTCATTATGCCCATATTAATGGGATCACTGATGCAATATTTTCACTGGAGCACAGCCTGACTCATCTTGGACAAGGATGTTTGCACGAGCTTTTTTGAGAAAACTGGCTATAAAATTCTGGTAAAGCAAATCAAAAATTGCATCACTGGCCTTAAAAATTTTTTGAATCAAGCTGCTTAATTTTACTCTGAATTTGTTCAAAACTTTAATGATTTTTTTTTTTCCTGTTTGCATGTGTGTACTATATGCTTTCCAGGAGGCTTCCTCAATTTGAGAACTACATTTAAACCAGTAGCTCTGATTCTTGATAGCAATAAAATGAGATGTCTTATTTGTAAAGAATGAAAAAAGACCTATTGTTGTTTAATGGTTTGTTGGACATTCTTCAGTGTGTAATTATTTAGAGGAAACATCTTATGTTAATTATTTCTTTAGATATAATTTTGCCTATGAATTATGTAACAATTCAAGGGTATGCATAGCAAAAAGCAATATTCAGTGGCATCTAGATTTACCCTTCAAAGTTTGTCCCTCTTGTTTTTTTTTCTTCATTAATGAACATTGGAAGGTGAAGAGAAAAACTCTTACACAAACAATAAAAATACAAAGCTCTGTTTTGTTAATCATCAATCTGTTTTGAAATGTGGGGGGTTAATTTTTTTTTTTTTGAGCAAAATTTGGATTTTGGAAAGGAATCTTTCTGATCGCACAGAGCAATATCAGCTCTTTCTTCCAAACTATTTGGTCTTAATTAACACTCAGCTGCTGTGAAGCCAACATAGGAAATTCTTCTTTATTCAATCCAGCTGCATCAAGAGAAAGAGTCCAGGTTGTTTCTATTGCTTTCCTTCTTTTATTACTATCACTGCACAATTTCTAATGGGATTTTCTCAAATAATAGGCTAACACAGAAAACATTAACAGTAATATAAGGAGGTAGTATCCTTTAACCAGATTGTGTCCATTGATGATCTGGGTAGCATTGATGTCTTGGTTTGAGACAAATTGGAGGAAATATCCTCTGATAGAAAGCAGGTTTCAGCTGCCCCTCCCCCACCAGCTTAAGGGGAAAAAAAATTCCTCGGCGGAAAGTGAAAAAAAACCCCTATTTATTTAACAAGCAGAGTGCACACAGGCACGGAAAAAGAATAATGCTAAATAATAAAACCTCTTGCTGCAGAGAGAACCTGGGTAGATATCAGAGGCCTCTGTGGGTGTGGCTCTCTTCTCTCTGGAGCTGGGGTTCAGTGTGGGCCCCTCTGGGCCGCAGTGTAGGGCCTCCCAATGATGTTCTGGTGTTGCTGAACAATCCAGAGACAAGAAGAAGAAGCCGAAGTCCCAGGGCTCCGTACTTTAGTTAACAAACAAGAAGCCAGCTAAAAATCCAAGAGCATGTAACTCTCTTCCCTGCTGCAGAAGCAGAGCAGCCGGGCAGAAGAAGCCAGCGATCTATCTGTTTCGAACACAAACCACCAAAAGAATTCCACCGGCTCTCCCCTCTCTCCTGGAGCTAGATTTAAAGGCACAGAACTCATGTCTGGCATAGGGCAGATGATAGGGAACACAGTATCATAAAGTCACTTCAGGACACATAGACAAAGGGTTTATAGTACCCTTATTTCCATCCATCTGTACATGATTTTTCAGGGCGGACTTTGTACGTGAAAGGATATGGCAAGAGTCTAGAATTTTGCAAAAATGTTCTGTCAGGCGATTTTGAGTAGCAGAGCATGTTATGACATTCTTTGGACTGTACATCTTACACTTAGAGCAGAGGTATAAAAATACTCTGAATATAAGCAACAATTTAACAGCATGTTACTTCATTGCCTTATGTCATACTTCATTCTTTTAAATGCAAGGACACAATGCATGAAAGCCGGACTGATGGGCAGAACAATTAATCAAATATTTGTAAGCATTCCTTCTGGATTTCCCTTCCCTCCATTAGAAAAGTTATTCAAAAGAGAGTTTGAGAAGAAAAAGTCAACTTGTTCACTAAAATATAATTTCATACATCTTCACCTAGGACTGAATCTGAAGGTTTACTGAAAAAGGTTTACTGACAGGCTACTGAAAAAGATAAAGACAAATGATGACGCTAACTTTTTTAATACTAATGAGGTGAATGCAGCTATGAGAGAAGCTAACAAAAATATTTTTAATCCATTTGCTTGAAAGGCAATAAAAATTCTTGTTCCTTGGTGGAACAAAACTGTAATACAGCTATTAAAGAAATTGCAGGGAGAGGGAGATCTAAGTAAAGCTGAGACATCACATTTAGTGTAAGTCATAATGACATATAGGAGTCTCAAAATGTTATAAGGCTGAGACAAAGTATATATTGGCATAAGTTTTATTCAAGTGTTAGATGAAGTACAGTGTCATCAAAAGTGAGATGAAGAAAAGGTCTACAATGCTAGGATAAGTAGAGGAGATAATTACATAAAAAATGTATTACTATGTGAAATTTTAACTGTGATCATATATAATGGAAAGCTTAGTTGCAATGCACCCATGGCGCCTTTTGATGCATTAGCAGAGGATAAGCATAGGGATGCTTGGAGCAGCCAAAGAAGACAACCTGCTAAGAAGCAGATATATCCCTATGTTAAAAATAGCTGGTACATTTAATTCATTAAAA
This sequence comes from Aleadryas rufinucha, assembly GCA_013397815.1. NCBI lineage: Eukaryota > Metazoa > Chordata > Aves > Passeriformes > Aleadryas > Aleadryas rufinucha. The sequence continues at coordinate 99,591 of VZTH01008345.1, read as the reverse complement.
CTCACCACTTTGGACAGAAGTGGTATATGGAACATTTCACTTACAGGCATCTTTGATTCTGGCTTTATGACAGTGAGAAGATGAACATAAATGTTTTCCTTTAGAGGTGATCCTTCCGGTAAGTGGAGATATCCCTCAGCAGAAAAATGTTGGAAAACACTCCTACTCACCTTGCTTTTGTCTGAAAGCCATACTGCTTTTATTCCTTCCACTCTGAGTGCATCTGCATTATCATTCTGGTTTGGATCAGGAGACACCTTTTGCTGTGACTCTCCTGATTCACACTCACATGATTTTGATTTTAAAATTGAGTGATCTTGGAATTTAAGAGGTGTATTTATCTTGAATGATGCTAAACCACAAGCATGCATTGGGAGCACATCTGGTACACTGCATCCACAAATGAATATTCAGGCCATGGACTCACCAGAGTCAGTTTTACATACCCTCTGCCCTCCATACAGTGTGGATATTGGTCCTCAACATCAACTATTTTTCTTTATAAATTTGTGTTTATTTACATGTGGTAGTTGCTGAGGTAGATGTAGCCTCGGTGTTGAGTGCTCCTCATGATTTGAGGATGTGACAAAAAGTGAAAGGTTTTAAAACACTGGCCTTTAAGCCAGTAAAGTAAGCAATAAGGCATAGCTAATGGAAAGGGCTATAAAATATTTTTGTTTCTTCATGAAAATAATCTCATTCAAAGTTTTTCTTTGAGAAAAAACATGAAGAGCTGAGCAGAGACATCTTCTCATAAAACCACAAGAAAATTCTTATAATCAGTTAATTTACTATTATTTCTGAAGTAAATGTTTTCTATTTATCCATTAGAGGGAAATTAAGGCGCTATGAAACTTTAAGTTAAGTTAAATCCTATGAGCCAAATGGGAAACAAAAATCTCCCTGATTAAAGAAAAGAAAACAGTCTTAGAAAAATGTAATTAAACTGCAACTAAAGTATTTTCAGGAAACATGGATTAGTGAATCCCTCAAAGTAGAAAATATGTAATTTTACATAACAGTATTACTAGGTCTGATAATAAAAAGATAATGTAAACTCCTAATAAAAATCTTATGATTCATTATAAAAAAATCCCCAAACAGTTTACATCAGTGTCTTCAGACTGTGTCAAATTTGTAGATTTACAGATGCTTCTTTGAAATTCTGTGATACTTAAAAGCAAAAGATGAGCAAATAATTTAGCAAATTTATGTAGCATTCATACTAACATAAGTTCTAACAAATTGTAGTGAGTTGACCATGGCCAAATGCCAAATCCCCACCCCTCCACTCCAAGTATAAACTACCTTTTGAGGAATGACAGAGGTATATTTTGAGACTGGATATAGTCTTTTCATTGAATGAAGGAAGTTAAGTTACCGAATTACAGAACAAGCTGAATTGGAAGACATCCACATGGATCATCGAATACAACTCCTGACCCTGTGCAAGGCACCCCAAGAATCACACCATGTACTGAAGAGTATTTTCCAAATGCTTCTTGGACTCTGTCAGTGTTGATGCTGTGACCACTTCCCTGGGGAGCCTGTTCCAGTGCCCAACCGCTCCATGGGTGAAGAAGCTGTTTCTAAAATCCAGCTTAAACCTCCCCTGACACAATTTCAGGCCATTCCCTTGGCTTCTGTCACTGGTCACCACAAAGAAGAGATCAGTGCCTGCCCCTCCTCTTCCCCTCATAAGAAAATTGTAGACTGCAATGAGGTTTCCCCTCAATCTCCTCTTCTCCAGGCTGAACAGACCAAGTGACCTCAGCTGCTCCTCACATGACTTCCTCTCAAGGCCCTTCACCAACCTCGTGGCTCTCCCTGGGACACTCTCCAATAGCTTAATGCCTTTTTTATATCATGGCACCCAAAACTGCCCCCAGCACTTGAGGTGAGGCCGCCCCAGTGCAGAGCAGAGCGGGACAATCCCCTCCCTTGCCCGGCTGGTGATGCTGTGCCTGATGCCCCCCAGGACAGGGTTGGCCCTCCTGGCTGCCAGGGCACTGCTGACTCATGTCCACCATGCCATCAACCAGGACCCTCAGGTCCCTTTCTTCAGCACTGCTCTCCAGCTTTTCATTTTCCAGTATGTCTGTACATCCAGGGTTGCCTCATCCCAGGTGAAGGATCCAGCACTTTCTCCCATTGAATTTCATATGGTTGGTGATTGCCCAGCACCATGATTTGTTGCGGTCTATGCAGGGCCCCCCTGTCTTGGAGGGAGTCAACAGCTCCTCTCAATTTTGCACCATCTGCAAACTTCCTCAGTATCCCTTCCAGACTTGTTTCCAAGTCATTTACGAGGATGTTGAAAAGCATGGGGCTGAGGATGGAGCCCTGCAGAACCCCACTAGTGACAGGTCACCAGTCTGATGTTGCCCAATTCACTACAAACCTTTGTGCTTGACACATTAATCTGAACACAGGTCTGTGTTGGGAAGTCACCAAGTCTATGTGCTGTGCACTGTTATTCCATGGCAAAATACTCCAGTTCCTTCCATACTAAATAGTAAAAGTACTGTTAAATTCATAGATATTGACCATAGAAAATTGATGTATAAATATTCATGTAGGTGAATGCTTGCAAGTTTGTGGTAATAAGCTTGCACAGCAAGACTTTTACCTTAATGTTAAAGTTCTGTCTTGGAAATGACCCAGTTATTGTACCCATTTTCATTCACACATGCCAACATTAATTTTTTTTTCATGTAAGCGACCATTGCTAGGCATCAAAATATCAGGAGAACAAGTCTAGCTGTATTTTGTTAGTATCAGTTTTTACTGCATACATAGAGTTCTTGGCTCTTTATGGGTGTGTTGGAAGAAAATTTTTCTGCCAGTTACCACTAAAGAAGCTATAGTTGACCTAAACTTCTGATGAAAACTTTTACAAGATATTGTTGAATCTTATTTGCTACTAAAGGAGCTATATAAATGGGTTTTTTTCTAAGAGCTAAATGCACACTGTTCCTATTTGAGAAGCTCAAACTTTCATTATCTCTGTGCTTTTAGGTTCTCTTTCTCCCTACCCTTATTTCATTTTAAGAAATCAGATTTAGCAGACTATTACAACCCTTAGGTATTGTGGTTTACTTCTTCACTCATTTTGTCTTCTGTATTTCATTATGCAAGCATTTCTTTTTGCTGCCCTGAAGGATTTCTTTTTCATTATCTTGACCAGAATTTGCTTATGTGTCCGCATTTTGTTAGTATTAAAAATTTATGTAAAAGTATTTGTAAATAAGAGCAAACCATATAGCTCGTCTCTGCAATCAGCACAGTGATTCTCTGAACATACACTGAAACATAAGAGACATAAAAATGAGAATTGAAGGTAGTCACTCGTATATAGGAAAGCATGGAATTAATTGGCAAAACACCTGGGAAGTGTTTTAATAGCATGATTTTTAATACAGGAAGGAAAAAGCCCTAACATCACAGCTTTTCCCAGGCAACCTGCAGGATACAGCAGTCTGTCACAACAGTAATGGAGTATGCTAAGTGCCAAGCCAAATGGTCAGCCCATCCCAATACGTACATGACTTTTAAAAACCTTTTAAGCTGGGGACAAAAGTACCTTCTAAAGACATCCACACACAAAGTAGATACAAATATGATGGTTTGGCTGTTGCTCATTGTGCTCTTATATATATTAAATTGTTTGTTTAACATTTTATATCCCAGTTAAATTCGCTGCCTGGACATTAGACAAGCATATATGAAATCATGTTCTTTCTCTTATATATCCTGCATATTTATCATTCCGTCTTTTCTTGTAATCCATACTGACAGTATTTTCGTTTGTTTTTTTCTTGAATATGCCAGTCCTTCTTCTCAACTCTATTTTTCCATAGGTTTCCGTATCAATTTATTCAAATATACAGTGCTTAATGTTCCATGAGTGTTTGGAAACTATGCTGCTCGGAAGCCCGAGGAGGTCAAGCAAAGGTGCTCTTCTCATTTGATCTTTGATTACAGGGCAGACACAGTGCACAGAGTGGCAGCAGGCTGGTGATCCCACAGCTGACACTTAAATCTTCCATTATAAGGCAGTCATTTGGCTTAAAGAGCTCCAAGATGATCAATAAGGGTGGCTTCCTTGACTCATTTCAAAGCTACCCCTGTTGGAGCCCCACTTAACAAGTTTCCCTTGGAAGATAATGCTACTGGTGTCTGCAACTAGTTGCATCAGACCCAGATCCACATTACTGGGTCCTACTTTAAAAGAGCTCCCTACTTCCCAGCAGATGTTATTTCCAGGCAGGTCACTCTGAGGGGGGTAGAATGTACCAAAGGGATGGGGTGAGACCTTGTGGGCAGAAAGTATACCCATGGAGAGGCAAGGGCCAAGCTGTTCATGGGGATCAGGCACCAGGTTGCCTATGGTGACAGGAGGACAGGTTGCTTTGGAAAAGGAGGGGGCTTGAGCAACAGCAAATGCTTTTCTGCCACTGAGTCTGGGGGAAAAATATGTCTTCATCCCTTTTGTTTCTTGTTGCCCTTCTATGACCTTGATCCTATTGACAGTACCTCTGATAATTTATTTACTTTGAATTTGGGTTAAAAGCAAAAGAGAAACTCTGCGTGGATTTTAGTAAAACTGCTATAATCCAGACCCCAATGTTAGCAATGCCAGCAGGTGCCTAAGACTCTTGGGAACCGGTCACTGGAAACTCATTTGTCAGCTCAGTGCTGTGCAGGGAAGCAATGACCTTCCTAAAGTAGGGATACTCCTACATAATTTAGATTTAAAAAAAAAAACAGCCTTTCTCAGTTTATTCACCTTTTTAGTTTGAGGTCCAGGGAAGCCAGTGTTATGCCACTTACTATGAAGCTTTTTTCTGTGCTGAATTTCTATAAATCTATGCTCATTTTGTCAATTTTATCCCATGCTACTTTTCATACTGTCATGTAATATTAGCAATATTTTAGAGGATGGCAACAGGCTCACTGTGGTATTGCACCAAAAGTAAAAAACCCTGAGGCTTGGAGAATAAATGCTTTCTTGTTACTTGACGATTTCTCTTTGTTTATGATGTATTTGAAACCACTGGATCTGGGACTCACAGAAAAAAGGAAGACAGGTGACAGGGGAGGGGGGAAGTGTACAGATGGCAACTTAAATACTTTTTCTGACAAAGCTATAAGAGTGCCAGAGATGATTTCCAGGCTGTTTGTTATACTGGGTCCATCCTACTGTGTGGTAATTACATTACTGAGGGCTTGAGATTCTTGTACAGTATGGGCTAAAATTACAAACAAGTACCACTGATCTAAAGTCCTGTTCCTTGTCACTGTGAGCTTCCCTTTCTTACCTTGTTGGAAAAAATGCTAACTGAAGAGAGGGGAGACCTTTCAATGGAGGTTTATAGCATATAGTGGATAGAGAAAGAAAGCTCACAAAGGCAAAATCATGTCTGTGTGCACAGCTGCCTGACTTGACACAGGATTCTTCCTGTTTCTTGCACCAGTCGGACTCCGAAGTTCATCAGCTGAAAGCAGCCTTTGGGCTGCAGTAGCTTCGATTCTGTAACAGCAGGACATGTAAGAGTGGCATGATCATTACCATAATCCATGGTCATCCAAACCCTGTATATTGACCTAGGAACTTGCCATAGAGGGAGCTAAAGCATAGCATATGTGATTATGTAATTGTTAACAGAGGCTTTGAGTTTATACAGACAAAGAGGTTGCCTTGGGAGAACAGTGTGTCCCTGACTGGGGAAAATTCCTGTGATTGATAGCCAGCTCTCTCTCTCCCTGGGCACAAACACTTATTTATCCAGTCGGTGCCCAGGTTCTTTATGAGGGGTATCTCACTTTTCCTTTTACTTAGTATCATCATAATGTACTGCGACAGTCAGCATTTCCTGCAGAGCGGATTGCATGCGGCAGCCTGTAATTTGTGAGGAAAGCAGGGCTCCCTCACGCATAATGGTGGCTTGGGAGGGCAAACATCCCAACTCCAAATGCCCCCCACTTCCTTCTTCTTCCCCCACCTCGCATGCTGAGCGTGATGCCACATGGTATGGAAGTTTGGTCATTTGGGATCAGCTTTCCTGGCTGTGTCCCCTCCCAGATTCTTGTGTACCAACAGCCTGTTTGCTACCGGGGCGGTGTGAAAAGCGAAAAAGGCCTTGATGCTCTGCAAGCCCTTCTCAGCAATAACAGAAACATCCCTGTGTTTTCAACAGTGTTTTCAGCACAAATCTAAAACATGGTCCCATGTTGGCCTCTATGATGAAAATTAGCTCTATCCCAGGCAGACCAGGTACATGAGTGCACACGCAGATAACCTAAGATAATAGCTGTCCACACAGATTGCAGAATTTCTGGGCCATATCTGGTCTGTGGTACAGATCTGCTACGTAAGTGCTAGATTTAAAAACACCTAATTTCTGGTATAAATGAAGCAAATTATCAAATAAATAAAAAAAATTTAAAAACCCAACAAGAAATAAAAAAATAAATAAAACCCCAACCAAACAAAAACCACTCCATCTAAATTAGTTGTGGAGCAAAACACTTTATTGTGCAAAATTAGAATAATTTACGAGACATCATCCTTAAAAAGCAAGAACATCTGAATTTTGGCAATATCTGTATGTTTGAAAATATGTGATTCTTCTGTTCAGCAACACTTGCACTCTCTTTTCAAATGGTCCACTGCAATGTTACATTACTCAGAATATGTGCAAGCTTGAGGCCAACCTTGCTATAAAAATCATGCGTCACACCTAACATGAGCTCCTGAATGGATCTTTTATGGAACAAAAAACAATCAGTGAAGAGGGAAAGTTAACAGGTAACTACTGGCTTCAGTAGATTTGAAGTAGCAAAGAAGAGGAATATGTGAATTTCAAGATCATAGAAAATTACATACCTTCATAAAGCAAGATTAAAAATATATGAAATATGCTGTAGCATAACAGCTACTTTAATATAACATAAGCTGAAAGCATAGTTACTGTCACCTCTTTTTTAGTTTTATTAGCTTCTTTCTCATTTGGTATACTGACTGTGTGGTTTGAGAAGTGAATAGTAGCATGAATGTACATGAATGTAATACGTAGAACGTTTGAAATGTTGTTGAGTAGAGATCACGATTCTTCACTGTTTAATTTCAGAAATTCCTATTGCTATACTATAATAATACTGAAAAAAATACACCTTGTAAATGCAAACTTTTAATGGTGCCCTATTTTTTTGCATATAGGTAAAACCTTATAAAATTAAGGCCTTTTTGCCCCTGTAAAATCATGGCTCAGGCCTCTTACTTCGGATAAGTAGAAGAGGGCTGTGGGAAAGAGATACAGCTGAATTAGGGGTAGAAAAACATTCTATGTGACCATGGCATGCTCACATCGTGGTGTGTGGTGGTTGGTTGAATTATGTTTGTTATGCCTTAAAATTATGTAAACTGATAACCGGCTAACTGCTTAAAAAGGCCAGGTTTTTGCAATAAACAGGCTTTCCTTTGCACCTGCCTGGGGACTCTGAGTCACTACCGACCCTCACCCACACTATTTTTCTTGCAATGATTGGATTTGAACAAGCCTTGATGAAACATAAGAAAATGTTAAAGCTCTCACAGCCTTCACACTTGTCAATGTCCTTTTCATTCTGTGTGAGTAAGACCAAAAGATGAATGAGCTGTAAGCCACTTAAGTCCACACAGAAGGTGAAATGAAACTACCACTTTGAAAAACCGACCTACAAATAACTTTCACACTAACTAAATTGCAGCACATGGCAATGCCAGATTTTCTGTCCTATCAAATCCAATAAAAACCACACAGAGAAGACAACCTACATTTTTCAACAATTCACAAGTCAATACAACTGTCTCAGAACCTATCTCAAAACCAGTAATTACAAAAAAGTACTTAACTTTTGCACTAGCATCTGTCTTTAAGAATCAGCAAAAATTATATTTAATTCTATTCTTTCATATTATATAGGAGCATCTGCAAACATACACAATACATGGTAAATGGTCACTTAGCTTAATGTCAGTTAGAAAACACTGACGCAATAGATGCACACTTGCAGTGACCGTATGGTGTGAATGTGTCAGCTTGGCAGTGAAATGTGGGCCTTCAGAGGTGGGGAGTAGGAGGATACTTTATTCCCGCATTTCCCATTTTCTTTCTTCAAATATGCAACAGGCAGTTTTATTACTTTGGGTGCAAAAAACCCCCGTGCAGCCTTGAGTGGGTACCTTTGCAAATAGAAATGTGTTCAGACATGCCTTTGAAAATATGAGGTTCAAATCTTCAAAGCCGAACATCAAAGAGGTTATTAAAAAATGGCAAAGACTAAGATTCAGAAATTAAACTGAAGACCTATTCCCTGCTCTTCATACCAAAACGTGAATGCCTAGCTAATCTCTAGTCCATTTACAAGAGACATCTGTTCTAGGAAGGCTGTGGGAGGGCCCAGGGCCTAGGCAAGTATGGCTGGGGAGAGTGTGGGCAAAGTCCTGGCAGAAGAGGCTTAGTCCAAGCACAGAGCACCTCTTGAGCAAGGCTGGCAAAACCATGCCAAACCCAAGGCACTAAAGGAAACGCAAGGGAAATAATAGTGGGACAGTTAGCATCACCATCAACATTCCTGTTCTTTCTGCATTCCTGTTTAAGGTAAGTTCTAACAGAGATTGTGCTAGTTATTTTTTCATCTGGCTTGGAAATGACCCCAAACTTAGTATGGCACATTTGTAGCGAACCCTCCTACACTGATCTATAAAACAGATTATAATTTCTGTAATCTGAATAAATACAGTTAAATCTCATCTGTTCTCATAAAAACCGTAGGATCAGTTGAAAAAAAAAGGAAACAACAACCTAAAATCAACAACTGAAAAATGCCCCAAATATACAGACATTAAAACCAGGTAAGCTTTAAAGGAATTGATCTGAGACAGGCTCATCAAATGATAAAAATTCTTCTATGTGTGAACTGAAGCCTTCTATTCACTTTCTACACTGTAGACTGGACCATGAATTCAGTTATGCACAATTGAAACAATTTCCTGTTTTAAAATTGCTAAACTCTTCAATACAAAGGCAATTCATTACACACTAAAATAATAGTAACAAATAAATATAGCTTCACAGTAGTACTAATAGTTGTTTGTTTCTTGTTCACAATGAATTCCTGGCGAGAGTGGTATTTGTACTAAAAGATTACTTCCCCTGATGCTTATCAACTTGGTTGCTTCTGAGTGTTTATCACAGGTCTTTTGCCTCTATGAATTAAGTTTAAAACAGGAACAAAAAAGAATGTGAGGCAAAGAGTGATTGACCTAATCTGTTTACGAAGGTATTGTAATTCTTTCCATAAACTACTGAGAAAAAAGAGTATCCATTCTCAGTGTGCTATTTCCTATTACAACTGAATGGACAGTTTACTTCCATCAAAAGATCTCATCCCCAAAATCCGGATTGCATATTTTTTTTCCTAGTCTATGTAATAAACCAATTCTGAAGCTTATGTGAACATAAAGTAGTTAATTAAATTTTCTAAACTGGCAAAGGAAAAAGCACATACTCTTTAAAACAGAAAAAACCTTTTTCCTGGGTTATTTTTTTGCAATTTTACTGACTTAATCAGGTAAGCTTCAAGTCAGGATAAAATTAGCAAAAGAATAAAGAGGACAAATGACTTCTGTCTTTCAGAAGCAAGCTGTTGATTTGTTTCCACTCATAAGAAGGAACTTCCATTCCTTTTCAAAATGTCAGATATTAATATATGGTCAGTTTAATGATTACACAGTATATACCTACTTGCTGCTATGAGTACCAATTTCTTAAATTTTCCTAGTATTTTGCTTTTACATTTCATGAAGGATTTCTTTCTGAGAGATTTTTTTGTTAATAAGAGTTTGAACTCCTCACAAATTTAAGAAAGATTCCTTTAATAAATCATGTAAAAATACTGTGGCAATTGATTTTTTATTTTTCCTAACTTGATTTCTAAGAAGATAAAATGAAAGAAATAAAACGTTTTCTTTTGAAGAACTTTTCAACTTGACTTTTGTTATCTGTGAACTAGTTATAGAAAGTCATTATTCATTGATGCCTAAATAATTTCTTTAATTAGTAGTGGTAGTTTTCCATGGTGAAATGTGTCCTATTACTATCCATCATATTTAAACTTACCTCACTAAATAGAAGCTATTTCATTTTCTAATGGCTTATTAACCTAGGTAATTACTGTTAGAAATAATAATCACACACTTTAAAAGGTGTTTGTCATCTTCTTTGACCAAAAAGCTTGTATGCTTTTGGACATGTGTTTGAGAGAACATCTTCCAAAATTTCTCCAGTTGCAAGTGTTTTGACTAAAATTTGAAGGTTTTTTGTAAGTGTTTGTAGAAAAACAAACAAATGCTTCATACTAGAAAAACTTTAGCCCTATTTTATTGCTCTCCTTGCAAGGGGAGAGGAAGAAAGTAGAGGAAAAACAGTGGTGGGGGGAGAAGGCCCTTTTAGGGATAATGGCTTATTACTCATACAATGCATACATCCTGAACAAAAGTGATCCATTCAGAAGGTTTCCAGTCTCTTTTAAAGTACTCTTTTAAAACCCTATTAGTCTTAAAATTCTGTATTGTAGAGATAAAGATTACATCTGTGCTAAACTGCTTTGAGTTTCATTTACTTTATTCTTCTTCAAAAAGCCATGTTCTTAAAGGAGATGCACATACTGATTGCTACTGTGTTGACAAAAAAACTTGTCTTTACAATCTTTTGGGTTTTATGCATTCACAAAGCAGATAGGTCATTAAAAAAAAAAAGTTAGATGTTTTACCCAAAGAACAACTGAAAAACATTAAAAAAAAATTAAACTATGACAGTAGTTATTAAAGCTTCACTGTAGAGTACTTATATTTGCTGTTTTGTAGTCATGAATGTCATTTCTGGTAATAGCTGAGACATCCTAGTGTTGCAGAAAAGAAAATTTTCACAGAATTCTTCTGAATAACTGGAACACATATCTTGATCAGATGACCAGTTAAAACATTAATATATGGTTTTCTTCAAACGCTTTGAGTACAAAGATAATCTTAAGTGTCCCAAAATGAATTAAAGATGTGTTTACATTTATGTTTAACATTATTACAGTATAATAGCTTTATCGGTTACTCTCTTTTCATTAGCAGCAAAGTTTTGCCTGGCACTAGGTTCATTTTCAATTTTCTGATTTTTCAGATTTTTTCCAAAATCTGACCTTCAGAGATGTTGAGCATGAAAAAATCTTGGTTTTGTAGGACCAGAAATGCTCAACTCTGTTCCTCCAACGTAGTAATCTGACTAAATTCACCAGTGCTGAGGCATCCATAAGAATGATCCTCTGGAAATTGAGATATTGAATTCCTTTTTGTCCTCTTTTATAATGAGCAGCACAAGTATTTCCTAGGGAATTTGCAAGGTTCTATTAATTAATGCCTATTAATTTACTTAAAATCCCTGAAGAAAAGACGTTATGTGATTGCAAAATATTATTATTCCTCCTTCAAAGTATGAGCTTTATTCCTCATTTTACAAGTGGAGCATTCTGTCTGCTTTTCTACTGGCTAAGTTCCAAAATGGGAAGACTTTTAATTACGTGCTAGAGTGACAAGGGCCATTAGGCAGCTTAGGGTGCAGCTTCTCATTGAGAAACCGGTGCTTCCAGCCTACAGAGGATTATGTGTGCCACCTACTGCACAGCAGTCAATTAAAAATCTGAAATGTCAACTAAAGAAGAGAAGGAAGGTGATGACATTATGGCAATTGGTTCCTGTAGTTGTACTGAAGTGAGTCATAGCACAACATTGTAGAATTAGTGATTCACATGGATTGGAATCATGGAATCATTCAGGTTGGAAAAGACCGTTAAGATCATTGAGTCCAACCATTAACCCATACTGCCAAGTCCACCACTAAACCACGTCCCTAAGTGCCACATCTACAAGTCTTTTCTAAATATTAGATGAGTATCATTTCCAGTAAAGCTCATTTTGTTTATCTAACCTTTGATTAATGTTTTTTGAAGTGTTGCCATTTCCTGCCAGCTATTGATTACTTTAATTGAAAAGTGCTCTAGTATCTCAGCAGGAGCACAAAAATCAGACATTTATCTGAGCATGTATCTTGTACAAACAGAAACCTTATTCATCATGATACTCATATTGACAATTATTTCTGTTAATATTCTAGAACATATGCTTTCTATCTCACCATTTCTTACTATACCAAAACACTCTATGTGCATTTGAATTGTTTTTTCCTTGGTATCCATCAATACTCAAGAAAACACAGAAATATGGGAGAAAATATTTCTTACCTTGATTTTTTGATACCTGCTCCGCATTTTTTTCCCCACAGTGATTCATGTTTAAATGTGCAGTATTAGTAAACAAAAAAATCTGAAAATGTGATCTTCTAAAGGATGGAGAATATTTACTGTCTCGCCTGCACGAGATTGTGTAGTAACAACTTGGTGTATTGTATCTCATGAAATCTTCTTGTACCTATTTTACAGACTGGAGAGAATTTCTGGTTAAACAGCAACTCCATTGACTCAGTGCAATATTCCAATACACACTGTTACGACTTAGTCAGATGGAAATATTCATTATGAATTAACGGAAATTGGGCATGCTTAGACAATAATAATATGAGTCATTTAAATCACATTGATTTATATGTATCATTCCAAATATTACTCACAGCTATGAAGGAGGGTGAATGGGATGCAAATAGAATAATCAATCAATTGTTCTTGAGTAAACAGTGAATTATAGAAAGGATAGCATTAAACAGAGGTTATCACAACTGTATTTATCAAATATAGATGTTAAGATGGGATGCAGCTGGGAACTCCACAAACAACGAAGCCAGCCTTTCTAAGAAACCTTGCAAATCTGTCAGGTTTATCATAAAATTTAGCAGGTACAGCATGACTATTCACTAGCTGGTTAAAATTTATATAATTCTTAAGTGGAATAGTACTTGAGCTGTATTTTGACAACAGGTGAAGCAGTGGATGTTCTTTAAAAACTTGAGAATGATACTTAACCACAGAACAGAACATCACCATGCAGAGATAACTTTAATGAGAATGTTAACTACAGAACAGGGTGAGCTCATGACTGCCAGAAACCACCTTCCTTAATTAATTATTCCTACCTATTTTTACTGTGATGCTCCCCTTCTGGAGCCTGCACCAAAAGCCAGGAGCTTCCACTGCCAGACATTCTGCAAGGTGAGCATTGTTCCTTTCTTTTTTGCCCCAGTGCAGCCCCCTTCATCCACTGGGCCTGCCTTCCATGGCCTCTTTTTGTGTGTGTTCTTTTCCTTTAAAGTGATTGTTCACATTCCCGCTTTCTTTCAATCCTGGGATAGTTCTCTCTTGGCTGAATCTCCACTAAAAGTAAAAGAACTTTCCATTAGGAGAAAGGGGCTTTTCATAGTGGTACAAGGTGGAAGTTAGGGAAAAGAAAACTTTGACCTATTTTCTCTGACCTAGCTATTTGAGTGCTGCTGGTCACCACAGCATGATCTTAGTCTTTGATTGGAGCTTGTACCTATTAATAGGACACAAAACAAAATTTGTCACAGCTGAAGGTGTATGATGCAGTCACTCTCTGATAAGAGGAAAAAAATAAAGCAAATGACACTTTTGCTTAATTTTTTTTTGTTTGTTTTGCTTTGTTGAGGATTTTATTTCTTAGTTTTGTTCCACTGCTCCTTGGACCGCTATAAGCTATTCTGATATTTTATTTCTGGTGTAGCTGGAGGTGTCTATTTATATTTGAAGGGCAGAACACTGCAGCTATATATTTACATAACACAGACCAGTTGCAGATTCATTTCAACAGGATCTGGTAGCATATTCAGAAGGAACATCCTTGTCACTTTTTGTGCAACCAGTCAGCCTTGTTGCACAAAATAGCCATACATAAAAATTATTAGGAGGATTGTACACTGAGTGATTGTTATTTCTTAAAATCTGGGCATAAATTCTTATTTCAATATTGAAAATTGTTTTCAATATTGAGATACTGAAAACATATTTGAATTTAACATCCCAGACAACATCTGGGAATGCTCATATCACAGCTCACCTGCTTGGAATTGGATTGTGCTCCATGGCCAGATCACAAGTTGTAGCCATTTTCACCTCAAAAATTCTGTAAACAGACTCTAAAAACTTTCTACCTAGCAGAGAAAAGCAGCACTTATTGCTAGTATGAGGAACCTGACAACCCTTGCCTGTACTGTCTGCATGCCATTAATCCTGCATTCCAAGATTTAAGCTGTAAAATAAATTCAGATTTCGTGAAATAACACTTCTCTTTGGTTTAATTTCACAATCCTCATTATTGATTTAGTGGTGTGTTATAGACTATTAAATGGGAACAAGCTTTTCTGGTTCAGGTATATTCATTCTGTCACTAGGGATCTTTCTTTTCTGGGCATGCCATCATCTGTATTTTCTAGATGGAAAGCAGAGTGTTAGCATCCCATTGATCACTACACAGGTCCTTAATCCTGCCAATAGCAGGTAAAGGACAAAAGCAGGAGGAAGCTCCACAGGAAAGCTTTGTCTAATTTGTGTTGAGTTGGAATCAGTATGTGTTGGGGGAAAATCTTCTGTTTGGGTTTGTGCTTGGGGGTTTTTGTTGTTGTTTTTAACCTCAGACAGCTGTTTGCCTTTGAAAGCACATTTGCAGGTCAATTTTGTCTACCTAGTTTCACTGTCACCAATCTCCACAGTTAGCGAGTCCCATCTGGATCTCAGTAGGAGACCTAAATGTTTTATTTTATATTGTTTTCTTGAATCACAAATAGTCTTACTTCTGGGGTGACTCAGCATTGGTATCACTGCCCTTTCCTGCCTCCCATGTCCTTTACGAAATGTTTTAAATTCAGCTTTGCCTTTAACTATTATCCCAATTTTGCTGCTCATATAGAATAGTGAGAATTTCTGCAACAAGTTGGCAAAGGGTATCTAAATCAAGGCAGGAATGAGATTTCAGTGGGTAGATAGATTTCTGTGATAGAGGAGAAATAAGAATGAGGGAACCTTTTTTTTGTTCATTCCCATCTGTTTTGAAATAAAAGCCATGCAGCCTTTGTAAGCGTACAAGAGAAGTGACTGTAAAGGACACACAGTATTTTTGACCAAAAAAAAAAATCAATTTATTTCCCTGCACAGGAGCTGTTAATGGCAATTGTTAGCACCTACATGGAATTCTATTTTTCTTCTTTCCAGGCATACTGAGCCACATTTGGACAGGAAATAAATAGCTTATTACTTTCTGGGTTGGGAAATAGCTGCTATAGAGATTGTTGACTAGGTAGATGAGACCTCTCTATATGAAAAGAAATTACTTATGTGTCATTATTCATTTCATTCTATCTGTATTAAATTATTTTAGATGTGTTTAATTAAGAGAGAGGCTGCTTTCCTCCAGCTGTTTTTATATGATGAACAGCCTTTCTTTTGCAATGGAAATAACTTTGTGATCTTCTAAAATAATCTTACTTAACAAAATTTAGCTAGTACAAAATCTGCCTCTTGCTCCCAAGTTGGTTGTATATTAGTTAGGTGTGGAAAGTAGAACATCAACTTTTTTGTGAAAAGAGCAAATAGATGAAGCAAGTAATCCTACATTGGCATTTTCTAACATTTTTTACATGCATGTCACAGCAAAAGCAGCAAAAAAAGGGAAAAAAAAATATTTAAAGATATTTTTGCAGAGTCAATAAATAGCATCGTTTTTTGTTTAGCCAGTTATGGAAATGCGATAAACGATCTGCCCTGAAAAGGAATATCATTGCTGTAGACAACGACTACTCACTGCATTATAAAACATAATGCTTGATATTTTTCTGACTGTAATTTTAGGATTCTTTTGATATGATGCCGTTGTCATGTTTGGGATTGGTGTAACTGTAACATTTGAGGCCTCATTTGCAACTGAAATTCTGACATTCCTGCTCATCATGACACCAAACACTGAAGTGCTCAATATGGGCATAATACAGCAATATATTTCAGTTTAGAAATACTGTATTTTGTTAGCCCACAGTCTTTTGCCGCCATCAGTATGTTTAAATGTTTTGCTGATCCACCTGGCCCACACTCACTCATGCATGTAAAAGCCATTAAGTATTTTCTTGCCCCATATTGTTTTCTGCCCTTGGCAAACACCTGTTTCTCCATATGGCAACATAGGCCCTATCAGGATTAGTGTTTCCTAGCAATCATTATTTGACTCATTTAATGCTCCCCTTCCCAAACAAACAAACAAACAAACAAAAAACAAAAAAAGGAACCCAAAAAAACCCAAAAAAACCTGTGCAAACTTAGTCAAATTACTTCATTTGAGATTAAAATAGTTTGGAGGAGTTTTTATCTGATTTTTTTCCCTAGAATCTCTTCTAATATTTAGAGCCATTCTTTGCACCAATTGATAAATCCATTTGCCTTTACAAGAAGAGAGATTTAAGAAGTCTATCCTGAAAAACCTGATTTTTTGCAGTGCTCAAGAGTAGCTCTTACAATATTCTCTTAGCTACCTATATGCCTCGTGAATTTTTAATTTCACTCCAAAGGTTACACTGGTTCCAAACTTTTAACTTCTTTTAATGTTGAAGAGCATTTACACGACAAATAAACATTTAAATGATGTTAGAAAAGACCTTGCTTGACTATCATTGATTGTTCTTAGCTTTGCAGATCTTGGCTTATCTGTAGCATGGCACTACTTGCACCACAGCCATCTCCTGTAACGTGCTGGGACCTACAACTAATCACTTACTGCCACATGTGCAGTGAACCTATTGCTTTCTGGCATTTCTGGATTTACACAGCAAGGTCCTTGTGCAGGCTGCAGTACGGCTCAGTCTGCAAAATCCTTGGGAAAGACAGCAGCTCAGTGGGGGCTACTGCTGCCTGAGCACTTCAAGCAGTCTGCTGTAGCCAGACTGAAATGAGCAGCTAGATGGGTGCTCAGGTCGCCGCACTTTCTCCTTGAGGCTTACACGAACCTCCCTCTGCATCTACAAGTTGTGTTTGGAGCATCTGGGAAATGGAGGAAAGTTGAAGCGAGTGGGTACTTTGTGCAAACATCTTCGAGTTAAATTAACTGTCTCTGGTAATGATAAAACATTAACAGTATAGGCTATTTCCACCACAGAGTATAAAGAAGAGGTAATAGCTCGTGTGCAGATGTAAATAGCACTTGAGGGAGTGATAAAGCTTAGAAGGTAAGGTGATGACAGCCTTATGTTTCAAATGAAGACAAAAAAGCCAGTCAGAGCCCATGAAAACTTTTTTTAACCTTTTTTTAGCAAAAAAAGATCCCTAAGATACCCTTGCTCAGTATCTAAAGCTTCCTTATACTTAATGACAGTCTCCTGCTTCCTCCAGTACAGGAACTCTACTGGGGTTTAATCTGACAGAGTGCTCAGGGGAGGAAGGGGAAGAAAAGTCAAGAGCTCTTCACCAGAGGCCTTTGCCTAGTAAGCAATTCCCAGGAGACCAGGTAAACTGGGACAGGCTCAGCCAATCCTAAGGGTGATGCAGAGCAAAAAAGGAGTATGAAAGGGCATCAGACTGTGTTCCATTGTGACTATTACACCTTATTGAGAAGGGACAGAAAAAAAGCTAGCAAGTTATAAATAACTTGTGTGAGACTGCTTTTAGGTGGTACTGTATTGATTGCACAAAAAAAAAAAGATTCGAGTTGTAAAGTAGCAGACTTTAATAATGTTCTATCTTAAATCATAGTATACTATGAAATAGCTCCATATATGTTGCTAAGGAACTTTCTATGAGTAGCTCCTGAGTCCATAGCTATGGGATATATCACTTGGTATCCATAAATTATCTAGAGCCAAATGTGTAAAGAGGTAATGCTGGAATTATATCATTGAACTACTGCAGGCACTGCAGGTTAACACTAACCAGAGTAATAGGAACACTATCTGTGTCCCCAGTCAACAACCTAGCTTAACAGAGTCCTAGGCATTTCTGGCAAAGCTCATCTGTCACATGAATTCAGAATGACAGTGGTCCTGACCCCGTGGGCAGCTAAAACACTGCCAAGTGCACAGCACTGCCCTGACTGTATAGTTTATGAGTCTGACAGTGTTTAGAACATTTATTTACAGTTATGGTGATGTTTGAGAGTCTCAGATGGTTGCAGTCTTTGGAAGACTGACTGCAAGAGCTGTTCAGTGAAGAAGGCATGGCATATCTCATACCCAGTTCTGAGAAAGCAGAGGTAAAAATAGGATGGTTAAAGAATGAGTTGTCTTTGTCTGTGGAACTGCCATACACTAACAGTCTTCCCTTTAACCTTTCAACCTTGAAGAAGAAATTAACAGGAAAATGAGCCACTGTTGCACTGATAAAGCTCTTGACCTCACAGGATGAGAGGATCTGGTGCCTGAGGGGCCAGCCTGGTCCTGGTGGCACTTATCACCCTGACTGCCTGGGTGTGAGTGGCTTTCACTTACCTGCGGCTGTGTGATACTGTCTGCCCTAAAGGCAGGAGCAGCCAAGGAGTGACAAAACCCCCTGCTCTGGGTGTCTCTAGGGTGGGGGTCAGCCAGTGTGTGCTGGCTACACGATCCTGGCTGCCTGGGGAGGCAGTGGTGTGTACTGAGGAAACGTGAAAAACAAATGCAAGTATACCCCAGTGTTTAAAGGGGAGGAAACTTCTACCATGAACACCAGATTCTGCTTGACAAAGACATCAGAATGCTGATGGTTGTTGCAAAAAGACAGTGACAGTCAATAAAGGCTCACAACTAAGAAGTTTCACAGAAATCCAGGCATAAGATTATGTATTTATAAGAGTGTGAATAAAAATTTCCTCTCTGCTATTAATTTCCTTAAGTTGCTGAAAACTAGGGGTTGTTGTAATTTTGGCGAAATCTGTATTTGGTCTCTGCTCATCAGCACACACCTAACTCATGTTCTTTGTTTAATTGATTATTTACGACTAGTTCCCATACAAACAGTACACCTCACCAAAGCACTTTGCAAAAGAGGTTGGTGTCATTAACTGCACTTTGCGGTCAGTGAAACTGAATCATAGAAGCTGATGGCTGTGATGCTAGTCTGCTGGGGTCACAACTAATCCATACTGTTTAATCTTTTCAATACACGTTGTAACTGAAAACCAAAAAATTTTAAAAACCTTGCTGCAAAAAGAAAAAGCTTTTTTTTTAAAAAAAATCCAAATAATTGACAGGTTTGTTAAAAATTATGTCCTGTTTGCCACCTAAACTGTTAGTAAATCAACTATGAAACTAGTAAGGCATAATAAAATCAAGAAGCAATAAGTACGAGTTGTGTACAGACTTAAAACTTGTATTTGGCAAACAACAAGTCTTTGGCTCAAAAGTCACAGTTTGATAGTTTGCTGTCAACCATCTTATGACTGCCAGCTAGTTACATAAACCAAAGTATTCAAAGTTGACTCAGCCTACAAAAACAAAATACAAGTAGTTTTGAATTAGAATTGCATACACAAGAGCAGTTTTCTTCCTAATGTTATAGAATATAAACTGCAAAACTTTGCCAGCCTTGCCTATCATATTTCCTTTCAAAGAGAATTTGATTTCAGTATTGAAACCTTCGTGATTCTAGACTTAATGAGGGATTTTTTTTTCCTTATTTCTTATTCCAAACTTATTTGGGAAAAATGGGAGAGAGGGAATGACTGTGGATCTTACTGAAAATCCGTAATCTTCAGATTTTTTTGAGGTAATTCCTTTATAGGAAAGAAAAAAAGAAATATATTTTATTTCCCCATCTCCACAGCAGTTTCCCCAAGAAGATTTTTGGTTTGGTTTTCTTTTGTTGCAGTGAAATTGTTGGGTATTTGTCAGCTGAAGACATTTTATTCCATTCCTCAGTGGCCGAGACAGCAGATGAACTAAATTTATCTAGATAGAAGAAGGGGTAAATAAAACGATGGAAAAGTGACTGATTTGTTTAGTTGTGTCTGGAGGGAAATAAAGAGGGGAGGAGTTCAGTGGTTAGAACTTGCATGAGTCTACATTCTCCACTTTGGGAAGACTCACTGTTTCTCCTTGACCGTAGCATTTAATCACTTCTCCTTCAGTTCTGTTTTTAAAGTACAGATACTAGCAATTGTCTACATCAGATACATTAGAGAAATAAACATCCATTTATATACTACTATTTAACCATGTTTATACCACTAATTAATTACATTTATATATCACTATTAAGCCTCGTAGAAGCATCAAAAGACATACAGGCATGTAGATACGTGTGGAAAAAACACCCCACATGGAGTATCTTCATTCTTGCCAAAAGTAGTATTTACATATATGTAGAATTAATGGGAAGAATGTTGATTTAAAAATTTCTCTGCTTTTCATTCCCGCATGCTTTTTTTGCTTCCCTTCCTTCCACAGACACAAAGCTGATATACAAAGACAATCACATCAGTGTTTAGAATGTAAGCTAAGTGTATGCAGAAAAATTCATTAAATGGTATTCTGAACAAAATGCCTAGGCATTGAATTTATCAGTTTATCATAGAATCATGGAAAAGAGTGCTAAGCAGTTGAAATGGATCTTAAAGATCGTCTAGTCACATCCCCCTGCCATGTGCAGGGACACCTCCCACTAGACCAGGTTGCTCAATGCCTTATCCAACCCAATCTGGATTTGAACACTACCAGGGCTGGGGCAATGCATAAGTATGTATTTTTTCACACATAGTTTAAGTTAATAAAAAGAAAATAATTTTGTGTTCAAATGTAGTTAAATCGTATGCTAAAATTTTATAGTTCTATCTATTTTTGTCTCTGACATGTCCCTGTAAATCAATGGGAGGTGTCTTTAAACACAGTGCACAACTCTTTTTATGTGTAACTAAGTACTGACTACAAAATTGTGTTTATCTTACTTTCTTTTTTTCCTTTTCTCTTTTCATAAATTTAAGAGTAATTCAGAATGATAGCACCTTTATTTTGCTCTTTTTGTTTTGTTCTGTTTTGTTTTATTTTTTTAAATTAAGCTAGTAATGTGTAGGTTGGGAGGTTTTTCTTCTTTCAGACTAGGATAAGAGCAAAAGGGCAGTGTATAAACTGACATCGATTTTTCACAGCATGACCAATAAGTGCTATGGCAGAGACTCTTAGGAAGCAGTGTCCTGTGCTGAGATGCCTTTCTGAAACACCAAGGTAATCTGTACCTTTTCAGAGTAACCTGCAGGGAGTAGCATCATAAAACCAGTGAAGTGCATCACATGACAGTTATTTGTGCTGTAGAGCAACAGATTAATCCCAGACAACAGGCTCTAGATGTGCATGTCATATTACTAAGACACCTGTAGAGAACAATCAGACAAGGTCAAAGAGATTTCAATACAGTGGAAATAGTGAAAAATTTAACAAGAGAAAGATATTAAGTTAACTCCTGGCATCTTTTTGTTCTCTTGTACTACAGCACCATTTCTGTCTCTGTTTATTTGGTGTTGGATAAAAGAGCTTGAAACACTACCATGTTAATTCTAGCCTAGAGTCATGCAGACATGGTGTCAAGAGCAAATCAGTTGCCTCCTTGCACTTTAGTTGATATATTTTAAAACATCTATGAAATACAAGGTAAATGGAATCTTTCTTGCCAATTTCTCTGTGGCCATTGCTTTAATGGCACAGATGTGTGTGGAGAAGTAGTCCATGCCCAAAATGATGTAAACAAAATTTAAATACTAATGAGCCCCCATATTTTAATTTAACTTCCAGTCATTAGACTAAAATTTGAAGCACAGTTATTAGGTTTAACTTTGTGACTGAGATCCCAAACATATATTTTAATTTTTGCAGAGTTTAAGCAATATCATGAGATGAGTAATAAAAGGAAGTCAGAAAAGGGATGTAAAAGAAGTTCAAATAGTAAAAGCTGCTTCTGGCAGCAAGTCAAATCTTGGTTAATCAGGACTTTGGCACAGGCAGAGTCAGGAGTGAATAAGCACATGGCAGGTTTGTTTTGCCTGACAGGAAATCACAGCATGATATACTCAAGTGCTTATCTTCCCTACGGCAAGGGATTGCCTTGCCAAGTCTTGATTCATGCATGGTCTTCATCTGAAACATAAGGATATTAAGAACATTTATTTAATTTTTTTTATATAATTTTAGAATGCATTTGCTGAGCTGATAGAGTTTCCAAAGTAATGGAAACACTTTCCTCATATTTTTCGTTCTTTTTTTTTGATGGAGAACTGGTAAACCTACACCCGAAATATTTATGCACTTTCTGAAATATATTTTGATTTCTTAAAGTTGTGTGTTTATGTGAGTTTTTTCTATATCATTTAATCTATTTTCATTGAATTAATAAATAGAAGAAATGTTGAAAAGTACATAAATATAATTTTCATATCTGAATAGATAAAGAAAAACTGGATAAATACTTTTTTTAGATTGTATCTTTGTATTGAAAATCTCTAACAATAAATATCAGAGAAAAGCTAATGTTGTGGAGATTTTTCTATTTTTCCCTTTACCTTCGGTGTTCATCCTTTTTATTTGTGTTTTGCTAACCTAATTTCTTTAAATCACTTTCATCATTCAAGTCCACTCCCCTGAATCTCACTCTGAAAACTTCAATGCACCTTGATGGAAGTTGCAATTTCCTACTAGGTAATCTGATCTCAACACTTACCAAAGAAATCCCCTAGAGCTGCTGGACTAATTGTATAAGACTTTCTACAGACAGTCTATGAGAACTTCCCAGAAACACTATTCTGTGACTTGATTAATTTCCCTCCTGCCTGATGAAGTATTTAAATATGATTGTAAATTTGAAGAAAGAAAAGAAATATGACAGTGCAAAAATGGCCTGCAGCCATCTATGATCTCATGACATGAAGGAATTTAAATGTGATCAGGGACTTCTAAGAAAAGCCTCACTTAATAATCCCTGTTTTATTTTGGAAAAGTAATCTATTTATCCGCTTTAATAATGTGACTTTCAAGAAAGTTTTGACCTAAAATGGTGTGACAGCAGCAGCTAAATGCCTTTCTCCATCCCATTCCATGTATTAGTTTATGTGCTCTGGCTGTCATATCTACTACTTAAGAATGGCTTCAAAACTTACTCCGAAAAGAAGAAAAAATGGAAATTGCAAAGTAATTTTTCATGTACTCAGCTTTTTAATGTGCTTGTTCAACTGTCTGTCACTGTTTCTTCGATCTTACATCATGTTTTAATTCATCTTGTTACCTCAAAAGTCTTCTAGATAAAATAGGAGAGTGTTTTAAGCACACCTGACATCATCTGGTTTGGTTTTGCTATCTGCTAGTCGGCTGCTTGATTAAGGACATGATGCTGTGAATCCTTTTCCAAGATCATTGATAGGAACCAGTCTTTTGCAAAGTGATTATGACCCACCCCTGAAAGTATGCAAGGCCAGGATGGGGCCCTGAGAAACCTGGTCTAGTGGAAGGTGGCCCTGCCCATGGCAGGAGTGTTGAAACTAAATGATCCTTAAGGTCCCTTCCAACCCAAACTGTTCTATGATTCTATGATTGCCTTGTTGCTACAGCACAAGTTACATTTTATGAGAGGCTGGGCCAATAAATTAAAAACAAGCATGGAAGGAAGACACAGGAAAGAGTTTTCTCATCAAAAATCTCATCATGATTTCTTTATCAATTAGTAAAGTCAGAAAGAGGAAACAGTTACCCCTTGGAAAGGTCCAAATCAAGGAGTAGGAAACGATGAATTGACAAGCCTGGAAGCAGGACTCAAAACTCATTTATAGGTATTCATTAGCCACAGTAAGGTAGTCTTAGCAGAAAATTGCATGAGCAGAATTAGCAAATGCAAGATACTATGTTGCATCCATGCATGACCTGATTTTTCATAATTTCTCAATAATCAGATACCATTAGTCAGTGTCAGAGCCAGTTCACTCTAGGCCGACCCATTTGTGTATTTTATATATATATACATAAAAAACTGTTAACTCTCATTTTTCCTTAAAGAAAATTTCTAAATAAAGCAGCAAATAGACTCATGTTTGTCTTCTGCATTAGGCAATATAGGGGTCAAGGGTGCTAATTGGACATCAGTACATGTACAAAATAATTTACATGTTGCAAAGGATCAGGATTTTACTAAAAAAGTGTTTTTTGATGGAAATCTATGATAGAATACTACATTCAAAAGAATGATTATAGACAATTTTATTTTGACTTTCATAGACAGTGCACTTGTCAGACAGTAAAGGGAGAGGCTAAGGCATATAATTAGGCAGGTTATTGGTGTGGCAGAGAGTCACCCAGCAGAAGCTCTTATAGAGGGCAGCTGTGCAGTCATTTATAAGAAGATTTCCTTTCTGAAGTCAATAGGAGGTCTGAGTGCATCAGGGATTCAGAACAAGCTCATATAGGAAAGAGAAGAGACAGGAAGTCAAGTGTCTGTTGTTTGCTCACCAAGAAAGACCTAAAGGGCAGGGAAGATCAATACAACTGAAGAACTAGAGTTAAGAAGAAGATTTATGAATTATTTCTCAGACTTTTCATCTTTGAAAGAAGAGGAGGAAAAAAAGTATCCCATTTTCTTGTGTGAAGGGTTTTTTTTCTTTCTTCTAGCAAATATCAAACATGTAGGTAGCATTTTATTGACGCTAAAGTTAAGAATTGGACGAATTTTCAGAAGTATAGTTTTTACTAAGCTCTTTAATCTCTCATCTTTTTTTTTCTTTTTTTTTTTTTTAACCCCCAAACTCAAGGTCAAAAACTTAATCACGTCTTCTTTTACCCAGTCAAAATTAAACATAGGGATTCTTCCAAGGATCATTAAACATAAAAATCCCCCAACCGCCATTTTAAATATATATATAATTATACAGACTTACTCAGTATATTAAAAATAGACCTTGATGAACTTCTCTAACCACATCTTCAATATGCAAAGTGTAATATGCCAGTGTCTTGTGTGCATATATATATTTATCTGCCTTATGTGTGTGTGTACACTTATGTGTACTTAAAGAGATAAACATCTCTGATATCCTTTGGTTTTTTGAGCTCCTCTAGAGGTATGAGGTATTTGTAAATTTAACATATTTTAAAAACATGTCAAAGACTTTAACTGAAAAGAAAAGAAGTCAGTTTTCAGTGAGTTTTAGACTTTCAAGCTAAAATTATTTTACTCTGCTTTGGCATCTTAGTAATCAGTGGAAATGGGAAGATACGTACTCTGTAAATGCCTGGTTTTGTTTGTAGGAGGAGCTTAGATGAACAGCCTAGACAGAACATTTAAGTTTTATAGGTGATATTAGTATTTTGCAATTGCATTCATCTTGAAAATGGGACTACACATTTTTAAAATATGACATATTTATTTATAACATTAGTAGTGATATAGGCAATAAAACATATTCTGAGTTACAAAATAATAGGTTTCCTTTGTACATTGTTTTTGTTAATGCATTATCTCTACAATTGTAAACTCACATTTAATGTTATGTACCAGTTCTAACTTGAGAACACATGCCACTTGTCATTTAAGGAAAAGAGCGGAGAATGAAAAAGAAATCTTAGACAAAAGGAAAAATGCCAAGGAAAAGAGTGATTAAAAAGTCCTTTAAAAGTCTCTTCCCGTATTAAATATTGGAGCCTGACAATGAGTTAAAGAAAAGATTATTTAGCCATAATGATTTTAATACTCCTCTATACTCCAGCAGTAAAAGAAAGAACAATAGAAATTAACACTGAACATACCTTCGTTAATTTCTAAACATAAGTGGGAGTGAAGTAAAATAGTTTTTATAGAAAAAGTTTAGTTACTTTTCTAGGAGCAAGTAACTCCCTCCGCCCCATTAACAGAGGGGTTCCTTACAGGTATTTTTACGCAGCTCAATGAAATTCCTGTCCTAAGCCTGTTTTAAAGAGCATGAACTACATTGTTTTTAAGGAAAATAATCAATTGAATTTATTAATTCTTGAATTACACTGGTTTTAAGTAAAAAAATGTTTCCTACCATTCAAATGTGCATCCTATTCTACTTTTTGTTTTTACTTCGGATATTATTTTCATCTTATTTGTGTGTTGTAAACCTGCATTCTTAAGTTTGTACTTTTATTTCCTTTATGAAAGTTCAGAACATAAGAAAATACTGTGATAGCTACATCCAAAACCAAATGTGAGTCCAAGTTCTGCTCCCCTTGAAAGCCAAATTTTCCTCCATTTTCTTTTCAGGGCTAGATTTACAGTTTTGTCCACATTCTAAATGATTATCTGACGCAGTGTCTCTTGGGAAGTACCTGTTGAAGCTGGTATGTCTCAGATGACCTGAAGGCATAATTCCTGTCTTTCGTATCAAATTTCTGCAGTTAATGGTGCTGAGTTGATGTTGCCTTATAAGTATGTTTTATCCATGCGCCGGAAGTTGTTATGCCTCAGCTCACAAACGTGATGCAGCAGGAAGAGTAAGATGGCAAAACAAGTCTGTTGATATGAAGTATCTTGCAAACAGGACCTAGGATATTTAGAAACTGCATTTGGTTGTTGCCTCTGTCTGATTTTTTAATTTGTTTGTTGGTATAGAGTAGGATTACTGTGGGAGTGTTGTGGGACCAGCTAGTGAAAGAGAAAAGGACTAAAAAATTTACATGTTTGCAGAAGAGCCTGTGAAATGGCAGAAAAGCCAGGTGCATCATCAGTTTTGTCCAGCTGAAGTAGTAGAAGTAGCAGCAGAAGCCCAAAAAGGTAGGAATTGAATCGTAGCCTCCTAATCCCCTGTCTTGTGTATGTTTACTTTCTTTATTAAAAATTGTTTGTGAGTAGGGAGAATTAGTTCTACGTGTACACTAAAAACCAGATTAAGTTCACTATGATGTGGCAGATCTAATCTACGTTTTATTAGTGACTCCTTTAATTTGACCATGACCTATATTTCTGCAAAACAGCTCTTTCTAGAAGCTTGTGTGTATATATATATATATGTATGTATGTATATATAAATGTATGTGATGATATAGACTCCTCCCAGATTTTCTTGCAGAAAAATATGGTAGCTGGTCATAAATTATAACAAAAGGAAAATAACTTTCCAACTTCGTGTGATACTGAACACAGCAAAGCTATTCTTGCATCTCCAAATTATCTGTTACATTCTGAATGCAAATGCATGCATGTAGCTCTTTTCAATTTCACTAGAGCCTGACTCATTTAAGAAATGAGTATTATCCTGTGTACCAAATTTAGAGGCATTGGTGCAATGAACTGAATACTAAACAAGCATTGAATCCTGGCAATTTTTACATGCAAAGTGCTCGTAAAAATACTTTCCCTGTGTCCGAATAATATAGGTAAATTTTTAAAAGAAGAAAATTATCTCCTGTCTAAAAGTCTTATTCTAATAAAAGGATTTGTAGAATATCTCAGATAATACAGTAAATAAGATATTAATCTTGGTATTTATACCCAGAAAACCATTCCTGCGCTATTTAACCTGGATAGTTTGACTGCTTCCATTTCCCTGCTTTCCTGCATTGTCACCAATTCACTCTCTCATGGTCGAGACTTCTGGCCCACATCCGTTATCCCATTCATATTCCCTTTTATAATGCACTACTTTCAGAGGCATCTATGTGCCAGTGTTGCTCACATTCAGTCTGAGCAACACTTTGGCTCACTATCAGCTGCAGAACAGATCCTGTGTGGTTGCTCATCGTTCTAGCAAAATATAGTTGATTACCATTCAGTTGCTGATAGCATAAGTCTGACTTTACTGAAGATTTGTACATTTTCTGTGTGGCTTTTGTGGTTTTGTCTCATTGTTTTTAGGGGGGGATATTCTCCTCAGAGGTTTTGCTCCAAAACTACTGGAGTTTTGGGATATTTTTATGAGCTCACAAAAACCCAATTTTGTTATTCTGAGCTAGCACTTGGATTTTCATAATTTCCCTCCAACCGGAAATGTTTGCTGTAGCTCTGAACTATCCACCATTAGGAATTATAGCAGCCCAGTTAGGTAATTCTTCCTGGTGATGCAAATTATGACTATTTTTTCTGTAAAGATAAGAAAAGATCGGTTTATAAGTTTAGTGGAATTACTTAACAACCAAATTTTAATAATTAGTCACTTTTTAAAATATTGTTTCATCTACTCCTATGAGTCACCTGTGTGTAAATATTTTCTTACCCATGGCCACGTTCACAGTTTTTTCTCTCTAGTGTATTGTATAAACCTGCATTCTGATCAATAGTTTTTAATTTGTATTAGGATGTTTTTGGTGTTTCTTATTTATATACTTTGGATGAATTCTGTTTTTGAGAGGTCACATCTGTACTTTTGAAGTAAGAAATGCTGAAGAATGAAAACATAGGACAATTGAACTCACAACACATTCCATTAAGAAAATGTGGTTTTGTGAGGGATTATTTAGAAATTAATGTGATTTAAACATGGAGGAAATTCTGCATTTCCCTCTGTAACTTTGCTACAGTTCTCAGCTCTGAACACAGAAAGGTTTCTAGTGATATTTTTACAGAAATAAGAATTATTTTCATCAGTATTTTGGAGACCCTCATTATCTGCAAGGTAGTGAAGTTTCTTTGTGAAAAGCAGGTCCCTATTGATAAGTTCAGCAACGACTAGTCCCAAAGTATCTGTTATCAGAACTGACTGACCAACTCAAAGCAAGGGAATAACAGAGGATTTGAAAAAAGGGGAAGGAAATTAATTCCATTAACTGCTCCCTTCTAAAAAGCCTGAGATGCTACCACAAAAACACAGGCACTGAAGAATCCAGATGAGTCCAGATATATTCCTCCAAATCTGTCTTTTGATGCAAAATTATAAACAAGGTCCTAGCACTAAGGCTTGTTCACCTGTCAGTACCATATAAATATGGCTCACATTATATGAATAATATGATTATCAAAATCATTTTGATACTTAATTCCAATCTATTGCAGTGTGAAATATAAGCAATAGGTGCAATGCTGCATTTTTAGCACACATGTTTTGGGCACATTTAGCACACAAATTTTTAGCACACATATATTTATTTAGTTTTTAAACACAGTTGAAGTTTTGATGCTCATCTTCCACTCAGATTCTATGGAAGATGGAACAATTTCAAGGTGTAAGAGGACGGAAAAATTACAGACAAGTGCAATCCTCTACATCTATGATATCCAATTTAATATCAAATTGATTGAATAACAGGCCAATTGGTGTACATTTCAAATGCATAGTCTCTTCTGTTCCTAGATTTAGGATTGAGTAGATTACTTGTTGCATTCTTTTGTCCAACCCTGTTATAGAATTACAATGAAATAAATAAGCAGTATTAACAAGACCTAATCCTACAATTTGAGCTCGCAATACCAAGTTTTTTGTCTAGCAGCTTAGTAATCACACATTTTCCATCCTATTTTATAGCTACAGCAATTGAATCGCAGCTAGAGAGAATCAATCCATGGGTTTAGGAAGAAAACCTGTTAGGGAAACAAAACACAGTAGGGAAATGGAAGAGTACGGTTTGAATAATGAAACAATACAATTTAATAGGTTTTAATCATTATAATGGTTGCATTCTGCAGTGTAAACAGAAAAGAGAATCTATGTGATTGTCTTGAAACAGACAGTGAAAACTGATTCCTTTAAGTTCTGTCTGCAAAGACCAGAATATCAGAGGTCATGGCTGTTTCTGAAATACCTTGACTAGCATGGTGAAATTTAACTTTGGACCCCTCTATGTGAGAACAAGAAGGGTTGTGATCAAATAGTACATAATTTTTTTTTCCAAGTTGAATTGTTCATTGATTGTTCATTTCCTTGTTCCTTGTATTTCTAAAATAACAACAGTACATCTGAAAATTTTCCTGTAGATTTTTACCACAGATTGCCAAATTCCAAAGTACATGACAATACAATTTCAATACACAACAATATAGATTCCATTACAAAAAAATATGGATACCAAAGCTCTTTGCAATTTTCTACCCGGCTTCCCACTGCCTCAATTTAAAAAAGGCATTTCAGAATTAGCAAATGTTTTCTTGTTTGATCTATTGTTGTATTTATGAACACGGAAAATTGCACTTCTATCAGTCATGCTTGTTTGAAAATCATGAAGCATCCCTAAAACAGAACCTTACCTCACATTCTTCTCCAGTTCAAAATAGAAAAAATAAAACCAAACCCTGCATCAATTAATGTCCTAAAAGTCACTGGAGTAACCCTGGTGCTACAGCCAGCTTCACTGGTCTTGGTAGATGTATTTACACCAGTTTAAACTGCAGCTGAATCTGACTGTTCATTGCTCATAAAACTTTCACTTTTATGAAGATAAAACTATCCTGTGCATAAATATATGAAACAGTACTGAAATGCATTTTCAAATTGGGCATAACTTAAAATATACATCCATTTTATATCAAGATCTGATTGGTTTAAAGCAGTACACAATACTAGGGAATGAAAGAATGGCTGTGCTTCATTAAAGAAAAGCTTTTTTGGTAACTGCTGAAGTCTTTCTAGCAATACTTGATAACATTAATATCCCCTAATGAAAATTGATTTTGTTTATGTACAACCATAATGGATATGGCCATATAATTACTGTGTTGACTGCTACTTATTAATTAATTATTATATTTTCTTCTATAATTTATTTACCAGGAAAAAAAATCAAGTATGAAGCAGCATCTGTTTTTCAGTGAAGTTCTGCTTTGACTTAATTTTACAGCTGAGCAGGAAGGCAAACATGGAGCTTGAGTAACTTGCCCAAGGTCACCATGACTGTAATCTGCCTTCATTAGAGCCAAGTGCAAATTATTTTTCACTCTTGTGTTCTAGACACTCAAGCTGATGTGGTTTAAGTTTTCAACAGCTGTTCCTGAAGTTACCAAGAGAGGCCACAATCTTAGATTATTATATCAACCACTTTCTGTGTATGGCAGCAAGGCAGGCAGAAGTTCTTCCCTGAAAACCTTAGTGTAAAAGAAGAGAAGTTTGAATGTGAAGAGATAAGGAGCACCACATTTTCACTAGCTGCCTAGCTTCTTTTCTTTTCTTTTCTTTTCTTTTCTTTTCTTTTCTTTTCTTTTCTTTTCTTTTCTTTTCTTTTCTTTTCTTTTCTTTTCTTTTCTTTTCTTTTCTTTTCTTTTCTTTTCTTTTCTTTTCTTTTCTTTTCTTTTCTTTTCTTTTCTTTTCTTTTCTTTTCTTTTCTTTTCTTTTCTTTTCTTTTCTTTTCTTTTCTTTTCTTTTCTTTTCTTTTCTTTTCTTTTCTTTTCTTTTCTTTTCTTTTCTTTTCTTTTCTTTTCTTTTCTTTTCTTTTCTTTTCTTTTCTTTTCTTTTCTTTTCTTTTCTTTTCTTTTCTTTTCTTTTCTTTTCTTTTCTTTTCTTTTCTTTTCTTTTCTTTTCTTTTCTTTTCTTTTCTTTTCTTTTCTTTTCTTTTCTTTTCTTTTCTTTTCTTTTCTTTTCTTTTCTTTTCTTTTCTTTTCTTTNTCTTCTCTTCTCTTCTCTTCTCTTCTCTTCTCTTCTCTTCTCTTCTCTCCTTTCCTTTCCTTTCCTTTCCTTTCCTTTCCTTTCCTTTCCTTTCCTTTCCTTTCCTTTCCTTTCCTTTCCTTTCCTTTCCTTTCCTTTTCAGAAAGAAGTTTGGGATAACAGTAATACCTGTAGCAGAGTTGAAGCAGTAGATTAAAATCCATCAGCTGGCTGCAGCCTCACAATTGGTACCATCCATTCTGCTTCTGTGATGCACGTCCTTGCTATTAAGGCAGGCATAGCTCCTGTACTATTGCATCAGTTCCTGCAGCAGCATAGTTTTCAGCCAGGTATATTAAAATAGAGAAAAAATAATTTGTTTTGCCTTGATGTGTCAGGCTGCAGATCACAGAGGTTAAGCAGCCTATCTGTGAGATGATCAAATGTCCTAGGTCTGCACCTTAATCTGGAAGATTGCTTGTGTAGTTCAGGTGGATCCTGCAAGAAGACACCTCCTGACTCATCTTTCGATTCAGACATTGGCCAGACTCCTCCTGGACAAAATAGCCTCCAAGTGCCACTTGTATTTGCCTGTGGAAGTTGAAGTACACAGGTCGCCCTATTCTCCTACCCTGTATCTGTACAGGGGCAGTATGCTGGCTGCACTGGCCCTCGTGGGACAGATTGGAATGACATCCTTAGAGTGTATCATTTAAATCCAGCAGTTAAGCTTTAAATGAGGATGCTGTTCTACATGACTTCCAGATTCTATTCCAGACTAATTTTTTTTCTTTCATCCTCTTATCCCTCCTTCTGAAGACTGCCAGTATGCAAATAAAAGAACAGAGGATTCTTGGGATCACAGAATAATCATGAAATAATCTGACTCTCTAGCCCTGTGAGACAGTAATATCATTACAAAGGGAAGATGCTGGCTTTTACAAATGCTATGCAACCTAAAATATGTGTGCAATCCTCAACTAACTTATGAGACTACAGAGCTGCATGATTGAGTGAACGGCTGGACCTCTTCTCAATGGCTTAAGTTTTATCTGTCTGCCTAAGCAGAGATTTCTATTGTGGCTTAACTTAAAGGCATAGTATATTTATGTAGTAAAGTATACCATGACATGATAGCTGTATTATCTCTTCCCACCTGTCTGCTGAATAGAAATTTCCTGTTTTCTCTTACTGCTAAAGGAAAACATATTGCAGAACATGCTTTCTGGCTGTAGAAAGAACAGTCTGTCTCTCCTTTTCCTTCCCTTGGAGGACTGGAAAGCTATAGCTGGTGTCAGTTCTGTTGTCTGTTTTTCTAGTCTTTTCATAGCACCAGGCGGCCACAGATATAAGGATTTGCACTCAGGTATGAAGACTCTTATTTGCAGGGTACTTTATTAATGGCAACTAAAAATGAAAAATGTGGCAAAACAAATGGGTTCTTAAATAATTTCAAGACACTATAGTGACCCACTGAAAAAAAACCCACAATCAAAATTGATCGTAGAACCATTTAGAGTTACAGAAATTTATTGGAGATATAAGGATAATATGCATACCTTGAAAAGATAACTGAAAAGATTTTTGTTTTGGAAAACTAAGTCTAATAAAGTATATGTTTACAGTGGTACACAGGTAATAGATTTTAGGAGTGTGCTTTAAAATGTAGTGAAAGAGACAAATAAAATTGGGCAGTACAGTAAACAGGCATTTTATGTGGGTTCATGAAGCTCAAAATTCTCTAGAAACCAACTAGGAATAACTTTAAAACCTATTTTTCTCTATAAGAGGAAGACAACCACAGAAGCAATAGCTACCATGCCAGTGCCTGGGAGTATGACTGCATAAATAAAACAAAGCATTCTCTTTTGGGGATGATGACTCCAGATTTCAGCTAAAGCTGCCATAGGGTGATAACTGAAGTGTTACTTGAAAAGTTCAGGTACTACTGTGCCTAAGACTGCTATCATGTGGGAGGACAACTAAAAGATATTTCTAAACAAGCAAAAGCATCATGCTCCCAGAAGAATCAGGTTATAGCTCAGTTTTACTTAACATATTTCTTAAGTGTTTTGATGACAAAACATATGGCAAAAAAGTAAGTTTCATAATACTACAACATAGGAGTCTCACATACTGGCTATGGTGAGAAAATAATATGAAGAAAGAAAATAGAAATTAGAAAATCATGGTATCATGATGGCTGGAATGACAGGGATTGGAACCACAAGCTGAGAAATAGAAAGAGGTTCTTATGAACAATCTGAACTGAAATTCACCTGACCATTTAATTACATGGAGAGGTAAAAACATTTATCTTTCACTTTTTTCTTTCAAGTACCTCTTCATTGCATCCACATCCTCTTATACAGGAGGCCTGATATATATTTAAATACAGTTAGCCCTTGGAAATACTAATGCCCAAAAAAGTCCCAGTTGGAGGAGTATGTGTAAAAATCAAAATATGAATTTTTGGTATAGTACAGAAAAAAAAGAGATAATCTAGTATTCATAACTATCATGTATTCTATAGAAGTTATTAAATATCCATTGTCCTGATTCTATCATCCTTATACATGAGTTCAATTTCTTTGTCTTCTCAAATCGATCTTTCAGAAAGCAATTGTGTATGAAAGAGCACCTAGGCTTTATACAAGCTGGGACAGCTAAATGAGAAATAATGCAACAGACACCATGTTTGCTTAAATCTGTTGGAAGATTCAAGCCAGGAAAAACAAAAAAAGAAAATACTGTTAGAGAGTTAGGTGACTAACTTGTGAGGGACCATTTTACAAGAGGATTGCATGTGTATGTAATGGCTGAAAAAAACATGACATAATGTCTTAACAAAGCGTTAACTCCAGGGAGTAAGAACAGTATTTCATGTAAAGCTTGAAGAAAGAGGTAGGCATGGTAAAGTGAAATCAGGTAGTGATTGCTGTGAGAGAAATCCTACTGTCACAGCAGTAGGATTTTTGGAGTAGTCTCCAAAGATATGGATTGCGGATTTCAAATAAAATATCTTGAAAACACTAAAAAAACCCCATACTTTCTGGAGCCATACCTACTTTTGCAGCAATTAATAATCTAAAATGCTTTCCAGTTGTAACTCATCATACAGATGCATACAGGCGTACAGATGCACTGCCACAAGTCGGGAGCATGAGGAAAAGCACACTAGTAAATCCTTTCTGACAACTGCAATATTCCATCATCTACATCTGCCACTTAAATAAATCCACAAGGGTCAGACTGTTGTCTCTTGTCGGTGAAGGGTGAGGAAAAGATGCTGTGAAAAAGTAAATGGAGCTTTTTCAGACAGAGATTTTATATCTCTCCTCCTCTGCAATCTGGTCCTTCAGTTACTGGCTTCCATTCATAGAATGTAGGAGGATGAATTTAAAGGCCTCACTAAAATAACTAAATTAACCTCCCAGGGTTAAGGATAGTTTTAAGGTCCATCATCTTTTGAACTCCATGGAATTTATCCAGATGTTGAATTGTGGACTCCAGGCAACATATTTTTTTCCAAATTTTTTGTTTAAAGTTATTCTCCTAAATATGTATTTAAGGATCAAGAGTAAGTTGCCCTTTTTTCTCACCAAAACTTAAGGGAAAAAATAAATCAGATGCTGTACTTCTGATATTCTTGCTGTTACTTATTTTGTAGCCTGATGTCAGGAATGTGTAGCCCCAAATGCACCTAACACCTGTCATACAATGTTACTGTAGTCACAAAGCTGAGCCAGTTTATTCCAGCTGGGGACTATGTCCCCTACTATTAAAACTATTTAGCTCTGCATTAGTATAAAGCATGGAATTTTTTTTTTTCCTTCTTTTTTTTGGGAGGGTAGCAAAATCATCACTGAATGAATGCTAAAAAAGCAAGACTCAGAGATAAAGCAATTTATTTTTCTTTTGTCTAACCTGTTTGGTTACAGAGTTCCATATGCAAGGGTCAGATCAGATCACCTAACCTGTTGGGTAGGTTTACACAAGAGACAGTGCAGTCCAATATCTGCATTGTTTTTAAGCTGCTGCTGCTGCCAAGAAGATTGCCATTTAAATTCAGGCAGTCAGCTGCTGCTACTGACTACTGTCATTAATACCATGGCTTTGAGCACTGTTTCACTGTTGCAAATGTTTCTTAAATTAGCTTTTCTCCCTTCTGCTGTGTTCCTTTAAAAACAACACCAGTGGGTCTTACTGGGAGTTTTGAGAGCAACCGGCCTCCACGGCATTTAGTAGTGGCAGGAAGCAGCAGAGTTTTGTGGGCTCCGACAGAGAAGTTAAATAGCTTCAAACATTTTCTATCAGCTTAAAGCAGTGTGTTCAATGGTGCAAGCACACACTTTGCTTCCTTTGCCTTAGAATCACCCTGGGACATCCACTCTGAAAGTAGATTTGAATGAACTCAAAATTCACGATAGGCTTCACTGCCAATCTGTCAACAGACCCTAAAAATAATAAAAAAATAAAATAAAGTGACAACTCAGAAAAGGAAACTGCTTGGCATACTCCATGTCCTGCTTTGTCTCTTCTGACTGTCAACTATCAATATTTATGTTCAGTGGGGTGAACCTGGCCAAATTAGAGACGTAAGAGGGCACTGCTGAAATCAAAATTCTGTCACAACTCACAGTTGGTCTTGACTTTTGTTTCATTAAAAATTTAATTGGAACCAAACTGTGCAGTCACAAAGCTCATCAGTGCTTCCTGTTCACAACACTAAAGAATCAGATGCTCAAACATAGCAAATTAGTGAAGAGCATGTTTATTCTCTGCTCCCTTATTGCTGAAAATGATTATTTGATAAACAAAGAGGCGCAGCCAGGAAGAAGCCAGCATGTGTTGACAGAATTAGCGGGCCTTGGTGACTGCACCTACTACCTCTGTGTGGATCAAGCATGGTGCTTCAATGAGTAGTCTTGAAGAACTGATAAATAAAAGAGAGCATCCAGCTGCCTCTGAGCTCCATATTAACCTCAGGGCAGAAATGGTAGGGGACTGTGACTCTGTGCAGTACTGGCAGTGCTGCTCTAAACCAGTGAGCTTACTTATAAACATGAAAGGGAAACTTGTTTGCAACACACAGAAAGAGCTCAGAGGACAACACACCGTTGTAGACAGGAGCTTCATAGCATTCACGGTGTGTTTCTCACACTGAGAGAATCACTCACAGGTGGAGCAGATGTTTGTGTGTAGGAAGCTATATGATACCATCGTAACCTTCCCATTTCAAAGCTTACCCAGTCCACCCATTCTGTGTGGCTGTCTAGTGAAAATTAAACTGAGAAACAATGAGGTTTCTTTCTTTCTGAGGCTTTAAAAGATCAGGCTTTCCCTTGGGAATACAGGTATTGTTGAGAGCCCGACAAGCTTCTAAATGGTTTAATTCCAAACAGCTTGCAGCTGGAAGACAAAATAATAAAAATCTCTTAGGAAGGTAACAAATACCAAGAGTTCAAGAACAACAGAACAAATCTACATTTCTGTAAATGGCTTCTTAGCTGAGATCAGGACCTATATGAGAAATTGAAACTCAAGCAAAGCTTAAATATACATGGCTAAATAAAAGAAGGGAAAAATAACAGTAATATTATAGCCATCTGTGGAATTACTAACTTGGAATTCATTAGATTATGTATTTTTAATAAGAAAATGTTAATTTATAGGGATTAAAATTAATTACGACCCTACTAGTTTTATTGCCGATGGGATTGCCATGAAATTGTTGTACACTAAAAAATATACTTAAAGGTACTTGGAAAATCTTTTGTATTTAATTGAGAAGTCCTTAAATCTGCTTAATTGGGTCTGCTGAATCACACGGGGAATAGATTTAAACCCAGAGATAGTGGGAAACAATAGAAATATATGTGGTTTCTATTTCCTCTTAAAAAGGATTCAAATTATTTTAGTAATCCCTGCCTGCAGTTTGCACTTAACTACCCCTGCATCATAGCACCCACAGGCTGTCTGCTGGGAAGCTGAGTCACAGCCACAAGTGTCTCCTGCTGGCTGCTTGGCGTAGATGTCTCCATATTGATGTGCTCCCAGTCTCTAGCTCTGTCCCCTAGCCCTTATTGCTTGGTCTGAGCAGATGCTGGGTTTGTTACTCTTACCCTCTCCTTTATCACTCTGTAAGTCTTTGGGACAGCCTGTGATTTTTTTAAAATAATTAATTCATATTAATTCTATTACAACTATTTCATTAAGTCACCTCCCACCCACCCACCCAGCTTTTAACAATTTTATAGCTTTTATATTTTCATGGTTTAGGAATCAGTGGTTTTATTGTCATTTAATTATTGATGACTTCAATAGCACCTGCTTTGGCAAGAGTGTTCTGTTACTCAATGCATTGGCTACAACACTTACTTTTATTTTTGCTTAGAGATTCCAGAACTATTATGAGAGAAATGCCAGAACTATTATGAGAGAAATGATCTGAGACTGGCCATACAGGATACCTCTCTATTAAAATCCACGGAACTGGAAATGCTTTTATCGTGATGAAAACAAGAGGCAACTGTACTGGAGAAGTACATGTCTGCTTTCCCACCATGAAGAAGCTTCATCTTTAGCCTCTTAAGGTGTTTCACAGACCACTGTGTGTGTGTGCGTGCATGGGTGTGGGTGTGTGTGTGTGTGTGTGTGAAATATATTCTAAAAGATGGTTTAGAACATTTTATTGCACAATGTACAGTAATTTAGATTTAGCCTTTGAATCCACAAAAAATTCTTGCACTTGCATAACAAAACCGAAGGTCTGTCTTCCAATTGTACTGTACAACTAAAGTCTTATGCAGCCACGTTATTTCCCAAAGTGCTAATTACATGTTTCACACTCAGCTCATCTGTACGTATCTGTGATGTTATTGCTGCTGGAGGTAAAATGAACCAAACTAAATTACTGTGTACAGAGTTGAAAAGCCAATATGATCGTGTAATACCTTTATATTCTACTTCATAAATAGATGAAAGCTGTGTGCATTGGGGCGCAGGTGCCCCGGTGGTGGCGGCAGCGCTGGGGCTGTGCCGGGGCTGCCCGGGCCGGGCCCAGGCGGTGCCAGCGGCTGCAGCGGCCCCAGCGCAGGGCCCGGCTGAGCCCCTCAGCCACGGGCGGGCGGGCGAGAGCCCCGGGGAAAGCCTGGGCAAGGGAGGGCAAAACGCTGCCCGGCAGCCAGGGCTGAGCCAGGGAACCGTGCGGGAAACAGCCCTGCGAGCCCCGAGGGGACAGCGGGAGCAGGCACGGAGGGAGGGACACCCGGCAGGGNNCTCTGCTCTGCACTGGGGTGGCCTCACCTCGAGTGCTGGGGGCAGTTTTGGGTGCCACAATGTAAGAAAGGCATTGAGCTCTTAGAGAGCATCGAAAGGAGATCCATGAGGATGTTAAATGGCCTTGAGAGTAAGCTTTATGAGGAGTGGCTGAGGTCACTTGGTCTATTCAGGCTGGAGAAGAAGNGTGATACAAAACTGGGATGAGCTGTTGACTCCCTCGAGGGATGTTGACTCCCTGCATAGATACCTTGAGAGATCAGAGGGCTANCTGATCTCTTCTCTGTAGTGACCAAGGACAGGACTGAAGGAATGGCCTGAGTTTGTGTCAGGGGAGGTTTAAGATGGATTTTAGAAAAATGTTCTTCACCCAGAGGATGCTTGGGCACTGGAACAGGCTCCCCAGGGAAGTGATCACAGCTCCAAGCCTGACAGAGTTCAAGAAGCATTTAGACAATGCTCTCAGGTACAGGGTGTGACTCTTGGGGATGGTACTGTGCAGAGCCAGGGGTTGGACTCAGTGATTTTTGTGGGTCCCTTCCAACTCAGCATATTCTATGATTCTGTGATTTTGTGGTCTCAACCCATGAGCTTTTCCATGTTGCTTTTTTTCCCATGTCCTGTTGAGGACAATGAGTAAGAGAGCAGCTGGATGGGTGTGTGGCAGCCAGTCAAGGTCCACCCATGACTTTAACTTAAGAAAATTAAGTCTAAATTTTCTTTTAAACTCTTCACATAAAAACCAACCAACCAACCAACCAACCAACCAACCAACCAACCAAGACATTATTGAGAACTATGCAGCATGCCAAATCTTGAAGTGGTGTCAGTTTGTGTTGTTACGAAGAAAAAAGTGGTACAACTGTCTGCAGAGACTAAAAAAATGAATTTAACTTGTGCTTTTATCAAATCTTTATTTGTGGCAGAGAGAAATATATAAAATGTATGCCAGTGAATATTAGGGAAGTTGAATCCTGATTTTTTATGTTTCTACTGGTGTGGTCAATGTCTGCAGAACTGCTCAGTCTGTAGCCAAACCAAGGTACCAATGCACAATGTGGGTGTATGCAGAGTAACTTCCCTGATCCATCACCTCCTAAGGATGTCTACTACCAGCAGCTCAAAGTGCCATTCCACTATAGAATTTCCCAGCAGGAGCTGATTCCTCTGTGGCCCTGTCCTGTCTCTCATGAAGAATGCAGATGAACAATGCAGATGAAATTAAAAAGAAATAATGATCATTATTGTACTTCTTCACCTCTTCCAAGGTGTTTTGCTTGGAGACAAAAGGAAGAAGGAAACCAAATTCAGATTTTGCAAAAAATGGTAAGTTTTTTATTTTATTTTTCTTAGTAAGTGTCATATTATTTTGTTTGAAATCATTCTTCTTTGAAGAACTGATTCCTTCCCTGTTTTTTTTCAAGTCTCTTTAAACAGAAGTAGGATGGAGTTAATCTGCCATACTCCACCATGGGAATAATCCAGGTGTTACAAATTAAGGGATTCCAAAGCTTAGCATATCTAGAGTTTGGATGCCTTAAAGGATGCCATAATCACTATTAATATATGAACGAAAACTCTAAATTATCTCCTCACAGACTTTATCCAGTTAGGTGCGCTATCATCAGATGAGGACAATGATTTTTGGAAACAGTATGGTGCTAAACTCATAAAGTTATAATTTTACAGGTTTTTTTTAAACTTTCCACTCAGAAAACTGCCTTATATCCAAGTTTACAGGGTTCACTTATTTCCACACAGTTTTATAATGATCATACTCCTTGAATAACGGATGTTTTATTGCCATTTCAAATGAAAGGGGAATTGTTCTCTGTTTTAGTTAATTATGTTGCTATAGCAGAAACCTGGTTTACTATTCTTTTATGCCCATCAGCTTAATAGAATATTAAATCGTTATTGACTTTGGAAGAGGTGAACCATCATGACTTATTGAGCAGAGAGGTAAATATTCATCAAGCAACTACAATTAAATGCTTCTCATGCTCTTCATTTACAGAAAATGTAGGTGGTAAAAAGAGGCTTGTGAAATGTGAAAATAACTACATCATTAAAGCCCAATTACCAGCTGATCTAAAGAGGATCTGAAGAACTGTAATTTATAAGTCAACACAAGAAAACTGACTTTTAACAAAAATAATAGCAAAATGTGCAAAATATTTTCTTTCCATCTTTTCTATCTCTGATCATATACTCGTAATTTCTGACAGGCCTAAGGAGTATAAGGAAAATGGTGAAAGGATGAATAGACTCTCCTCTTAAAACATCCAGATATTGTTTAATGTTGTTAAGCTGAAGCAATAAATTATTGCCAAACTGACATCTTAAACTTAGCAGTTTTGTTGGTTGGCAGGTTTCTATCACCCCTAATTCATTAAAAGAGAAACTGCCAACATTTGTTTCCTGTTTACAACTCTATGAAAGTACAGAAATAATATATCACACTGTATTTTGCTCCTCCTTTTTTATGTATTCAGAAACAAACAATGCTGTTGGAGAGTTTGGATGCAGAAGAGGTAATTGTCTACTAATTTAGATTTAAACTAAAACGGGAACATGATTGCAACCATCACCATTTCTGATTACATAGAATGGTCTGTCAATACATCTACAGAGCTAATGTTATGTGTGATTTGAATTGAAAGAAACTGATTCAAGTCTTGCCATAAGTCCTTTACATAATTATCAGCTTAATGAAAGGATGAGGGTAAAGGAAACAATATAAGTCATTTACAAGAAATTTGTGACTCATTTTACTGCTTATCATGTTGGTACAGAAATGCAGAAAGTCATTTAACCTATACTAAAAAGACCTCTAAAGCAAACAAACAAAAACTAAGAAACAAGGCTGATAGGAGAATTACATTGGCTGTACTAGAGGGCAGGTATGCCCCAATCTATGTCCTGATCCTGCAAATGTGTGACATGCAGTGGACAACTGTTATGCCCCAGTCCCCTTTTATGGGAAGGTTGTTTGATTCAGTCTGCGCGGTGCGTGGGAGAAACAACAAAATTCTCCGAAATTCTCAATAACAAAGTTTTACTTTTAAACTTTAGAATATTAAGGTAGAATAAGGTACTTTGCAAATTTTAAAACAACATCCAGACAAAGTAAGGTACTTCACAAACTTTAGCTTAGCAAGCTCAAACTTTGCCAACTTTAACTTATCCAGACACAACAAAGCACTTACTAAGGCATTGACTGGAATTTTTTAGTCTGGCCTACAATATACTTGGAGAAGTTAGGAGAAGAAAGAGAGAAAGAAAGAGAAAGAAAGGATAAGTAGAAAGACAGCACCCACGGATCCAAGCACAAGACTTGATTGTTGCAATTTAGATATACATTGGTGTAAGTGATGGTTGCAGTCTTGATCTGTCATGGGTGGGGGACAAGCCCACAAAACATAAAATTGAGTGGGTTAAAATACGTTTAGGTTAACATGAGAACATCCAGAGGATGTTACAACACTGTGGATCATGTGCAGTCCTCTGGTGGAAGGCCTCAGAAAGGAGTCTGGGGGGTTTACGACTTCTTCTAAGACATGACATTCCCTCTCATGTCAGCTCAGTGGAGCTGAGCCAAATGGGCCCTATCAGAAGGGATGAACACCTTCAGGCCTCTGTGTGAATGTCCCAATATCTCCCCTGGGGAGGGGGAGTTTGACAAGTGAGCCATTTGGGTAAAGGAGGACATTGGCATGATGAAAAGCACTATCCCACC
Source organism: Aleadryas rufinucha (assembly GCA_013397815.1). NCBI lineage: Eukaryota > Metazoa > Chordata > Aves > Passeriformes > Aleadryas > Aleadryas rufinucha. Next base: position 57,064 of record VZTH01008345.1, on the reverse strand, counting down.
TCGCAGGATCTGCTTCTTCTTATCCTCCCTCCTTGTCTGGCTCAAACCCCAGCTTGTTGCTAAATAAAGGTTGATTTGTCTTGGTCATCCTCTGGTGATCGCACCCTCTGCCTGGGCTGTTCCCTTGCACATTGCCAGCAAAGCACCTAGTGTTTTTGCAAATGGCCAATTGATTTATTAACCATTAACATTTCAGTCTCACAGCCACACAATAGCTTCCTCCCTGCCTATGCACAATTTTTCCTCTAAAGGCTGGGAGATGCAGTAGCTCAGCACAGTTCCAAAAAAAAGTTGAAACTAATCCAAGTGCTAGGAGATACTCTTGAGTCCTTTTGTGAAGCAGGCAGTGTTTTCTCAGGTTAGAATATTTTTTTACCTGATAAAGAAGTGGCAGCTACTGTTTCTTCTACAGTAAGAATTGTTGCTTCCCTGGACAAACTTGGCCGCTCAGCCAAGTGGCACAGGTTGTGAGCTTCAACTCAGGTAAATCACCTGCTGGTTTTCTTGCTGCTGAAATTTCGTGGAATCACAACTTTGGTGATTTTAAGCAGAAGAAAATACAAGCATGAATCTGTTATTATAGTTCCTTTGAACTTCATTTTAATTATCTGATTCTGCATGTTTCATTGAATGTGTATAAATGTTGTTGATATTCCTATGGCAGTAATGACTTTATGGGACATTAATGCTAGAGTGTAATGCGATTCCTGGTACAGAAAATGTCTACATCAAGCACTTATATAACAAAATTGTTTCATTTTTGACATAATAATCATACATTTTAAATGCACTTAGAATGGACAGATTCATAATATAACAATTTTATAGTGTTTGTGCAAATGCTCTTTACCGTGATTAGAAGTTCATGCATACTAAGTGAAAAATCTTACTTTAATGAGAAAAAACATTTGTGGAAGATTTTTGAGTTAGATAATTGCAGAGGTGTACAGCCTGTCCAAAGACCAGGTTGTCTGCTTTCCACAAAAGAACCAGACAAGAAGTTAGATTTTTAGAGTATTTTATTTGAGGATGTAATTAAGTGCCTAACCCTTTCCAAAATATGTCCTTTTATACTTCAGGGAATCTTTTCCACTCCTGGTTGCCTACACAGTTCTAGGCCAGTGCATAATTTTTTTTGTCTCTGACCTAGAGGGGGGAAAAACCCAACCAAAAAAAAAATAGGAAAAACCCCAACAACAACAAAGAAAAACCAATCAAACCTCCCTCAATGGTGAATCCTGATATTTTGTTCTACCCTGGCTCCTGTACCCACATGAGCTTTTTGTTAGTGCTTGTAAGGGGTTACCCACACAGTAAATACAGTAAAAAGCTTTCTGAGATAGAAACTGCTTGGACATTATTAGCTAAACCTGCTCGATTACTCCACAGGAGTAATTAAACTTTAGTACCAGCCACTTCTACCTTCCCTGAACCCACCATTCTGAGCAACTGCAGAAGAAATTAATTTATTGACATAAATAAGGGGGATAATTGTTAGCTAAATGCAAGAACAAATAACTCCTCTTGTATTCCTTTGCTGCAGTGTTAACACTGCTGCAAAATATTAAGATGAGTTATCAGTCCCCTGGTGACATCCATATTCTCAGGCTTTATTGAAAGAAATCTGTGTGTGATTCTTCAGCTGATCCATTGCTACAGTTTTGTGATATGACAGACACCTCTCCACTGCTAGTTGGTACTGTGAGCTGTGAAGGGACATCCAGGCATTTAATACTTGTGATTTCCACATGATTAAATAAATAGCACCTCTAGGTCAAGTACAAAGCACCATTAAATAGTGGAACTCTGCAGAAGCCTTTCAATGGAACTCTGCTAAATTTAATACAGTGTAAAAGAAATTGTCCTTACTCCCCCTCAAGTCACAGAGAACAGACCATTTGCTTATAAATTTCAATGCTGCAGCTTTTGCATAATGAAAAAATTCTCTCATTCAAGTCTTGTTCAAAACACATAGTGTGGATGCCTAAAGAAGCAGGCATTATATGTGATTATATTTATAGGATATGGCATTTTATATTGGGTAGTATGAAACAGAAAATTGTATATCTCTAAATTTACTATGATTTTTTGTGACCTATGACTCACAGATTTTTGATTTTTTTTTTCTGAAATTCACATTTGTTTGTTGTTTTAGAATCAAAATATTGCTAGTTGTAGCACTCTTAGCATGGTGGCCTCTTTTGCATGTCCTCAATGATAATTGCTCTACTAACCTTCATGAATTTAATAAAGTTATTTTTTGATGTATCTTAAATTAGCATGATTCAAAATATGATACTAATAAATTATGGACATAAAAAATTAAAAACACAAAGCAGTGTTAGCTGCTGCAAGAAATGCATTGTCGACTTTGTGAGAAAGTTGCAAGAATAGAGACTGAACAGGACAAATATTGAAGGAGATTGCAGGATAAATGTAAAAAAAACCCCCACCTTTATTTAATCTATTTACCTTGGAACAAATTGTTTTCAAAGCTTATTTTTTTCCTGCAAATAATTATGAATTGTAAATTGGTGTATTCATATTTTACTAGATATGTTTCCTTTTGTTGTTGTTACAAATAACATACGGAAGACCTACTAGCAGCTGTATATTTTTATCAATGTTATGGCAACTCAGACAAATCAAGCACATTAATAGGTGTAAGGATACATAATTATTAAGTACATAAATACTAAATTGTAAAATTTAATAATAAATTTAATTAGATTTGTAACTTCATCCTTCACTTCAAAATTGAGTGGGCACATTTTTCTGAAGATAACATCATTATGCTTTCATAGACAGACCAGATATTTTAAGGACAAGTCCTTAACAAGTTTATAACGATTGGTAGGTCTTAAGGTTTCCACAGAAAGCTATTGAGACTCATGTTGCTCTTTTCATTGTATCTGCACATGTTGCTACATGCAGAACAAATATTCCTTTTTTTGCTTATCCTTTTCTTTTGCTGTCCAAAGCTGGGAATAAGCTGGGAGGAAAAAAAAACCAAAAAACAAAGAGGAAAGGAGGTAGCGTTTATTAAAATATGTGATGGTGCTACATGTTCTCCTTAATTAGCTCTGGCTTGATTGGCATACTTCTCTGCCTTTGGTCTTATAGTATCTGAAATTTTTTATTATAACTGCTGTGTCAAGATACTGTCTGCTGTAATGCACAGGTATAAAAAGTCAGAAATTCTGATCTCATTGTCCTGCAAATCTTATATTTTTTAAGATTTTGGATTGGTTCTTCAGTTTTACATTTTTCAAATGATTCCTTTTCTTTTTTTTTTTTTAATTTTCTCATTTGTTGGTTCTTTGGTTGTTTTTTGGCTTTTTTTATTTTTTTTTTCTTTGTTGTTGTTATTGCTGAGAAGTCATAGAATCATAAAATGGTTTGTATTGGAAGGGACCTTGAAGATCATCTATTTCCAGCCCCCTCTTGGGGAGAACACCTTCTACTAGTCCAGGCTGTTCAGAGCTCTGTCCAACCACACCTTGAAAACTTCCAGGGATGGGACATCCACAGCTGCTCTGGGCAACCTGCTCCAGTGCCTCACCACCCTTACAGCAAATAATTTCCTCCTAATATCAAATCTAAACCTATCCTCTTTCAAAATCATTCCCCCTTGTCCTGTCACTACATCCCCTTAGAAAAAGTCCCTCTCCAGCTTTCCTGTGGACTCCTTTCAGGTACTGGAAGGCTGCTATGAGGTCTCTGCAGAGCCTTTTCTTGTCCCATCTGTACAACCCCAGCTCTCTCAGCCTGCCTTCACAGAAGAGGTACTCCAGCCCTCTGATCATCTTCCTGACTCTCCTTCCTCCTTCGTTTCATTTTTTTGTATAATCTCAAATACTTGCTCTTACTGCTACCATACAGTTTCCCAGTTTGCTTCCTAGGCCTTAGTGGCTGAAAACTTGTGACAATTTCTGGAGATTTTTAGGGGTGCTGTTGGAAATTAAGCTATCATCTGAAAGTCTTCCTTTTTGCCCAGACTTGCTACTCACAGGTACAGATGCACCTGTGAGAACCTGAACAGTTTTCTTACATGTTTTCAAAAGGCTTCCTCTGCAGTGATGTTTTCAGCTATCCAGTCCTTCCATGCAAGGTATTTTTTTTTTCCTGATACAACTATTCCTTCCACCTGAAGCCAGAAATTCTGCTACCAGTCTGTTTTATTTAGTGTTTGAAGTTCCCATGGCATAAGATCAGTCTATTCCTTTTACCACTGCTTTCAAACAACTTATGACAAATTGTTTCATGTGTTAGGGAATTGTCTTCATTAATACTGCCCTTTGTAACTTTCATATTTTCTTTGTTTTATTAAAAAAAAAATCTAAAGAACAATGCTTCCTCTGTCCTCACACAGCTCGGCCACTTGCTACTCCTCTAACTGGAAAGTTGTTTTCAGTATTCACTTTTGATCCTTCTTTAGTTCTCTTTTTTTTCTTTCTTTTNTTTTTTTTTTTTTTTTTTTTTTTTTTTTTTTTTTTTTTTTTTTTTTTAATTACCCAGCCCAGCAGTAATACTCTGGTTCTAAGAGCCTCACTGCTGCTGTAGAAAGATGAGTAGCTGCATCTCCTTCATGCAGATTGTGCTTCTTATTGCATGTTTTGTATTGAAGAGTTTATTAAGTGAATAGCTCTTAAAGAGTCAGACAAATCCTGAGGCAGTGTTTGGTGAGAACACCTGCTGCTTTTTAAAAGAAGTTGAAAACCTAAGGGATATAGCAACCCTAATTAAAGCTCAGGAGAATTTTGAAGTCAGGGAGACTCAGAGCAGCAATAAAAAGCTACTGAAGTTTGTGGTCATAAAGTCTAACATTAACTATTTCAATCTGAAGTGAAGCATAAAGTGAGAAATGTCAATGCCTGATTTTAACAATGCCTGATTCTCAGGAGAGAACTGAAATAGAAGACAACGAGGCACCTAAGAAATCTCTCGTCTGGCAGTGCCTGTTCAATTTTGTTAGTTCTACAGATAAATTACAAAGCTCAAGCTTTGTAACTCTTCAGAGAACTTCAGTTTAACTGCTTAAAAGAGATGCTAAATCAATTTGTGAAACAGTTTTTTAAGTAACATAGTGGCAAGAATAAGTACATAAATCAGTTGTTCAGAAGCCGTATTAAGATACCCCAAGGGTTGAATGAGAAAGCCCAAAATGAGGCATTATTGATGGATCAGATATGCAGAATAGTTTTATTATACCACGGCCCAAATTCGGATTTCTGGCACACTGCTTTTTACGGATATAGCTCCAGGGGAGTTTAAGAATGGCTGGTAGGGTGCCATGTGTAGCAGCTAAAAAATACTTGCTCTGCAAGAATGTGTGATCAGCTAATAGGATGTAAGAGCCATCAAATTCATCTCTAAATAGCCTTTAAGAAAAGAGCCCGAAACCAGAAATCTCATCACAGAAGAAAATGAAGTAGGGATAGCTGAAGTAAGATGGCATGTACTAGATAATCTCTATTTTTCTGTGATTATTTAGTGAAATAATACTGACTTGTTAACTGTCCAGCAGTGGTAGGTAGACATCACCTGTGGTTTTTTACATCACTGTACCTATGTAGGTTGTTTTCTATGTTATTGATACATAAGTCACATGAGATTTTTTCATCTGAATGAAAACAGATGCTAGCCCTCACGTTATTTAATATTTCTTTTATACAATCTTATGTTAAATTATAAGCATACTATTTCTCAAAATCACCTCTTTCCAGTTGACTGTAACATGTTAATGTTACAGACTGTCATTCATTCAAAGTCAGTTTTTTAGATTAAATAGCAGAAGTCATACTGAGGTGCTAAAATGAATATATTACAATAATTGAGCTTTCAATTTACTGAGAGCAAACAGCATGAGTGATGGACAACAACTCATCAGAAACTTTCTTTTGCTGCTTTATGCACTTGATTAGTTTTTTCACAGCTTTGACACAGTTTTCTCCACCCTGAACTGACTTATTGACTTCTGTAATCTCATATCTCTATGCTCAATCTTTTCACTACAGTTTCACGCCTTCATTTCTCATACTCTTTTTTTTCTTCTTCTTACCTGCTTCCTCTCACTGAATTGTTTTTGTTCATGACAAGGTTTATGAAAGCAATGTCATGAAGCCACAAGCAAATAGCTGCTTAAATGTGCATCCAGTCCAGTACCATGATTTTCACAAGCTTTTTCAAAACGTGCCAAAATATTTTGGAAGCTGAAATTGTGGACTCACTGATAGTTTGGTGTTGTAGACTCACATTTGTTACTCTTTTTCTGTCTTGTGTTCTTTCTAATCTCCTGCATTGCCATGTCAGGTCATTAAGGGAAAGTAGTAATAAAGAAGATAAAGATAAATTTGACGCTAAAGGTTTCCTAGTGTGAAATTTAACAACAACAACAACAACAAAAAATTTAGGCACCTGTGCGTGAAAACATTATGTGTAATTATCAATATCTGATTATAACATAATTATGGCTTTCAAATGAATGTAGATAGTTTTAGCCTAAAATACAATTAGAAGAGTAGACGTGGAGATGTTTTTAACACATCCCACTATGGCCATTATCTTAGTATTATTTTTCTTGTAAATGGGCCTGGCTTTGTGCCCCAGTTGCACATGACAGAGGTATGGTTCTAATATTATAGTAGTAAATGTTAAATTGCAACCAGAGGTAGTATTTTAATCTATTTGCTTTTGCATTTGCAAACTACTGTCTCTACAACTGCGATCATTATGTGTTTAACCCAATTTGTAGCATTATCTACAATTTACATCCTATTATTTTAAAAGGAGTGAACTCTGGCCCTGGTGACAATATGAACAATTTGTGTTAAAGAGAGAAATGTACAACATAGGCTGCTTTCTCTACTCCCTTAATTAGACTGGAAGTACTATGTTATTGATAACCTGTGACTAGGGATGTCAGATGATTTTCTACATTATTTGTGCTTCCTGATCCAGCAGATTAATTAGGAGTCCTTAGGGAATTCTGAACACCTTTTCCTTACAGTTTTTATTTCCGTCCTCTAGATTTAGCTTTTAGCATGATTACAAGAGAAGTTAGGCACTACAGGAACTGCATAGGCTGGATCGCAACTAAGATGTAGTTTCTCCTCATTACTGCAGTAAAAATACATAGAAATAAAAGACAAAAGTTCACTGAGAAGCAGATGAATCATTACACATGCAAACATACAGAATGGAATTTTTCTTTACCACATCAACGTTCACATGCTTGCATATTTCATCTCTTGCAGTTTATTTCTCCCAAAGTGTTTTTTATTTGCTATTAAGAGGCACAGGAAAAGGTCTCTGCATTGTCACCTACTTAAATGTTTACATGTGATACCAAGGGCTAATGTGGAATTTTCCAATTTCAACACCTTATATCTCTCACCATATAGCTGGTGAAAACTGGAAGGGTTTTTCTGGGTTTCTTTTTGGTGAGGGAACTTGTATAACATCACATGAACATGAAGGCAATAATTCTGTAGTTGTATACATCTATACATGTCTGACTTTTGGATTAAGAGAAAATGCTGCGTACTGCTTTTCAGGAGGAATAGAATTGCATTGGTCCGATCACACAGCCACAGAGAGAAAAATAACATCACATGTATTAAAACAACATTTGTGTGAAAAAGCACAAGACACTTCCTAAGCAGTGGATTCATTACAGTGTAGTTGACCTTTTTGCCCTGATACGATGGAGCTGTTTAAGCCCAACAGGTACTGTGATCTTTTCAAGTGTTCTTTCTCTCCACTGCCTGATTTACCACTTGCAGAAGTGAGAAGCCCAGGAGAGAATCCATTTAAAACACACCACAGAAATAAATAAAACAAATGGAGAAATGTACTCAGGCTTGTTTACTGCAAAACCCTCTCTGCTTCTCTACATCAATTAGTAATAGACAAAAATGGTAATATTACTGTTCTACTTCTATGAATAAAGGTCCTGTGCTACAGGTAGATGACACTAAAAGCTCCACAGTGAAAAAGGGCTTAAATGAACAAAAAATAATTTTCGAAGAATTGGATAGCACTCAGCACTATTTTCATAATACTTTGATAATCCTTGCTATTTGGGTCAGCTTATTGTTTTCCAAAAAGAAAGTGTTCAGCTTTTCAGAAGTAGCTTCGTAAGCCAAGAAGAAAAATCACAGTTGGCATGGATGGCTTACAGTGTTCAGAGAGGTTACTCTGCACTGCCAGAGGCAAGAAAACTTCTCTTCCTTCCTTGCTTATTTCAAATATTACTTCTTAATATAGTTAATCATTCCTTTTCTACAGTAGAACTGTTGCATTCAGCAGGATATTTAGCTCTTGTCCCTTGGAAGGATTAACTTCTTCATATTTGGCTATCCTTACAGAAATTAGATGACTACAGGTTGGTTTGGGTTTTTTTTTCCCTGAATTACTGCTACTGGGGTTTCTTTTGGTTTTTTATGAGATCCTGTGAACTAGGACTTGTATGAAACTTTGTTGATTCTGACAGAGCTGAAACAAGATCCCAAAATAAATTCTAGCTGTTGCTTGGCAGTACTGTCAAAATAAACAGATTTTTTCTCAGCACACAAATATTCAGTATTCGAAGTATTTACTGCATGTCTGCTTCTATTCTAGGTTTAAGGTAAAGACTGTGGCACTTGAATATGGATCTGTATATAATTTTGGAGATTATTCTCCTCCACCTATTTTAATATATGATTCTCTATTCCTGAGACAGAGACATCCCTGAGCAAAAGCAGATACTCTCAAGGGGGAGGGAGTATTGTTCTAGAGCCTGTTAGAGAGGTGTCAGTATCTATATGGAAAAAGGCAAATTACACTGGGGAGATGGTCTCTGCATGCAATCTGCATTCTTGCTCAATGATAAAGCAACCTCCAAGACTTCTGCTGATTTTTGCTGGAGATGTTAAAAAGAGTACAGCAGTACTACATGACAAAGTAACATTATTTTTGCTTGTAGGTATTATGTTTATTAACTGGCTTCTTCTGCTGGACAATATGCTATTTGAGAGTTACAGGAATCTGAAAACTTACAGGACTTATGAGAGTTTGCTGTTAGAGTGTTTGTAGACTTCCAGAGTGTTGTGTATTTGTAAACTTCATGTGAAAGTAGAGTAATTTGGAAACTCACAGTACTTACCTCTATTTTAATAGATTTTGATGATTTTGGTAAAGCACATGAAAGTGACTGGAAATGTTCAGATTATTGGATTTTTTTTCTTTTTTTTCTCCTGTCAAATCTCTTATTGTGCCAACAGTGCATCAATAACCTGGTTTATTAACATAGGCATAAAGTTACTGCAGTACTGCCTCAAAGGTAGTTTGTGTGAGGAAAAAGAAGAGGCAGACTCAAGCGGCATTCATTTTAAGCTGAAAAAGTTCAGGTAAAGACAAGATCATTCCATGAAAAGTTAGTCTGTAAGCCCGTGCACCATCCCACAAAACAAAAAACGTGGAGTGGAAAGCAGAGACACTTAAGCTGGTTTTACAGAGTCTTTCTTGCTCCACGCTTTAAGCAGTGCTTGAGACTTAATTTGAAAACTGCACAAGATCATTTTAATTCATGCTAACAAAAGCCCTTGAAATCCAGAGCATAGTGTAAATACAGCCAAATTAGGACAAGAAAGGGCAGTCAACACTCTGCCCAGATTTTTCTATTGTCCATGCAGAAGTCAAATTAGAAAGTGAGGCTGATACCGATCTTAAGCAACCTACTGGACTAAATGAAAAATGTAGAAGTGATCTATTGCACTTCCATTTCTTTGACAGTAGCTCTGAGACTCACAGCTCTCTGTTATAGGCTAGTGCCACACCTGGCCTGCAGCACAAAGGAATATAGTCTTGGAGAAAAGGATTAGTCTGAGACTAGTTGTTTGTTAAGGTAGAGAAGAAAAGGAGAAACAGCAACTCGTATTCTAGTGATGGTTTGCTGGGTCATTTCCACTCATTGGAAAGTCTTGACAGGAAAATAAGAAAGTTAAAATCTATATCTAAATGTGAAGCTTTAGGCATAGACAACTGTTCCAAGATCTTTCACAGTGTGCTGTCCATCATCAGTATAGATTTATTTTACCCAAGCCTTCAGTTAAACAGTGACATTATTCTTACCTCTCTGTTTAACTTATTTGGCCAATTAAGCATGTTGATTTGGTAAGTTACTGCCTTAATAAAATTGATTAAAAAGGCCTAATGAAATAAACCTGGAAATCTTTAATTTATCTCACAGTACTTATAAGTAATTAGGACTAAATGAACAGTTAGCTAGAAAGACTGAGTAATAAAGAGTAGGCACTAGGATTTATCTTCCAGTTTGCAGAGATGAAGCAGGCAAAGTGACCACCAAAATGATGTTGTTGATTTCATGAAAGCGCCAGGAGAGCAGGTGATGAAATATTGCAGGTACATAAAGCTGTTGCTATGGCGTTCAATTCTCGCACCACTGTGTCTGGATTTAGTGCCTTAGACTGAAGCCTTAGACTGAATTACAAAATCATATATTCCAAATCCTGCTTATCATTTGAACAGAGCCTAGTAATAAATGACAGGAAAAGCATTACCTATCCAAGATATGTACCAGTGGATGAGCAAAGATTGAATTCAGGCATTCTAAAATCCTTGCTTTTTTTTTAAAACTGCCATTTGTCTCTCCTAACATATATATCCAGTTTGTAATTCCAAGGCACAAGGTGGTTTTTGAAGACCAGATACAGAAGCTGTGAGCAGTTAGGGGTAGTGGCAACATGAGGGAAGGATATATCACACATTTGTAGATCTAACCAAAATCCATGCCTCACAGGAGAGGGGAGAAGAGAAAGGAATTAGAAATGTAAACTTTAAGTATCTCTACAATATTGCAGGTTTAGTACAGCACAGCCACATATGCAATGTGCAACCACAGAAGACATTGCTAACAAAAGAGATTGTCAAGTGGAGTCCTGGAGAGTCACAATACCAGCTGCTCTGAGACAGGGAAACAGGGACAGGCAGACCTTTCTGAAAGAGAACAAAAGATGGCATCAACACCTTTCCTTGACTTTCTTTGACCTTCCCTCCTTCTTTCCTATTTTTTTTTTTAATTTCCTCAGTGTTGACTTGTTTTGCACTTGGCGTTCCCCACCTTTCCCCTCTCCTGGAATCTTATATCTTCTGGTTCCTTGACCTTCCTTATTATTACTTTTAACCCTTCCACTTTCCTCTTCAGTTACATCCTTCTCCTGCTCTCTGGTTCTTTTCCCTCAGTCTCCTCTGGCCTTTTTCTCATCATACAGTCTTTTCTCATTTTGAAACAAAGAAAAATCCAGGGCAAGATTCAATATCTTATGTTTTAACAACAGCTTCATCCTCCAGAGTGGCCTTCAAAAGCCATCTTGCCCCATCCAAGTAACCTGAGAGTACTTTTGCAGAGCTGATATTTAAATGCTGTAATTTCATTTAGGTCACTTTTTCTCTTGATCCCTTCTCAAGGATTCCTCAGTTTTTGTTTCATCCAGCCTACGTGATATCTCTTTACATCAGCTGTCTCAGTCAGTTTTATGCAATAATGACTCCCTGTCCTAAAACTCATAAGGACATGGAAACATTCTGTGTGCACATCAGATATGAAAACTCAGGAGATAAGGAGGAAAAGTGGTTTGTTTGTTTGGTTTTTTTTTCTGTCCATGCATACATGGTTTTCCCATCAAAACATTTATAAAATGGTTGGAGCTATGTAAAATGCATGTTCATGACCCCAGTCCAGTTTTAGACTGTGTGAAAATGTTACCTGAATCTTTGAGTAAAACAAGAATAAATTAATTTCTTCTGTTATGCACTTTTAATGGGATCGCTCTCTTTCTTCTGCATAGTGGTCATGATCAAGGCGGCAAACTAGAAGTAGTGTCACACTAGAAAGTGGAAATAAAGATATTGCCTAAAGTATTTTGAAAAGACAAAACTTAAAAAGTCTAATCACAAATAACAAAAACCTCATGAGATCTGAAAAGATATAATATAATTGGAAGATAAACTGGTTTAGCAGTGTAGATTAAATGTATTATATTTTATCTGGCAAGTTATACTCACAGCTAGGGACTTACAAAGCAAAACAATCTAATATGATATCATACCTCAATCAAGTTTAATCCTATGATAGTCTTCGTAAATACTTGTGTGAAGGTTTTGTAGAAATATGATTTTTTGTTTAATGGTACCAAAAAATGTTAAATTAACTATGCCCTAATTGTCTGTACAGTTCAAATAAATTCCTCATCCTTTCTTCAAAGATCTAAATCTTGAGACATATATCAGTGCCTTTGCCTCAGTGATTGAAACTTATCTGTTTTGTTGTGTAGTAAGGAATTGTTAGTGTCATAAAGGAACAACAGGGAAATAAAAATAAGGGGATAAAGAAGAATGAGAATAAGAAGTGTGGAAAAAAAGTGAAATGTTCTCATATATTGGGGCATATTCAACATTTTACTAAGGTAAATGAGAAGGGCCATAGCATTTGGCCTAATTTTGCCCAGAAGTATGGATTAAGTGATTACCATTTTCATAGAAATTTTGACAATATAGTAAAAACATGCAAAGGCACTTGCATTAAGCAGGATGGTGATAGGAATCTTTCATNGAACTTAGATTTATAAGAAAACTTAAGTTAAATACACAAAATAAACTTTTAAAATACAAAATAGTGATAGCAACACAAAGAACAATATAAATCAACATAAATTGGGGAGATTGGCTGCGTCTAGGGGATGTCTGTGTCTCGCTTGGTTTTGTAAGAAGCAACTAACTTTAATAACTTTTTAATTGTAAAACATGAAAACTTTGGGAAGAAATGGTTATTCCTCTGGGAATGTCTGGGGTCGACTGTGGCTCTAGGAATAACCTTAACAACTTTAACTATACTTTAACCAATTAATAACTGTGCAATTAATAACCAACAATTAACAAACATGTGATTAACATAACATATGAACTTAATCCTCGACACAGGTAGGGCAAAATAATTATGCAAAAGATTAGCCATGATGTTTATATATGACAAAAAATACCTGGAAATTTGTTTTAATTTGAAGAGTATACTGAGGTTCCAATTTGCTAAGAGCAACACTATTGCTTCTCAGTTTTACATTTTACTAGAGACTTTCCAGCTAGTGCAATAATATATGATATCTCAGCAAAAGTGAATTAATTTTTGCTACTTATGTTTGTAATCTCAGAAGTCTAGAAGTGATGACGGTGTCTCAGTCGATGTGATGAGAAGGTGCGAAGCATCCCTGGAGAGCACCTTTTATGTGCAAGACACTGACATTTGTACTTCCTTCAGCAGCTTCAGGTTTCATGAGAGGAACATTTAGCACAGGACTGTTCCATATGACTGTAGCGATATGAGATGTTCAGCACTGATAGTACACTATGGATCTGAGGAAGATATTTACAGCAGTGGACCTGAAGCATCAAAAAACTCTCATCAGGAAAGGGACTATGACAATTCAGAAATGAGTTGCAATTTGGATATGGGAGGCTCCAGCTTCACAGTCCTGCAGGCACCTGTCTAAAAAATGAAATATTTGCAAGTCAGTGAAAAGAGGTTCAGGAATCAATTTTGAGGCAAGTTTTGTTGCTGATTCTTCAAATTAGATTAGTGTTTGAAATCAGAAAATGCTTGAAAATGATGCAGTGACTCTATTTCTCACTCATGAGCTCATAAACTCCACCTAACTTGCATTATTTTCTTTATTTTTCTTCAAGGCAAGTGTTGGTGCAACAGCAGTGCATCTTTGCCCTATGAGTGGTGCCATGCAACTGAAGCAAACTGAAGTTTAACAACAGAATGAGATATTACATTCTTTCTGTTATTTTCCTATCTACTCTGCAATGCTCTGACTTATAGAGACAAAATACAAAATTAAAACACTTCACAGGACAAAATTTAGCTGCAAAGATTGCATTGGCAGGGTAACAGGTTTTGGTACAGTAAGATCTAAGCTACCTACACAACTGCTTAGATGTTGTTGAAGACTAATGCCATTTGTATTATCACTGCAGATTTTCTCTGCAAAATTTCTGTAGGTGAGGAATTTCCTCAGTAGAAACCAAAGAAATCAATCTGCCTTTTACTTCTGTCAGAATCCCAAGTGGGTTGTCCCTCTCCTGTCTCACTCGGTGTTGGGATGCCTGGGCTCAGAGCGTATTTCAGTTGTCTGCCCTTGAGACATCCCAGCAGGGACCTCCTTCTGGACTCAGGAGACCTTTCAGAGTCCTGGCCATTAGCCCTTTCCCTGCCTCAGCCACAGACATCACTGTTTTGATCCACTGCTCTGAGCACCTGGCCTGCTATGCTACAGAACTTTATGGTGGTATGTTAAGAAAATGTATAGTGTTACAGAATACAGTGTTGTGCTGAGTTTGTCAACCCCAAAACTAAGTGAGAAGAGATTGCTTAGTGGAGGCATGTTAATCTGTAGCTCAGAAAATTCAATGATTTTTGAAAGCTGGGGGAGTATACTGAGAAGAAAATTTACAATGTTGTACCTGTTTTTATACCTTTCTCTAAACATCCTTTTTTTAAATTGTTACATATAAAGTGGGATGGATCTTTGTTTGACCCAGTATTGGCTTTGCTGTGTACAGAGTAGTACAAGTAGGAATCTCAGTGTACTGCTGCTGATGTGTGGAAGTGCAGAGATTGCCTAACAGAATGAAGATGAGTTCCTCAATTCAGGTCTCCAAGTATTCCATTTGCCTTATTATGATGATACTTCAAATGTGGCCATTCTCTACTTCTCCTTTGGTTATCCAGTATCAGCTCTAATAGACCATGCCTCAGGCATTCCTTATTTTCATGATTTGCCCTAAGAATGTCACTGTTATATGATAAAGTTGTTTTCTCCCTTATGCTTGTCTCATTTCACAAGTAGTAAATGTGGGAAAGAAACCTCATTAACGTGGATTGTGATCTCAGGCTTAGAACTGCATCAACAAAATTTAATGTTTCCAAAACCAAGAACTTTGCTGACATCAGACATGACTCATACTTCTGATGTGATTTTATTCATTAGAACAGAGGTAGAGACATCATTCATAAAGGTAGCTATTCTGCATCAGTACCACTGTTTATTTGTTTGGCAAAGCTGGCAACATGTAAAAGAAATATAGATTTATAAGACAATTTGCTATTGTCACACTGGCTGACCTCACAAGTTCTAGCACTCCTTTCTGTGCTGCAGTTTGGTCCTGTCCTTACACACCTTTATCTCAATGTTCTCTTTGTCTCTCCCTCATGTCCTTTAGCTTTAGTTCCTAAAGCTGAAATACAAATCATTTTCATTTAGAAATTCCTGAATATTTTATTATAACATTTCAGTGGGACATCTGTGCCAACCAGATACTGGTCTACCACCAGAGAGTTTAAACATTTCTCTCTGAGCCATCATACATGAGAGCATAACCAGAATCTGAGGTAATTCTTCATTCTTTATTAATTCATGTAGAAATGACATATTTTAGAGTTTTTTGACTAAATAGCTAAAGTTTGGTATCATAGAAACAGGTTGCTGAAGAAAGTGTTAAGGGGAAGAAAGTTGCACATTACAAAAGCTTCCACTATGTGGAAGGTAGCTGAAAAACAAGTATCCAGAAAAGCTGCATGAAATAAGAGGATTATCAATACTTGTGATCTACAGAAACAAATTTGTAAAATATCTTCACTACTAAAGAACTTTAAGATCTTCACTAAAGAACTAAACTAAAGATCTTCACTTTAAAGAACAAAAACTAACAAACAAGAACAAAAAATCCCCTGTATTCTCTTAGTGTGAATGAGCGCATGCTGTTTCAAAGGATGGGAATATAAGACTTCTTCTTTCAAACAATGTGTAAAGCTAGGCTAAGAGCCAGGTTAAAACTGAAGCTAGATTTGCAGTGGTGACATGCTCTAAGTGACATGTGGCCCTGCATCTTATTTTCAGGACCAATTTTGGCATATCCTAATGTACTTATGTCAAATTACAATGAATGAGATTTAGACTTCTTCCTCATTAANACTTAGCTCCAGGGGGTTCTCATAATCCCTGGTGTCATGGGACACCTGTCTACGACAATTAAATACCCACAGAAGTCCGCCAGGAACTCATTAAGCAATGTACTTCATTAGCACTCTGGCCACATCTGTGTGTAGTACAGTTTATTTCAACTTGTTTGTTCCTGCTGTCGGTGGTCATACATCTCAAGCATTCTGTGAAAAGAAAAAGATGATAGGTCAATGTGGCCAGTAAATAAAAATAAAAGGCAAAGACTTGTACAAAACATAAAGCATCATCCTTGCAAATGCTGAGAAGAGGTGTACATTCTAGAGATAATTCTAAATGCTTTTCATTCAGTTTAGGAGATGCATCTACCTTACTCAGTGGTCTTGAAGAAAAGCCAAACTTTGTTTTGAGGTAACCTAGGATCTGACTTTTTCTTCAACGTATGAACATATTAATTATGCCTTTTTTTTTTTGGCAAACCAGGATTAGAATGCGTAAACTTCTGTGGCTAGTTACACTGTTAGCCCTGAAAAGCTGTTCTTAGTAAAAATTCACCTGTCTCAATTCATGTTTCAGTGGCGGTACACTGGAGAGCGCATAGGACTCTACAAAGCAAGGAGTTGGACCAGTTGGTCTTGAGTGGTTTCTTCTAACCTCCACCATGTTTTGAGTCTATGAAGTTTTAACAAATGGTTTATGGACTCATATCTGTACTGTGTACTAATTATAATTAATTAATTATAATTAATCCTGTTGTCCAAAGATTAGATGTTATTAGCTGTGGATGGGAAATCACATTTGTTCTTGTGATTTAACAGGACAGACATGAGGCTTCTGCTAATGTGCATTTACATTTCCTACTTATTTGTTTCTTTCTTATTTTATCTATAGTCTAAGCTGAGAGATTGCATCTGGTCAATCAGCTTTTATCAATACCTGGTAGATTTCTTTTTGAGAGGTAAGTCAGACACTTCACTTTTTTCCTATGGCTGTGACTGGTTGTGATAAAATGCATTTGTTCACTAGGAAACTGGGAGAATCATAAGGAATATGGAATCTTCTGCAAATGTGGAAGATGTGATATTTTTAGGACCTTAGTGTCTGTTGGGCAAATCTTTCTTTCAATCCATATTTGAACCAGTGTGCATTACTTGAATTTTGTTTAGTAGAGAGCTGTAGCCACATCAAAGCTCTCAAAATCTGGATTGCAGCTGGCCTAGTACTAATTAGACCTTCAAAGGTGTCTGGAATCTAAAGAGTATGGTGTGCAGAGATATCGTCCGTCATTCAGCAGAGTTTGCATTCAGTTCTACCGCAGCAGATATTCATATTCCAGCAGGCTTGCTGTTTACAGATGCCTGTATATGTGAATCTCTCAGTAGGAGAGTCATAGAATCATAGAATATTCTGAGTTGGAAGGAACCAACAAGGATCATGGAAGTCCAACTCCTGGCCCTGCACAGAACAGCCCCAAGACTCAAACCATGTGCCCAACAGTATTGTCCAAAAGCTTCTTGAGCTCTGTCAGGTTTTGTGCTGTGACCACTTCCCTCGGGAGCCTGTTCCAGTGCCCAAACACCTGGGTGAAAAATCTTTTCCTAATATCCATTGTAAATCTGCCGTGGCACAGCTTCAGGTCATTCCCTCAGGTCTTGTCACTGGTCACCAAGAGAAGAGATCAGTATCTGCCACTCCTCTGCCACTCATGAGGAAATCATAGACTGTGATGAGGTCTGCCCTCAGTCTCCTCTTCTCCAGGCTGAACAGACCAAGTGACCTCAGCTACTCCTCATATGGCTTCCCCTCAAGGCCCTTCACCATCTTTGTAGCCTACCTTTGGACTCTTTCCAATAGCTTTGTATCTTTCTTACATTGTGGTGCCCAAAACTGCACACAGCACTCGAGGTGAGGCCGCACCAGCACCACAGTGGAGCAGGACTATCACAAGTAAGGATCTACAAGGTCACCTCTTCAAAGCTACTGTCTGTTCTCTTGCTCTAAGTAATGCAAACCTTTTCTGTTATGCATTGTTAGCTTGCATTCCTATTTATCTATGCTACTGTGCATCTTTGATAGTTTGTTTTTTAATTTCCCCTGCAGGCATCTTCTTTTGCCTGAAGGTGGTTCCTGGATAAGTCCATTTTACCACACTGGTGGCATATCTGGTTTTTTACATCCTCAAGCACTTGACGTTTGTGTTTGGAAGTGTCAATCATTTTATACATTTTTATGGGTGTATTCAGCATTTGAGAGTCCTCCACCCTCCCACTTTTGCCTTCATACACACACACACACACACACACACACACACACACACAGAGAAAGAGTGTAGAAATAAGAACCATTCCCACTCATTTGATAGTACACAGGGATCTTCACATTAAACACACATGACTTTTGCAGAGATCAGGCAGAATTTTTAGGGCAAGTTTAAGTTATGAACACACTTTCCTTTCTTCTAAGATCAAGAGTCATATAGATGTTGGGCACAAGGAGCTGTCCACAGATTTTCATTAAAACTAGTGAATGACAATTTTTTTTAAGCTTTCCTTCTCTGAGGACACATTTTTCTCATTAAAAGGCCAAAATTATCCTATCTTTCCAAAACAAATGAAAAAAGCTTTAGAATAATAAAATCCCCCTCTTCATTCACTTTACTCATGGGAGCCATCCCATAATTCTTGGTTTAGCCTACTAGAATGAGTTGTTTGCTCTAAACACAGAGCAGAAATACAGGTCATTTGAAGGAAGATCCTTTAGCAAAAATGTTATTTTAAGAAAATATTTGTACTGAAAATGTTCCCTAGCAAAAATTAAACAGATTGTTTTCAGATGTATTTTAAGTGATCTTATGCTCATCCACTCTGATAGTGCATCAACTTGTTCCTTAACAGAAGCACAGTTCTACTATATGTAAAATTTACGTGAACTATTAAACTTGTTCCAACTTACGTTTATCTGCAGATTGTGAAAAGTATGTCTGTGGTGTTGTGTCCTAGCCTCCAGCAATATGTAACTCAAAGTCAAGTTGAACCAGAGGCAGTATTTGAATTTAACAATCTTTGTCAGATTATTTCTTTAAGAGCTTTCCTAATTTTTCTTATTTTGCAAAACAGTTGCCTGTTCTTGTATCTTTGTATGTTCTTTTTCTGTTTAGGTCCTTAAAAATTAATGATTAAAAAACCAAGCAACTCCTTTGAGATGTATAATTTTAAGAACATATAACTGTGATGTCAATTTTTTAAAGTTTAACTTCTGTATTGTTTTTACCTTTTCTCCCTGTTCTGTCCTCAATAAAATTATAAGTAGCAGAAAGGTTGTTACATTTGCTGAGACTTGGCAAAAAACTATTCATGCAGATGAAACTTAACAGGAATCAAACAACATGGCTGCATATTTAACTACAAGTGCTCAAATGACATTTGTCCTGAAAAACAAAAGTCAAGTCAATGTACTTTAAAATGCAACACATGCACTCATTATGGATTCAGCTAATCCATCACACTCTCTATTTCTGTCTCTATACTTCTTTTTTTTTTTTTTTGGTCTCAAGAGATTTGCGTGCTGGGGTTTTCCTTTGCTTTATATTGTAATTCAGAAGGTCAGATTTTACTGCAGGGGAAACTGGTTTACTTTTCACCTAGAGATTACTGAACATCAGTGCCTTTGTGTATTAGGAGCAGCTTACAGAGAGAACCAAGGCACGCAGCAGACTATGCAGCAGTTCACACAGACAGGTGTATATGTGTTTCTATGTTGCACTAATTGTGTCAAACAGAGAATGATTTAGTGAGGTTAGGTTAAAAGATCAAAATGACAACTAACTTTTCTGTATCAATCTGAATGTATTTCTGTGTATATCTTTTTTTTTTTAATATGCCAGACAATTAATTCATATCTCGTCTGATATCACTGCAAGGACAAAGACCTATGTTGTAGGCCTGGCAAAATTCAGTTTCATCTATGCTTTCAAAAAGTGCTAAGCTAGCTCTGTACTTTCAGTGATGTTTTAAGACCATTAATTAAATGTGACAGATATCTGATTACAACTTTGTTTCTCTCATGTTGACCTCCAGATAAGTCTGCATCACTTAAAATTTTTTTATCCTATATTTTTTTAGATATGAACAGCATTTTTTTTGATTCCTATCACAACCTACATGGACTATGATCAGACATGTTGATTATAGAGAATGTGTGTGACATATAGAAATATCATACTACAGTGATACTGGGCTCTTAAGACCTTAATTAGCATGCCAGTTCCAAGATTTGAATTTTTTATGAAAAAATCTCTTCATTTTTATGTTAACATTTACACAGGGTACTACTCTATGTTTTAATGACAATTGCAGCTATTTACTTGCATTTTATCCCCAAAGAAGTAATCCTTTCCACTGCAGGTCCATTTCAGAGTCTTTTGTTTTCCACATTTTAATCACCTTTGCTGAGTTTTAGTGGTGACTATGAGGTGAATAATTTATCATATTCTAAACAGAGGCAAAGAAGCAGAGTAAATGATCCTTCACAATTAGATTTAGAAGGTGACTTTAAAATCTTAGGGGATTGCCCAATATATTAAAAGTAGTCCATTTAAAAATTTAATTAGAAAGGTAGAGCCTGGTTTTGTGTGTTATACGTGTACTTTAGGTTCACCCTGAAGAAGATTTCATTAACATTTGCTCATTTTTATGCATTTATGCATTTAAGAGTCTCTTTTTTATAATGGATCTGCTGCTTCCCTTGTTAGATAGACACAAGACTAAATACAATCAGGCAAAACAAATACAAAGCCATTAGTGAAAGGGCACATTTTTGAGCAGTCAATTAGGATAGTCTGGTCTATTTAAATTCTATCCAATTTATTTTCCTTACACATTTAATTCATTAGAACAAGTTAGAGAAGTTGAGGACTCTATATAATGATCTTCTGAGTCTTCCTTACAGAGATAATCTTACAGAGATGACCTTAAGTCTTGCACCATGGTATACAAACATATTTCTATTATTGATGAAAGAAAAGAAGGTAAGATTATTCTATTCAGATCTTGGATGTTTTGTATTGTTTTAAAGGTATCATATCTCTCTTCAACATATAAAAAGAAGTCTAATGGCAAATATTTCCTCACTGCATTTTTTTTTACAAGAGGTTGAAAGCATGATGGTAGTTCAGTGCTGGTTTTTGTTGGTAAATATTAAGTGGTTTAATAAGTTGTTTATATGGCAATCTGTACCCATGTAGATAGAATCATAGAATCTTGAAACTAAACCCCAGCTCCCTCAGCTGCTCCTCATAAGACTTGTGCTGCAGACTCTTCACCAGCTCTGTCGCCCTTCTTTGAACATGCTCCAGCACCTCAGTCAACGTCCTTCTTGTGAGGGCCTGGAACTGAACACAGGATTTGAGATGTGGCCTCACCAATGCAGAGGGACAAAAACTGCCCTAGTCCAGCCAGCACACTATTGCTTCTTGACCACCTGGGCACACGCTGGCTCATGTTTAGCTGACTGTTGACCAACACTCACAGGTCTTTTCCTAGCAAGCAGCTTTCCGATCACTCTTCCCCAAGCCTGTAGCATGGGCTGGTTGTGACCCTAGTGTAGAATGTGGCACCTCACCTTGTTGAACCTCATACAGTTGGCCTTGGTCCATGGATCCAGCCTATCCAGCTCCCTCTGCAGAGCCTTCCTACCCTCCAAAACATCAGCACTTCCACCCTACCTGGTGTTGTCTGCAAACTGACTGAGGGTGTGCTTGACCCCCTGGTCCATGTCATTGATGAAGATATTAAACAGGGCTGTCCACAATACTGAGCCTGAGGGAACACGAGCAGTAACCCGCTGCCAGCTGGATGTAGCACTATTCACCACCACTCTTTGGGCTCAGCCATCCAGACAGAGAGTTTTCTATCCAGCCAAGAGTACTCTCATCCAAGCCGTGAGCAGTGTCTCCAGGACAATCTTGTGGGAAATGGTGTCAAATGCTGTATTACAATATAGGTAGACAACACCCACAGCCTTTCCTTCATCCACCAAAGATGTCACCTTGTTATAGGAGATCTGGTCAGTCAAGCAGGGCCTGCCTTTCATAAACCCAGGCTAGGCGTGATCCTATGTATTGTGCTGCATGATGGTACTCAAGGTGTTCTGTTCCATGACCTTCCTGAGCACTGAGGTCAGACTGACAGGTCTGTAGCTCCCTGGATCCTTCTTCTGGTGCTTCTTGTAGCTGGGTGTCACATTTGCTTACCTCCACTCAACTGGGACCTCCCCTATCAGGATGCTTGATAATTGATGGAAAATGGTTCCACAAGCTCTTCCACCGGCTACCTCAGTACCCTTGGGTGGATGCTGTCTGGCCCTACAGACTTGCGAGTGTCTAAGTGGTAGTAGCAGGTTAGTGACCTTTTCTCCCATGGATTACTGGGGCTTCATTCTGTTGCCTATTCCTGTCTTCCAGCTCAGGGCTCAGGTATCCAGATAACAACTGGTTTTACTTTTAAGGACTGAGACATAGAAGGTACTAGGTACCTTAGCCTTCTCCTCTTCATTTGTTATTATGTTTCTACCTACATCCACTAAAGGACAGAGATTTTCCTTAGCCCTCCTTGTATTGCAGGTATGTTTATAGAAACATTTTTTATCACCTTTTATGGGAGTAACCGTATTAACTTCCAGCTGAGTTTTGGCTCTTCTAATTTTTTTCCCGGCATGACCTCACGATATCCTTGTAGTCCTCTAGAGCTCCCTGCTTGTTCTTCCAGTTTAAGTTTTTGGTGTAATTTCTGTGGAGAAATATTCTATGGATCACCTGGAATGTGATTGTTTAATCTGTTTTCAAATTGAATTGAAGTACTTTTATCTTGAATAACGCAGAAAGGGTCAGTAGTTTTGGTTTTCTTTCTTCCACGGCTGTAAGTAGCCTTTGAATTTCACCTTTTGAAGATGACATCAGACTTACCAATTTTTTTTAACTATCTTTAGAACTAGGAGAAGATTGATTCCTTCAATGTCAAGCATTATACTGAGGCTGACAGTTCTGGAGAGTTGCAGTGTTAAATAGCATTAAAAATAATATGTACACCTTCACAGTGTTTCTAAAATTACATTTTTGCTAATTTAGAAGGGATAAGTGAGACCATTTAAGCATTCCTCTCAGTATTGCTGCCAATAAAGCTGAACTTTGCTCAGGAGAAAACCTTATTTATAGAAGCTAAACTCCATCAAATTTGTTTTATAAGCTATCTTACCCTAGAACTCAATAAAATTTTAAATAAATAAGAACAGTAATAATTGCTTTTACCAGGAAACGTTATGGTTTTCTTTCAGGAAGAAACGCAAAATACCTGTTCTGTGAAAGAAATAATTAATTGTAGCTCCATAGGATATTATTTTCATGCTTTTTAGCCCAAGGCTGGAGGTATCTCTTTGGGAAAGGGTATGCTTCATTACCAATTATAAATCATGCTTAATATATCTTATTTGAATGAAACATGTAGCACTAAGAAAATATTGGAATCTTTTTAAAATTTTATAAAACTATTCCTTGAGTTCTGCTAGATCTAAAATTTCAGACAAAGTCTAACCTAACATTTATCCCTAGTTGAGTAAGTTCTGTTGAAGCTTGTGACAGAGACTTTTCTAAAGGACTCCTGTGGGAAGATGTCCACATTCTGTGAGACTTTAATGAAATTATATAAGTGTCCATAGATTCATGTGTTTATACATTTTAGGATATATTTGTGATCAGAGAAAATAACATTGATTCTTTTTTTGCCTTTACATAATTTTGAGGCAAAACCCGCATGTGCTACTAAATCACTTTTAAAAACTCAAAACAGTGTCTCAAAATGGCCTAATATGTTTTCTCACATGACAAAACTAGAGAAAGTAAATGGAGCTACACCAGTATATGTCAAGTGTTTTATATTCTATAGTCATGTGATTTTAAGACTATGAAAGACTACACAACCACAAAATCAATCATAAGATCTGAGCAACTGAGATAAAAAAGAAATAAATTTGTTAGAAGTTCAGCTGATAAAAACAATTCAAGGCATGTTATAGGACCTGAAAAGCATTACCTGTCATGTGAATGTGTAATGATTACTTTGCCTTCTAAAACTGCAGCTAAACTAAAATCACCAAGTATGATAAACGTGTGAGTCAGCTTGTTAAAGCATCCAGAGCTTTCTTAGAATTTCAGTATTCATCTGTGTGGGATCTCAGTGGACAAACAATAGTGCAATTGTTTCTTTCCCTAACTTCTTGTGATTTGGTATTTTGGGTTCATGTTTTTGATTTTTCATTGTGAAGCAGCAGGGATGCATAAAAGAAAAAATGCAGGCTGAAGGAAAATATAATTGCAACAGCTGGAATAAATTGTCATCAGTCAAGATGGCTTGGAGGGTGGGGATGTGGGAAGAACTATCCAAGGCTGTGATAGATTTTGAGGACAGAGTAGTTTGAGCCTTTCCCATTGCAGAAACCATTTGAATTTTTTTGAATTAAGTTTTGAATTTTATGTATTCAGTGGAGCAAACAGATTAGTTAACCTTTCTCATTTGTGAAATTAAAACTTCCATAAATCCAGAGGAAAACAGAGACAGTATCTGTATGTTACATAGGTCAGACAAGTAGTCCTGACCTACCTAAGACATGGAATTATTGCAGCAGAAGAGATTGGTTTTAATATGCCAGCTGTACTGTTCAACTAAAACTAGTGGGCTAACTTAATATGGCAGTATTTTTATTTTAAAAATGTACTGGGGTTACATGCCAGTTCTGTGCTACTTCACTATAACAAACAACCCTAAATAATGCTCTGATGCTTGTGAATAGGTTCAATTATTTCACCATCACTGAAGTCAACTGCCATTGTTGGTTTTTAATGTAAACTGCAGGTTTACTGATGCCTAGCTAGCAAGCCATACCCAAATTTACAAAACAGTACTTGGTCATTATAGAATAGATTTGCTTATTATTTGTGAAAAAAAAATTGCCAGGCTTGCTGAGGAGAATTAATGACCCTGGTTGAGCAAGAATGTGAGCCAAGCACCTCGCTGATCTTTGCACCTGCTCGAGCAAGGGCTGACACCTGAATGGTGTCTGGGGTGAAGCAGAGGCCTCACAGCCTCTGAGACAACTGAGATCTTATCCCAGTGAGGCACAGAAGAGCACCTGCATCTGTGTACCAGCCATCAGTCTCACTCCCCCTTAGCTGTGTATAACAGGCCTTGTTAGAAGTACAAATCTGGTCCTTTGCGGAGATAATCAGAGAATCACAAATATTCTGAGTTGGAAGGGACCCAGAAGGTTCCCTGATCTTTGCACCTGCTCGAGCAAGCGCTGACACCTGAATGGTGTCTGGGGTGAAGCAGAGGCCTCACAGCCTCTGAGACAACTGAGATCTTATCCCAGTGAGGCACAGAAGAGCACCTGCATCTGTGTACCAGCCATCAGTCTCACTCCCCCTTAGCTGTGTATAACAGGCCTTGTTAGAAGTACAAATCTGGTCCTTTGCCTGCTGCCTTAGCTGCATAGAGGAGGAAGAGATACGGGGTGAAGCAGAGGCCTCACAGCCTCTGAGACAACTGAGATCTTATCCCAGTGAGGCACAGAAGAGCACCTGCATCTGTGTACCAGCCATCAGTCTCACTCCCCCTTAGCTGTGTATAACAGGCCTTGTTAGAAGTACAAATCTGGTCCTTTGCCTGCTGCCTTAGCTGCATAGAGGAGGAAGAGATACGGGGTGAAGCAGAGGCCTCACAGCCTCTGAGACAACTGAGATCTTATCCCAGTGAGGCACAGAAGAGCACCTGCATCTGTGTACCAGCCATCAGTCTCACTCCCCCTTAGCTGTGTATAACAGGCCTTGTTAGAAGTACAAATCTGGTCCTTTGCCTGCTGCCTTAGCTGCATAGAGGAGGAAGAGATACGGGGTGAAGCAGAGGCCTCACAGCCTCTGAGACAACTGAGATCTTATCCCAGTGAGGCACAGAAGAGCACCTGCATCTGTGTACCAGCCATCAGTCTCACTCCCCCTTAGCTGTGTATAACAGGCCTTGTTAGAAGTACAAATCTGGTCCTTTGCCTGCTGCCTTAGCTGCATAGAGGAGGAAGAGATACGGGGTGAAGCAGAGGCCTCACAGCCTCTGAGACAACTGAGATCTTATCCCAGTGAGGCACAGAAGAGCACCTGCATCTGTGTACCAGCCATCAGTCTCACTCCCCCTTAGCTGTGTATAACAGGCCTTGTTAGAAGTACAAATCTGGTCCTTTGCCTGCTGCCTTAGCTGCATAGAGGAGGAAGAGATACGGGGTGAAGCAGAGGCCTCACAGCCTCTGAGACAACTGAGATCTTATCCCAGTGAGGCACAGAAGAGCACCTGCATCTGTGTACCAGCCATCAGTCTCACTCCCCCTTAGCTGTGTATAACAGGCCTTGTTAGAAGTACAAATCTGGTCCTTTGCCTGCTGCCTTAGCTGCATAGAGGAGGAAGAGATACGGGGTGAAGCAGAGGCCTCACAGCCTCTGAGACAACTGAGATCTTATCCCAGTGAGGCACAGAAGAGCACCTGCATCTGTGTACCAGCCATCAGTCTCACTCCCCCTTAGCTGTGTATAACAGGCCTTGTTAGAAGTACAAATCTGGTCCTTTGCCTGCTGCCTTAGCTGCATAGAGGAGGAAGAGATACGGGGTGAAGCAGAGGCCTCACAGCCTCTGAGACAACTGAGATCTTATCCCAGTGAGGCACAGAAGAGCACCTGCATCTGTGTACCAGCCATCAGTCTCACTCCCCCTTAGCTGTGTATAACAGGCCTTGTTAGAAGTACAAATCTGGTCCTTTGCCTGCTGCCTTAGCTGCATAGAGGAGGAAGAGATACGGGGTGAAGCAGAGGCCTCACAGCCTCTGAGACAACTGAGATCTTATCCCAGTGAGGCACAGAAGAGCACCTGCATCTGTGTACCAGCCATCAGTCTCACTCCCCCTTAGCTGTGTATAACAGGCCTTGTTAGAAGTACAAATCTGGTCCTTTGCGGAGATAATCAGAGAATCACAAATATTCTGAGTTGGAAGGGACCCAGAAGGTTCCTCAAGTCCAATTCTTAAGTGAATGGCCCCTACGGGGGTTGGACCCACAACCCTGGCATTATCAGGGTCATTTACACCCTGCTGTAACCAGCTGATGTGCAGTTTTACCATGCTGACAGACTACAACTATCAGCAAAGGTCAGACAGCCCTTACTGCTGCCTTAGCTGCAT
>VZTH01008345.1:1692-24852 GCA_013397815.1 Aleadryas rufinucha | reverse complement strand
CCCAAAAAAAAAAAAAAAAAAAAAAAAAAAAATTCCATGAAAAAGGACTGATAATGAAGAGGAATTCTGGAGTATTTGCTTTCATCAGACTTACAAAATATGTGTATTTTAAATTATGTTACTTTTCCAGTTAAGATACTGTGACTATATCAAGGTTGTATGCACTTTTATCTTGTTTTAATTTTAAGAAATCCTCCGGCCCATATCAAGCAGTAGGAATTAGGAACAAGCAATATGGGCATCCTAGGTAAATAGTAGCTATGACTTCTGGTTTTAATGTCTCAAAATGAATTGGAATATATAATTTTATACTGAATCTACTGCTAGATGCCACAATCACTCTGTAGATATCTATGACATACCATTGCAGCATATCAAAAATCAGACTAAGTTCTGTACATTTTTTGGAAAATTTCTAGTAACAAAGCAAAGCACATAGTGAGTCAGGAGGACAAACCTTTAAGTCTTAAGTGACTAAAGACACATTAGACATTTGTTTGGTATCTGATTTGTGATGAAAGATCCAGTATTCAGGAAGAGGTCACTGACTTAAAAATATTAGCTTATTAAATCTTGTAACAGATGGTTCTTTGTGTTATGTTCGCTGTCATAATCTTTCATCTTCCGAAAGGTTTCACTGCTTTCTTTTTTTTTCTTTTTTTTTTTTGGTGATGTCTATAAAATATTCCTAGTTTAATTACAGTTTCTACTTCTTTGAGCCAGCCAAGGTTTCTCTTTGATTTCTGTTGTATGATTTAGTTAACAATCTAGACTTAAATGAAATTTGATTATTTATTAAGGTGTAATCTGAAATCTTGAATTTAGAAGATAGAAGAGTAAAAAAATCCCAGAAGTAACGCAGTATCTTGCCTACCATAACTAGTTTTACATTGTGGATTTATAGGACAAGACATTATGGCAACAACAGGGTTTTCAGGGCGATGGCAGATTGAGTAGAAGAGCCAGACTTGCTTGAAATTTGAATGCGCCAACTGAGAAATACTCTTTATAAAACAGTGTAAAATTTAGTTAAGACACTTTTATTGCACAGGAACTATGAAACACTAATAAGTCAGGATCTATGTGTTTGATGTAATTCACCATTAAAATAAGCACAAGACATAGTTTTGTGTAACTTATACTAAAGTAACACAAAATTATTCTCTATTCTAAGAGAATTTCTGCCAACATACTTTCTTATGGACTGATTAGACAGAGGCTATCTTACCAAACAAAACATTTCATGTAAAACTACTGTATTTTTAGATACAATATTTCATGTAATATTACTCTTTAGACTCCCATGGAAAAATGTGTATGTAAATAGAAGACTTGGAAAAAAATACTGATGTAGTAATAGCAGATATGAATAAGGAGCAGAAAGAGGAATTTTTAGAACATCAGCTCATTTTACTAAAAGAGAAGAAATGGCAAGCCTTGCTATTAATTGTTGCAATAGCAGTTTCTTCTATTTTTATCAAGCATACTTTACAACATTTGGAAAATGTGATGGTTAAAAACAATCAAAATGTTACATTAGTGATTATACACTATTAACTTTTCCATTTGCTTCCATAAAAATCCAGTGGTAAGTAGCAATTACTTCCAAATTCTCTTCAGTTTTACTTGAAATGTCTAGTGTCTGGTTTCACAATTCTGACAATTCTGAAAAAAATTCTAAAATATGATGCTGCACACTGCTGTGAACCTTTATTTCAAAGATGGAAGAAAGACTGGGATTTAGCTTTTGGTCTGAAAAGGTCAGCTATTAAGCTACCATACTCTTCTTTATATTGTAGATAAATACTTTCTGTCAGGGAGTACATAAAACATGTATGTGGGATCCACACATACAATAATCTGTTTATGAAAATTATTTGGGGAACTCTAACTTCTGAAAGCAATAGTAAAATGAGAGGAATTACTGCAAATGGTCTGAATTTATTTCCTACCATTTTTGTTTTAAAATCTGACTTTTCATTTGGAATCCAATCAATATTTATGTATTTTTGAGCTACAAGAACAACTGTTCCTCTTTTGGTACATGTCCAATGTCAGTGTCCACAGTGAAACTTTTAGGATTATTAACAGCGAATTACCAACAGCTGGACTCTAAAAAGACTGGAGTAAGTTCAAACTAAGTGTTTACAGCATGCAGTGTAAGCTCTCACAGCACCAAGGTCAGGGAAGATAAAACTGAAACATTAAAAATAAATCAGAGGGTTACTGGCAGATGTCAAGGATGCCCAAGAGTACGATCTGTTCCAAATATCCATAATGCAATTCACTGCAACAGGCCCCAGATTTAAACTACCAAAGTTAAGTAAAGTGTCTTTACTTGTATGTATTGACAAAAGACCTCCTAAGGGGGCCATTTTGATTGTGAACTTTTCCAATTATTCTGTTTAGTGCATTGCTCATAATGAAAAAAAAACAGTAACACACCGATGGTGTGAAGCTACAGGCAAGAATCTGCTAATCAACATCAATTTTACTAAAAAATGGGAGAGGAGAAAGGGAAATCCTAATGACAGAGTTTGTAGATTCCATGCTAGGCACAGTGTGAGAGAGACATCCAAAGCTCCCTTGGGTTGGATGGAATAAATAAATTTTAAAAAACCCAAACAACCAAAAACCACCACCACCAGCAAAAAGAACTGAAAACACTAATAACAGTTGAGAACAAGCCCAGTAAAGCTACTCTACTGTATATTTATTCAGCCAAAGAGAGGAGACTTGCAAGTGTCATGAAAGAGGTAGTCTTTAGGAAAGAAAGTAGCAAAAAATTAGATAGCAACTTCTTACAAAGATTCTTCTGTGATCCTTCATTTATGGGAGCATTATCATTAAATCTAGATGTGTAAAATCAGCTTCTCATTCATGAGACAGTGGATGGCAAGGACAAACTTATTAGGCTGTGTCTCTATTAAATGTACTGTTCCCTTAACTAAAATAGCACATTCAAGGTGAGAAAACAAAGTCATATCTATTTTTAATTCTGATGTAAAATATAGTCTATGGTTTCAGCAGGCACAGAAATAGGAGGTTATAAATCAAAACTTTCCTTCTTTGGAGACAAAGAAGTGGTTTCTATGTATGCATGTATACATATGTATGTATATATGTTTGCATGCATGTATTTTCAGACTCCCTATATTATTAAAGCAGCAATATGTTTCCATGGCATAAGTAGTAAACATAAATTAAATATTGCTTTTAAAGTTCTACATGATTGAAAATAGGAAAATGCAAAGTAACTTAGTGGAGGAGGATGGATTTGTGTTGTTTTTGCTCTGGACTACAATCACAAATAATCAGGTAATTTCTCTTTTAAAGAAAAGAGTAAAAGGTACAAGAAGAGTGCACATTGTTTGCAAAGAGTTTTTGAGGTACGGGGAATTTTTTATAGTCAATAGCTATTTCAAAACTCTTCAGTACACAAATTAAGGTTTCCTGTGTCGCTGAATATTGCCCTGGTGTTTTATGTATGAGCCAGTACCTCAAATATGCAAAGCTCATAAATTGGACATGGCACAGACAAAGATAATAAGTGACATTTATAATGATTTCAAACAAGTTGTATTAGTTTTTTATTTGACTTTTGGCCTCAGAAGCTTTAGACCACATTTGAGTTACAGTTGTCCTTTTTTTCTCCAAAGATGTGAGAGCTAGGATCTTCTAAAATGAAGCACAGATTTTCTTCTAATTACATGACTGGAGGAACTGGAGCTTAAAATCCATACAACATGGGAATTGCAATAAAATTGGGAGTTGACAAGTGTGCACCACATAGAAGAAATCTTAATCCAAAACCAGAATCTTGACATAAGAAAACCTGATAGTCATTTGAAATTATCAGCTGATAGGCATATAAATGGTAAAGATGGAATGGTAGCATCCCTGCAGGACCAGACCTATAGAGAAATCCACTGGAAACATCAAAATTATCTTTTTTTCCCCACATATTTCTATCTCATCTGAATATAAAACTCTATTATTGCCTTCTCATGCTCCCTTTTGTTTAACTTTCTCATATTTACACTTTATGGCAATTTTCATCTTTCTTTTCTACTGGAAGTATGAAGTACATTTTTCCTACTCCTAAGTTAAGGATTTCTATGTAGAGGCTGTTCTGCATTTATGTCATCATGCTGCAGAATGTCATCATACACAAGTGCTGGAAGTGACTGTATTTGGTGATCAAGTGTCAGGCATGTTTAAAGGAATGACAGGGAATTGCAGGTTGCATCAGCCGTTCTGGTGCAGATGGAGAATTCCATGTTTACAGAGCCTGCCACTCAAACGTAAAGAGGATTGAGAAGTCTCACAACAGAGAGAGAAGTCTTTTTAATGGTGATACATCCACCCTGTATGATACCTGATCAACCTACACTCATCTAGTTAATGAAATCTGGAAGTGATGAGTATCCATATGGATATGGCCATGTGTTTCTGAATGAAGATTGCAATCTAGATTCCATAGATTGAATCATAGAATCATAGATGAATCATAGATTCCATCTATGCTGAAGTAGTATGGAGTAGTTCTGGGGTAAATTCCATCAGACATCCAGGAGAGAAAATATTAATCTGAAATTCCAAGGTCACTTGGCTACCCCCCAGGCATGCAGCAGTCTCAGTCTCCCCTCTCTCACTGTTTTGCAGCTCACAAAACACAATGATGAAAGATGTGATCAAAGGAAAAAATCTCCCAAATGGAATGGGAAATCACGTCTGACTACTGTTCATTGTGGCCTTTTTGGTACTTAAAAGGAGTTTATACAAAAGATGGAGAGGGACTTTTCACATGGGCAGACAGTGATAGGACAAGGGGAAAATTTTTAAATTTATAGAAGGCAGATTTAGATTAGACTGTAGGAGGAAAATCTCTACTCAGAGGGTGTTGAGACACTGGAACAAGTTGCCCAGAAAAGTTGTGGATGCCTTGTTTATGGAAGTATTCATGGCCAGGTTGGATGGGGTCCTGGGAAACCTGACCGAGTGGATGGCATCGCTGCCCATGTTGCTAAAAGGGGCTTCAAACTAGATGATCTTAAAGGTCCCTTCCAACTCAAACTGTTTTGTGGTTCTATAATACTGTTCTTGCCAAGACAGCAGCAGGTGCCATTATCTATCACCTAATGGCAACTTGCCAGAAACCTTTTGTGAGCCACTGTGTGTTATGATGCCCTGCATCACTGGTTGAGTTAAAGTAGTTGGATAAGCACTTGAAAATGGCTCGTGTCAGCTCCAGAAAACGTGGCTCACTGTACAGAAATAAAAAGGTATGTCAGAGTCTTGCATTAACCTCAGGTTCCTGAACTGCAGTTGTCTCAGATGTAGTCTCTGTTGCTAAGGGCTTCCATGGTATGCATACAGTAAGCCCTGTCTGTAAAAAAGATGAAGAAATCCAGATTAAAACCTTTCCTTGAGAAACCTCCTCTTTTGATACCTGAGGTGTGAAGCTGCTTTACTCAGCTTCTATGAATGGGCTTTTTAATTTCTTTATGTGCTGAGAAAAATCTCTAAGGCCATCATGATGAAAAATACACACTGCTTTGCTTAGTGGAGGATTTTAGTACTGAATGTCTTTGTATTTGTAGCAAGCACATACAGAGCAGTTTTTACAGCAGGTAATATTCCATGCATTTATTTCAGGCTGATGTTGGTCTTGATTGTCAGTGGGGTTAAAGCTATGTCATCAGTTGCTGGTATCATATAATGTACTAATAAATTGTGACAACTTGACCTTGCAACTTAACTTCTTCTTAATATTATCTATGAGGCAACTCTAAATTATCTGGCAATGTATTTCCTTTTTTGGTCATACTTTCAGGGCCCCCAAAAGTACACCTTTACAAGTCTTACCACTATGTCTTGATGTATAATGCAGACTGAGAATTTTTGTGAAGAACTTACTCTTCCTTCTAAATGAATATACATTTGAAAGGTGTACTTAAATATTCAGAAATTATTGGGTGCCCTCCCTCGTTGTATGCACTCTAGCACCTTTATAGTGAATATAGAAAATCTTAGTTCAAGGTTATGTAAATTACATTTAACCTCCTTAAATGGCATTGGGAACAAGATGCAAAAATAAACTTGCGGGTGTAACATTAAGATACAGTGCTAGTTACAAGAATATGCTAAAATTATTAAATATAAATTTAATAGAAAAGAACTGACAGGAAAGGAAACCTCTGTTTCAGCTAGGTTTATATAAATTCGTCCCTAAAACAAAGTATTTAAATAGACCTATTTTGAGAAAGAATATTCTGTTACTGCTTTTTGCATATGAAATCCTCTTAACAGCAAAAAAGCACTACACCTTATGCATGAAAATAAGATTTTATTGTTAGAGTAATCAAAATGTAACAGTTACTACTTGTCCAGTTAACTGATTAAATGTTAATTAGTATTACAGTTAAGATTTACATGCATACACTTCCTTGTATCTATGCCTTTTCTTTAGCACTGTGCTCCCTCTCCCAACATCCTTTTCGTTCCTGAGGTCAAATATACTAGTCTTTCTCAAGGAGAAGTGGCAAGAGGTTATGGTAAGACACTGCCACCATCAGCCTCAAATTCTTCATCAGCTAGCATTTAATGATAGCAAGGAAAGAAGGAGAGATGGTTATCTTGCTTGTTCTTCTGAGCTACTTAAGGCTATTTTTTTTTCAGGTTTTGTTTCCAGTCTACATTTTTTACACAGTGACCTCCTTAAACCCCAATTAAGACAAAACATGTAAGGGTTCTGATTTCTTAATTGATCTTAATTACCCTGAGTAGCCTCATCTGGGACAGAGCCTCATCATATCCTTTCCCTGTAGTGCCATGACATTTATTTAAGATTAAACTTGGACACGTATTTATTTCTTAAGGTAAATTAAAGTGATCTGTTTTCAGTCCTGACTTTAGCCCCAGCTTGGATCCTCACCTATATGAAGATATATGGAAAAACTAACAGAATTGAATTATTTAAGCAGTTCTGGGTTTGCATCCATATGTACTTTAATCAATGATATATAAAATTTGACAGTGTTAAACTTTACCAAGAAGCTGTGGTAATGATAAGTGAGAGGAAATGTATTTAATTAGGGAATTATGTGAAATAACTGAGCATCACTAATAAAACATTTTTTCTAAAATCAGAAGTTATGTGAAATAAAGATGCTGATAACAATCAACTTTTTAAAGCAAAGTGTTTACTAGTTTGTGCAAAGTGAATTTCAATATAAAAATGTTAATTTTCCATCTCAAATTTTCAATTGATTATTGTGCTGGTTTTGTCTGGGGGAGAGTTAATTTTGTTCACAATAGCTACCATGAGGCTGTGTTTTGGATTTGTGCAGAAAACAGTGTTGATAATACAGAGATTACTTTATTACTGCTGAGCAGTGCTTACATAGCATCAAGGCCTTTTCTGTTTCTCCTGCTACCCTGAGAGTGAGAGGGCTGGGGGTGCACAAGAAGTTGGGAGGGAACACAGCTGGAACAGCTGACCCCAGATGACCAAAAGGATATTCCATATCACATGGAATCATGCTCAGGATATAAGATGGGGGACAGAACAAGGAAGGGGAAGAAGTTTTGAGTGATGACATTTGCTATTCCAAGTCACTTTTGCATGTGATGGAGCCTTGCTTTCCTGGAGATGTCTGATCACCTGCCTGATGATGGGAAGCAGTAAATTAATTCCTTATTTTTCTTTGTTTGTATATGCACCTTTTGTTTTACACATTAAACTGCCTTTATCTCAACCCATGAGTTTTCTTTTTCTTTTCAATTCTCTACCCCATCTCACTGAGGGAAGTGAGCTGTGCTGCTGCTTAGCTGCTAGCTGGAGTTAAACCATGATAAGAGTGAAACTGTTTTGTACAGTCGATAGTGGGGTTTAACATTTTGAAACATCTTCCATTTGTAAAACTAAAAGGGAAAGTGGCTGGTCTCTCATCATACACTTTCAAATTCTTTAGTGATCCAGTAACATGGAGATACTGGCTCTGAAGAGAGCTATAAATAATTTGAACATTTCATTTTGCAGGAGGAACAATTTTACATATTGCTTTTTAAAATTCTGTTTTCTATAATACTTCAGAGGCACAGGTGAATAAAATAAATCTGAAGTGCAAGCAGACGCTATACTCATGTTAAGGATGCTGACTGTCAAGTGTGTAAACCCAAGGGAACTGTGCTCCTCTGTACTGATGCAGAGTCTTTGATCAACTGCATAACTCAGTCTCAAGATTACAATTGAGTTCTTGTGTGCATTCATTTCAGAATGCATTTAAAATTATATTTAATGAGGAAGGGCAACTAGATCCTTAATCTAACTGCTAGTGTGATGATTATGAACTGGTATTCATCTTTAACTAGAATTTTATGTCATTCAAAAGGGACTGGTTAGGTTTTCCTGATATTTTTTTCTTACCATACTTGCCAGTATGCAGGGTCAAGGTCTTAATTCCCCCACGTATGCATTGCCACCTGAAAAGTTTCATGATATGACAGTCTCCAATGCTTACAAACCACACTGGATTCCCAGCTCTTCTAATTTTTCTGGACTTCAAAGTGTTTAGGACCAGTGATGACTAGGTTCACAAGGCATATAAACTAAGTGGATTATTAATACGTCTTCTTAAAAAGTCCCTTAGCAACTTGCTTTGCAAGTTACCTAAAAAGTCATCTTTATGCATCTATATAGCAATATCACACTATTGGTGAGGGACATGAGCAATTATGGGAGACCTGCTGTGGATAAATACACCACTCAGTGTAAAAGACGAATACAGTTCCTTAGAATCACAGAACATCCTGAGCTGGAAGGAACCTGCAAGGATCACTGAATGTCCTGGCTCTGCACAGGACAGCCCCAAGAATCACAACAGTTCTTGAACTCTCTCAGGCTTGGTGCCATGACCACTTCCCCGAGGGAGCCTGTTCCAGTGCTCAACCACCCTCTGGGTTAAAATCTTTTTGCTAATATCCAACCTAAACCTCCCTTGACACAACCTCAGGCCATTCCCTCAGGTCCTGTCACTGGACACCACAGAGAAGAGGTCAGTGTCTGCCCCCCCTCTATGCCTCATGAGGAAGTTGTGGACTGCAATGAGGTATCCCCTCAGTCTCCTCTTCTCCAGGATGAAAAAAGTGCCTTCAGCTCCTCCTCATACAGCTTCCCCTCAAGGCCCTTCATCAACCTCAGGGCCCTCCTTGGGACACTCTCCAATAGCTTAATGCCTTTTTTATATTGTGGCACCCAAAACTGCCCCCAGCACTCGAGGTGAGGCCGCCCCAGTTCAGAGCAGAGTGGGACAATCCCCTCCCTTGCCCAGCTGGCGATGTTGTGCCTGATGGCTCCCAGGACATGGTTGGCCCTCCTGGCTGCCAGGACACTGCTGACTCAGATTCAGCTTGCCATCGACCAGGACCCCCAGGTGCCTTTCCATGGCTCTACTTTCCAGCCTCTCATTCCCCAGTCTGTCTGTGCAGCCAGGATTGTCCCATCCCAGGTGCAGAACCTGGCACTTATCTTTGTTAAAGCTCATATGGTTGATGATTGTCCAGTCCTCTAGTTTGTCCAGGTCTCTCTGCAAGGCCTCCCTGCCTTGGAGGGAGTCAACAACTCCTCACAATTTTGTATCATCTGTGAACCTGCTTGGTATCCCTTCAAGTCCTGCATCCAAATCGTGTATGAAGATGTTGAAGAGCACAGGGCCAAGGATGGAGCCCCACTAGTGGAACCCCATTAGTGACAGGTCACCAGTCTGATGTCACCCCATTCACTATAACCCTTTGTGCCTGACCCGTGAGCCAGTTGCTCACCCATCTCGATGTGTGTCCAGCTGTCCGCTGGACATCGTGTCCAGAAGGATCCTGTAAGAGATGGCATCAAAAGCTTTACTGAGATCTAAAGAGGTTACCACATCTGGGTTCCCTTGCTATTTACATTGCCCTATTACAACCCTATTGCAATGTAAGTCCACAGTTTTCCTTTTCTTAACATCTTGCTTCTCTTGGAGCACACAGATCGGGAGTTGCTATGACGTTCATTATTTGCCCTGCTCTTCCAAGAACACATCCAAGTTCCTCAAAAACATCAAGACGCAGCATAGTTAGACTCCATTACTATGCCATAGACATACCAAACCTCCCACCCCTAAATGGTTTCTGTGAGTTCTATTTTAACTGCGAGGTCATAGGCAATAACTAGAGATGGTCTTGCTCTCTGTCCACTATACTCTCAGCCTGTGGTCTCAAGTTTCCAAGCTTTCTCTTTTCTGTTTTTACCTTGTTATTCAATAGTGTGCTTTTCAGAATTCTGTTCAGACAGGCTTTCCTTAATGAAAATTTCCCCTCAATATTTTTAAAAGGAATTAAGGGAACACTGAAGAGCTGATACAGTAATTCCAATCTTGTGTATGTCCTGAGTGCCCAAAGTAGTGAAAGTGAGGTCTAGCATGAGAGTAAAACTGTATTAGATAGTTGACAAATATTACAGCCCGAGGATCTACTCTTTACTCAGATAATACAGTTACCTATATGTCAATAGGAATAGTAAGACAATTAATAGTAGAAGACTGCCAGTTGTAGAGATTGTGGCAGCTTTGTTACAGCTCAAAACAATGCTTAACAAAGTTTGGGATTCTGTTCAAAGCAACACTAAACAACCAGTTAAATTCATGCCAGAAAACCATTAAGACTTCCAGATATCAGGAATAACCAGATAGTAAAATGGTGGGAATCAATCCTGCAATAAGCGGTTATGGAACAACTTTCACTACAGAGGTTTTTCTTCTGAACCCTAATATTTTGTTCACTTACCATCACTACATTGTTTCCTATTGCACTATTTTCAGTGAACATTCCTTTTTTTCTTAAGTACAGCAGTGTATCTAAGCTGTAGAATAACAACAGAAGCAAGAGTGAAATATCTGCATGTAGAAGCAGTTGTCAATCATCTCCCCTTTAAAGTATTAAAATGATTACTGCATTGCTCTTTACAAATAATATTTACTGATTTAAGACTTCTGCTCCCCTCAGAATTGTTGAACGAATGAATACTGTTTTAATGATGGGTGTAGAGCAGCATACCCTGACTGCCCCCAGAGAGTTGCTACTGTAATTGTGTATTGTGCTTGCAAGTGGATGAGGAGCACTGTAGCAAAAAGCATAGAAAATAAAACATTGTTCACAAAAGTGTTACAGTGCATGTGACCAGAGATAGTTGGGTGGTGGATGAAATAAGTGTTGCAGCAGCATTAAAACATTTTAATAGTACCCAATTAATGTAGTTGGCTGTTCAATAACATAAGAAAATAACCAGAAAGACTAATATCTAAGAATTATTTGAAGTGAAAACTTAAATCTAGACAGATTTGTAAGGCAAGAAAAGACAATAGAAATAAAAGCATTTATTTCCTTGGTACCTGTTTCTTTCCTACAGGTATTAGAATATAGGTTGCCTGTTTCACTGTGTGTGCTTTGCTGAAAATTTCATGTCAACAAATAGGCGGGATCCCATCTTTTCCAGAAAAGGAGCGTTTTGGCTTCTTATAAAAATATCTTTTTATTGGTTATAAATAACTTTCTACTGCAGTTCACAAGCCAAGGGAACTAGGTCATCTGTTGCACAGAACACCATGTTTTGAATGACTTGAGAGGCTTAGTGGCTTTTCTCTGTCAGAACCCAGGTAGAAGATCCTACTCTGGTTTAGAATCAGACAATAGACATACCACTGAACTTAGCTGGCTAAAGAATAATGTGCCTTTACAAATGCCTTGGTGAAGACTCAAGATGTTGATAATTTCTTTCAGGAACACTCAAAAATAAGCTTGAGCTGTGTTTATGCTTTCCCCCAAAAACTGACTGAGAATTTAATACGTGATCACTAGGATTTTTTGCCTCTAAAGTACTCAAACAACAAATACTGAAGGTCAATTTAAATGTTAAAGTAACACATACTGTGATGGTCAGTACAGAAGCTCTAGGGGAATATAGATCCTTTATAGGAGTCAACTAAAGCCAAAGTAGAAATGTAGTTTCTTGAGTGATAAATAATTCAGATATTAAAAAAGTGGCCATGATATCAGTGTCTGTGAATTTGGGTGTCACAGCTGTGGACTGTTGTTAACTACCTGAAAAAACTGTCAAAGAAAAGTTTATCTATCCATTTTGGTGTAATCTGTTGGCAAATTCTGGTGAGCTCAGATTTTCTCTTACGATTTTGTTCCCAGAATGGTTTGTCAAGTGTGACCTCTTGTAATCACATATATCTGTAATGATAATTACTGTACATACAGCAATGTAGCAATTCTACTCATATTGCTACAAATATTATTCAGTATCTACTTTTCATTTAAAACATACTTATCTCCATTGGGTTTATACAATTACATAATTAATAAATACAACTTTGAAAACACTTAAATGATAAATAAGTAGCTTGACATTTTACCTATTAAACACCAGGGAAGTCTAAAATCAAGCAGCTTAACTGTACAGACTTTTCAAAGAGCATGTTAATGGTGATAAAAAGCAGTCTGAGGTGATAGACTGATTTAAGGCTACAAGTTAATTAGTGAGATCCTGGTTAGAACCACAGGGGCTAATGATTTGATAAAGCCGTCTTGCAAAGCATCGATCTCTAACTTTTTCTTGAAACTCTACAAATAGTTCTCATTAAGTGCTGGGAACGTGCCCAAAATTAAAGATCTGGATCCCTGGACTGCAGTCAGAAGACCCACTACAAAACCCCAAATTTTGCTCATCATTAAAGTAATTGGTGAAATAAGGGGCAACAACGATGCTTAGTTACACCCCCACACATCAAAAGTGTGAATAGTAATTTTTAGGAGAACAGAATTGTCTGGAACACTAGTTAAATGATAATTATGGATGGTTCACCAATGTTACTCTCCTAGTGGTTTATCATTGATCTTTTTTTGTGGTTTGAATTGAGGTTCCTATTTTTTGTTTGCTCTTTTTTCCTCTTTCTGAGATGAATGTAGGATATGTAGGTCAGAATTCTCTAGTGCTTTCTACTGTGCATTTTGTTTTCTCTAGTTTCGGGAGCAATATGTAATGATAAACATCTTGCCAAAAGTGTAAACTCAGAATTATTGTGGGATGGAGTAAACACTTGTGGACATATAAAAAAGGAATGCAACTTTCTTAAAAGGCTCATTTATTTATGTTTATAGCATGTTTCAGCTTTCTGTCTATGTATTTGTAAAAAATTGAACTACCAAGTGAAGGAAAGAGTTGCTGTCAGTACTTCTCTTCCTACAGAATAGTCAAATGGGTGGAAAAAATAGGAATAGTAGTTCAAAATGCCTTTATTAGTTTCAAAGACATGAAGCTGAATTTACTTCTCTCTCCAGGAAAGTTCCCTACCTTTCCTTTGAACCAATGAGACATCACTGGATTATCTATGGAGAGTGGCCCAACCAATAAGCTGAAAGAATCCTATTGCTGGCTCATAAAATGATGAAATAAATGTACAAACCAGAAAAGCCTTAATGTTCCTGCTCTGCCATCTCCCCAACTACTGAGTGACCCAGAACTGTGGATAACTGTGCTGGATGATAAGCCTCATGTGAAATACTTGAGGTGAGCAGAAATGAGAATATAACACTTCTTCTTTCAGACCTGGAGTATTTTTACAGAATTGCATGTCCAGAGGTTGATGGCTTTATTGTGGATTTTCTCTGGCAGTTCAATTTTCTTTAAAAAACAAACAAACAAACAAAACATTCCCCATGCTTTTACTATTAAAAAGTTTGTTATGGTTCTTTTAGAAGGATTAAAATACTCTGCTCACATTTTTTTTTTGTTTTTAAAGAGGTGTGAAACGAGCTTGAAATTTTGTGGGGTTTTGGTGGGTTTTTTGGTTGTTGTTTTTTTTTTCCTTTGCAGTCTGTAAACTTAAAAGAAAATAAAAAGAGTAAATTTTTAATATGATGGTCTTAGCATATAACACCTCTATTTTAACTCATCCTCTGACAAAGGCAGATTTGTACCTTAAGACAAGATAAGTTTCCAAATGAAAGATAAATCCATACTGTACAATGTCAAGTGTTCTCTCTGTAGAATAATGTATACAGTGCAATACTGAAGCAGAATATATATGTTCAGCGTTGTATATCTTGTCCAAATCTCAGCCCTCTCACCAATGCTTGGCTTCTAGGAAGTTCTGTTACCCTAAAGATACTTCTCTCCTACTGTTGCCTTTCCCTGGTCTTAAAATCAGAGCCAAACACGATTTAAAGGGAGAAAGGGTTTACCTCGGTATTTATTTAAGGATCCTTAAGGTGCACTCTCTGTGCAGGTGGAATGTGCTGAGCAGCACACACCGAAATGCACACACACCCTACATCACATATACAGTTATAGGCCTTGTGAATTAGCATATCTATCAAAGATTCCCCAATGAGAGGCTCGAGTGAACCCCTCATCCGAGGAACCTTTCCCCTGGATGGGCCTATCTTAGTTTACAGAATGTGTTCTGGAGAGGACCTTGGTGTCTGGGGCTTTTTGGCCCCCAGCTGCGAGGCTTCCAGGATGTTTGGTCTCCCAGTTTAACGGAATATTGGGTCTATGCTAGTTATCAAACTTAAGAGTTAAAAAATATGTGGGCTAAAAGCATAAAAGCTATATAAAAGAATATATAAAAGGGGTATATATAAAAAGGCAAAAAATCATCATGGCATCACTACAGCAATTTCTTTGTTTTGCTTCTCTTGCTATGTTGGTGTTTGCCAAGCAATAAGGGCGGCTTAATTGGGGAGAAGGTAGATATGAGGCAAGAACCTTCCTGCTGGCATTGCCTGAAGTGATAAACAGCTCCTGTGTTACATGGAGTGCTGCTGTTAAGCAGCTGCATTGCTTCTTCTTCACCCAGCTCTGACTCTACAGCTGAAACATAACAGCTCTGGCTGGCAAATGCAGTTTCTCTGAGAGCAGACGTGGCAGACTGATCTGTCAGCTCTTGCTGTGACACCTGTGGCAAGAGGTATTTTCTATCCTCAGAATAAATTGATGGCATTTCCAGTTGGCACCTTCGTTTTACACCGGGGCCATGGTGTGTGAGCATACATTTGGTCTGTGATGTTGTTATGGCACAGCACAAACCAGGGAGCCACTGGCAACCTGTGCAGGGGTGTCTGTGCTGCCTGGAGAGACACTTCAGGTAACTGCAACTGAACTGATACATCTCTGTGGCCTTCTGCTGGGTAACGCAGGAAAACTGAGATATGGAAAGGGGTGTAACATAAAAGCATAGCATTGTTCCATGCCTGGGGTATTTCCATCTGGGATTTAGCCCCATAAAATGTTACATAGAGGAAACTTTATACTGAAATTTGAGCTAATTTGGAATCCCCTTGGAAAATCTTTGTAAAT
The DNA here is from genome assembly GCA_013397815.1 of Aleadryas rufinucha. Lineage (NCBI taxonomy): Eukaryota > Metazoa > Chordata > Aves > Passeriformes > Aleadryas > Aleadryas rufinucha. The sequence continues at coordinate 9,449 of VZTH01008345.1, read as the reverse complement.
TGCACAATACAGATTGCTTAGGTAATGTGCATATATCATGAGATTATTATGAGGCTGTGATATCTAGAGTATTTTTCCTTTAAGCTAAGAAAAATCCATGACAGTATCTAAGCAAGCTTGTTTAAAAACAAAACATCCTACATCAAAGCAGTTGTAAGTTGTCTGTTTTGATCACAGTTAATGATCTATTCATTTGGTTTAAGTATGTTCTTATAACAAAATGCCCGCAACTTCTAACTTTATTTACGGAATAGCACAGACTTTGAAGGAAAACAAATATAATTCTGGGCTTTTTAAATGCTTTGGTTTTGTTTTTTCAAGTGAAGTGTAAATGAAGTCTTTGGGAATAGTTTTAAGAAAGTGTCAACCTGCAGTAGGAAATACTAAGGATCTTGAAATACTTGTTTGAAGTGCTAAGTCTGGATGTGTAATTTGTCTCTAAATTTGTGCATGTAAATCAAAGCAAAGAGAAAATAAAAAGGATCAGAATCTCTAGGAAGTTATGTGCAAAATGTATATTGAGGAAAACCCCAGATTGTCTAAGGAATCATTTATTTTAAACATAAAATGCAGTCATAAATCTTTTCCAAAGACCTCAGAATGAAAAGAGTTAGCAAAGAGTGTGTAAAGCTAACTGACAGTGAAGGCATAAAAAGAGGACTTAAAGGTTGAAACCACAGGAGAGAAATTATGTGAGGAGGGTTTTGTTGTTTGTTTGATTTGGTTGTTTGCACTGCTGTTTATCACTGAAAAGACTGGGGACTTCATGCATAGAAATCCTGGGTTTAGTCTGTTAGGGAATCTGTTAAATTGTTTGGTAGAAAAAGTATGGAACACATAGGGAAAATGAACAAATAGAGATTGTGATGATCAGATGATATTTGCCACAGAGTTCTTAAATAAATCAAATGAAACTGCTTGACACAATTCATAGTTCAGCTATCTCCAGCATAAAACTGCTGTGGTGTTAGAGGCCAGCAAGTGGCAGAAGTGGCACCAATGGAGTTTTTCTAGGGTTTCAAAGGTGATCTAGGTGTCAGAATTTCCAATAATTAGCTCTGTACAGACAGCAGAATCACAGACTAGTGATTCTGCTGTCTACAGAGCTAATTATTGGAAATTCTTCCAAAAAGAAAAATTAGTAAACATAGATTAGTAGAATATCCTAGAGTTAATATGATTTCATAGAGAGAAACTTCCTGCCTCAGGGGCTCAAAAAATGATTAGGAAAACAGAGAACAGGTGCTTGTAGAGATCCTTTTTTCCTTGAAGTCTAAGCCACACACTACTGGAATCTATAAAATATTCTGGGGAATCATTAAGTGTGTGTGTTCTCATTGCTTCCTATTCATCCTGTCCTGGACATGGCAGAAGAGAAAAGGTTGAATGATAGTAACATTTAATCAGACTTCTTATGATCCTATTCTTCATGGTGAATTCTGATGGTGGGAAAGAGTCGTGTGTTGAGCTGGACTTTTTAATTTAGTCAGGGCAGATGTCTGCTGCTGGTTAGTATCCTGGCTTCTTGTGTCTGTGCTGCAGCCCATGCAAAAGATGAATATTCTCAAGAATGAGAAAGAAGTTACAGATGTACAGATGGTATACAGAGCAAATGTATGACATTTTGCCATTACATTAATCAGATTTTAATATGCCAAAGAAGTCTGATTTCTGAGATAGTAGCAAGAATTTATCACTTCTCTGTGAGCCTTAAGGAACCTATTTGTCTGTGATTTAGATTCTGTACTTCAAAGTAAACTGACTGTATATTAATAACAAATAATGGTCTGTCATCCTTAAAACTGAGGATTTAGACAAACATTGCTATGGAAATAGATTGCAGAAACTGGCAAATTGTTCAATACTGACTGTTAGATATAAGATATTGTGCAAGGTATGCTGTATGGGGAACCTGATCAGCAATGGCAGCTACACAGCTGCTGGTTTTACACAAATAGATCTGCAAAGATATGTGGAGTATACAGTAACCATTCACCATGGCCTGCACAATGTAAATTGTAGTTCCTAAAGTGCATTTGAATAATGTATTGTGAGTTATTTGGAAAGTTTTATTCAATATAGGCTCATGTCTCTATCCTTCAAATCTTATTTGGTGAATTCTAAGAAAATTTCCCAAAAGATTACTTGTTTGTCCTGGTCTCAGGGAATGGGAATATTCTGATTACAATGTTTCTATGCATGCCGGCTCCAGCCAGACTCGTTTCCAGCTGTCTTTACACTGTGTGTGTGCATGTGTGTAAAATGTGCATTTGAGACTGTTGGTATGAGAAATTGCCACTGCCAGTTTGGACTTGTAGAAAAGTAATACAAAGATGGAACTCCTAACATGAGTATTGGTAAGATATTTTGTATTTGTATTTTAAGTTCTTTGTATTGCTTGGTTTCTTATACTTCATATTCCAAACTGATTTAATTAGCTAGATCATCCAGAGTGACATTGAACAGACACTGTAGTTTTGTTATTCTTGGTATTTGAGAAGAAGGGATTTTTACACCAACATAAATCTTTCATCAAGACAGAATCCACAATCTTGTAGTTATGGCCAGTTTTGAAATTCTATTAAATCCTGCTGGCAACACACCCTCTTTGATTATTAATCCTTGCTACAAGAAGCTTAAGGAAATATTTATCAGCTTTTTAATCTACTCTTATGTGTCACTTTGATGCTTTTTTTCCCCACTTTTTTTTTTATAATTGAAATATTATGCTACGAGTTGGTGAGCAAGGTTTTAAATAAATAACAGGAAATAGATCCTGTTGAACTTGCCGGGTATATCTTTATCAAAAGTATTTTTGAGATTTTTTCCTCTCATTGATTATGTTTTAATCCTTTAATTCTTTAGCACTTGAATTAATTTTTCATTAATAGTCTTGTGTCAGCCATTTAATATTTCACCCAGGATCAATATCAGGCTGACAAACTGTTACCACACAGATCCCCTCATTTACCTTTTAATATGTATGCAAAACTTTAGCTATCTTCCACTTGAAACTTGGTTACTGTGCCAAGTTCTGTTGAACCTTGATATTTCTGCTCCAACCTCCCTCTGGAAGCAGGCTGTGTGGATGCAAGGAATCTGGAAGCAGTTTCCCAACATCTGAGTTGCAGTTATATATCCATCCTCTGATATGACATCACCTCTCTTTCCAACCTGCAAAAAATAAATCAACAACAAAACCCCACTGAAAATGAATCTCTCATCTGCTTGAAATGCATCTGTCATTTCTATCTAGAGAGTCACTTTAAGCATGCTGATTAATTTAATTTCTAGCTCCTTAAATAAACACAAGACTCTATGGCCCCCCATCGTATTTATTAACATTGATAGTAATTTATTTCTATATTGTTCTTTGCTTCCTTTACTGATTTTATTCCTCCACCTCCCTGATTTTCAACTTCATTCACATTCACTGCACTCAGCCATTACATATGTATACTGGATTTTATGAGTGCTTTTTTTTCCCCATGAGAAACATACTGATTTTTCTTAAATTCATGAAAATTTTTTCAGTCATAGGATTCTGATTTCTAGAGCATCTAGCAAACTAATGCTAAATAGCTTCCAATTATTATTCAGTTTCATTAATATGTTATCAAATTGCTTTTATCAAATAGTTTGAATGTCTTTCTATTTGAAAATAAAAAATGTGGCATTTGCAAAACATAAATGCATAGCTTTTAAAAAAGTGAAAGAACCTAGCTACAAAAATGCTAATTTACTTTTCATTATTTCTCCTCCTTAAATAGAAACTGTAATGATGGTGGATGCTTCTTATAAATTCTGCACAATTTAGGCCTTCTGGGTCTAAGTTCATGCAAAAGCCCCAAACTGTAAATAAAGTTGCAGAGTCATCCAGAGAAGAAAATCTTGTGGTTGAAAGAGACTCCTATTTGACTTCTAAATTTTTGAAGAATAATATATATAAAATTCTGGCTCCCAGTTGCAAATGGTTATGTATATAAATTTGTCCAATAAACGAGACGTACACATATACTGTGTCCCTGGTCCCCTACTCCTTACTGTGGCTGCAGAGAAACAGATCCTGAGAAGCTTTATGTGGTTGAATTTGCAATAAAATGAAAGCTGTTGACCTGGTATTTTGTCAGGGTCTGCTCCTCTGCTGCACATACATGTTGGCTCTTGAGTGAAAGATGTCAGCATAGGGTATGTGGATGTAATCTTGCTCAAAAGTTTCAATAGAATATTCCTGGGAAGTAATTGTGTCTCCAGTATCATCACTTTAGGAGGCTGGGGCAAAGTAAAAGTTCCCAAATTCAAGACAGTACTTGTCTCAGCTGGTATGCACAGCAATTGCAGCAGAAAACTGCATGGCACAGCATTTTCTTCAGAATTAAAAATGTGCCTATATTCCAAAAGAACCTGCAAGGCAATATGTAACAGCATCATACACAATATAATGAATTAGTCATGTGAAACTATTAATCATACTCCTTTCACCACTTGCTCCTCTATTAATCCATTCCTGTCAGAAATTTAACATTACAAATTCTTCAGATGTCTCATACACCTACCACTGTTTAAATTAATGTTCAGCTTCCTCAAGTCTCATTTCCCTTCAAAATACCTGTTTTTCCCAAGGAATGAGATGGTACAATTCCCATAGGAAGTTAGTTTTTATAAATACTGTGAGAGTTAGTTCTGAAATTAAAAACCTAGAATTATTTCATGCTTAGCAATGCATAGCTACAATAGTTAAGCTCTGTAAAATTTTTTGCTAACTGTAAAATAAAAAAAGGAAAGAAACCAAATTTTCTTTATTTTATGGATGAGTGGGTGAAGCACAAAACTGCAATGTCCTCAGTACTTTGCAAGAATCTGAATATGAGTCAGCAGTAGGAAATAGATACCTGTGTAAGAATAATACCAGGTGACATCTAAAATACTTTGCTGACCTGAATATAACCTGGAGGAGGTTGCTGGTGATATACTCTATCTGTTTAAAGGATTGATGAGATATTATTTTAGGAAAACATTTACATCTCAAGAGGATGATATTGAAACATCAACACAGCAGAAATTATTCTTCAGAGTCTGATGCCTCTGGAAGGTTATTTGAGTTTTGGTTGTGTGACTGATGTTTTGGAGGTTGTGTTTTTTTGGCAGTGCTTCAAATGGGAAAATGAAAACACTTAGAAACTGAATATGGTAAGACAGTTACAAGATCATAGGACAGGATCATATATGATCATTCAGACAGGAAGGGACTTCAGGAGGTCTCTAATCCAACCTGCTGCTTAAAGCAGGGTCAGCTTGTATTGTGCTTGTAGTATGCTTGTAGGATGCTTTGCCTTGGAATGTGGTCAAAAAACTCACAAAAGTTGAGCTTGTTTTGAGCCCTGTTTCTGTGAGGGACCCATATCCTTGTGGGTCCCTTCCAACACAGAATATTCTGTGATCTGTGACTTCTATGATCTGTAACTGACAGACATTGTTCTCTCCCTGACCACAAATACGCTCATATTATCACTTTTTGTATCTAATGAATTAAAGGGTAAAAGTGAGTTTTAGGAGGCCTTCCTATCTGGCAGAAATTTCTGGAAATAAATACAAAAAATATCAAAGCAATATTTGCAACTGTCTGCAAATATTGATGAAGAGAGTAAGCAGAACTGATGCATGGAAAACAAAGGAGGAATGTATTAAATAACAAAACCCAAACAAACGCCACTGGTCCCATGCTTCTGTGCTCCTTGGAGAAATAAGAAAGGGGGAAAAGGAGCCTATGAATTAGAAAAAGTGGTTTACAGTGGTGTTACTACAATGAATGTTTTAACTAAAGTGGTTTAGATTAAATCAGTTTCAAAATCAAGCAAATAAATCAGTCTGTGTTTGTTAAGATAAAAATTACTGTCAATGTATTTAACTCGAATAGAAGTACCTATAGCAGCTATTTTTTCCGACCTTCCTTTTTAGCTAATAAGCACAAGGCAGCATTAAAAATTCCTGTCCTGTATTAGGCACCTGATTTATGATGAAATTATGACTCAGATACAATAGGCCATATTGATCTGTGATGTCTATAAAAGGAGATTAGTTTAGGAATACTTGTCTTCATCATGCTCAGATGGGGGGATTTGTTTTGCTTTGAAACATCACTCAGTAGGACACTCCAGTAAGTTCTGCAGCTGATATTAAGGTTGTCCATCAGAGGAAGATTTAAGTATATGTGACTGCTATAATTTTATCACAGTGGTTCAGATTTTGGGTTGACTCCCAAAGCAACTTTAAAAGCTTTGGTTTCATATATTCAGTATGCCACCAATCTGACTATCAGTAAAAGCTTTTAGTGCCACATGCTCTGAGAGGGAGAGCATGAGAGACAGCTACCACAAACTGACAGACAACATGACAGCAGTAAAAATAGATTGCCATGCTCAGGCAAACTCAGCAGTGACAAAATACCACAAACGTTGAAAAATACAGGGTTTTAATGTCCTCTCATTCAACATTTGTTTAAGTCATGCCTTTAAAATATGTCTGTTTAGTACAGAAATATCCCATGATCTGCTTTATACTACTAGGAAAAGTCAACCTCCACGGCAAGTACTAGGAGCTGCAGTTTTATACGCATGCTAATCATCAGTAGCATGACTTCATGCTAATGAGACCTAATTGTGCCTCCTCCCACCCCTCCCCATCAACAGTTGACTTCTACAAAGAATCATAACTTGTTATATCAGTGTCTTACTCGTTCAATGGGTAAATTCTAATGGTCTGAAAAGCCTCAAAGAAACAGTGCAGCCGATCATTGTTTGCTTTATTCACTAAGTAAATTAGAAGTCGAATTGGGTTCATAATGCATAATTGATTTATCTAAATAGCTAACTGAGCACTGGAAGTAGTATGACAAATAAATGGAAGGTTCCACAGTAATTATGGCTCATTCACCTCCAAAATTCTTTCTTCATTTTTACTGCTTATTCCCTAAATTCTTTATTTTTCTGCATATAAATATCCCTATACTTAAAGCTTATATTGCAATTTTCCTTACCTACACAAAATTATATTCTGTGCAGTGGTTAAGCTGAAGGTAGGAGAATACTGTACATATCCATTACTGTGAAAAAATTCATATATATATATATATATGGGTAATCTGTTATTTTATTTCAAAATTGTTTGTTCTATGAAATTGTTCAGCACAAAACAATAAAAAATTGGGTTTTTTTTGTTGAGATGCTAAGTAAGTTTGAAGATCATACAGAATTAGGAGGAGCTGTTGACTCCCAACTCAGGGAGGCCTTGCAGAGAGAGCTGGACAAACTGAAGGGCTGAGTAATCACCAGCTGTATGAAGTTTAACAAGGGCAACTTCCAGATTCTGCACCTGGGATGAGGCAACCCTGGCTNACTGTACATATCCATTACTGTGAAAAAATTCATATATATATATATATATATGGGTAATCTGTTATTTTATTTCAAAATTGTTTGTTCTATGAAATTGTTCAGCACAAAACAATAAAAAATTGGGTTTTTTTTGTTGAGATGCTAAGTAAGTTTGAAGATCATACAGAATTAGGAGGAGCTGTTGACTCCCAACTCAGGGAGGCCTTGCAGAGAGAGCTGGACAAACTGAAGGGCTGAGTAATCACCAGCTGTATGAAGTTTAACAAGGGCAACTTCCAGATTCTGCACCTGGGATGAGGCAACCCTGGCTGCACAGACAGACTGGAGAATGAGAGGCTGGAAAGTAGAGCCATGGAAAGGCAC